>OZ034974.1:21205986-21758486 GCA_964030785.1 Siderastrea siderea | reverse complement strand
CGATCACCTCGATGCATTATTCCACAGCCAGTATTACAGGACCTCTCTCGGAATCAGGAAAGGGGATCACCTCAGAAAGGGGGGTCTACTTACGAGAGTATTGTGTAAAAGTCACCATGGACAACCCACGTTGGCTAATACGCATAATGCTGATTAAACAGTGCAATACAGTTAACACATCACTAAGAAGTTATAAATCCCCATGGTGTTCCTGAAAATACTTGAACCATTATTGCAATCGGTGGAAGACACACTACTGTTACTGTCTTTGAAAAGCCCTCAGGGGAAAGTATGGATAGATGAACACTATCTGTTTTCTTTATATCGAATTTTTCACCACCTTCACCAGAGTGTTGACAAATGCTTGTAGCTCACGCTTGATGGTCTTACGCTACATGATGCGACCTTAATTTTGGATTTTCAAGGCCGTGTACGCTCAATGAAACGTTTCTCGTTCCTTGTTGACGTTGTTGTCTACTAAGGGAAACACAAAGGGTTTCGTTGCATTTCCTAAATTCTCCCGTTTCCTTGAAAAGCGATTCCTTAGCCTGTCTGGGTAAGGCTCCCAGTGGTGACGTTTTCTGAGCTGCTGTTCTTTTTCAACAAAAAAACACACACACACCACGATTAGCATACTAACGTAGAATAAAACTGGCCAAAAACACTGCTCTTATGCGAATCGAAAGCCCTTAAAAAGCTGCATGAAGGTCGAGGACTGTTTAACTTGTAGCGTTATACCTATGATCGGCCGAAAGTCATTGTTGGGGTCCTGTTTCCTCCAAGAGAAAAAACGTGTCTCGTATTCCCATGAATCTAAACAGCACTAGCATAAATATTGTTCTTGTAAGAACTTTTGATAACTAAAGTAATGCAACCACACATAATCATATTTAACATTTACTTAACTGAATCCTTAAACTGAGAATAAATGGATGATAAGTGCTAAGTCTCTTAGTATTCCTTCTGTTGTGACCGAGTAGGGAGTAAGGGAAAACTTCCATTTTGTGAAGATATATAAAGAATTGTCCGTGTATGAAAGTACGCTCACCGTTCTCCTAACTATTGCATTGAGACGTTTCTGTTACAACTTAACGTAGGTTTCATCAAGTTACTGGTCAGGGAGGTGTAGTTTATGTGACTGTATAACATGAACCATGTGGGGAAGGGGAGGCCGTACAGGAAAAATTGAAATCGAGGTAAAAAAAATAAACACAAAGTGAATTGGAATGCATCTAAACTGCTCAAAACTAGTGAGATTGACAAAAAACATACGGTGGTCTTGGGATAATATAACCTTTGGATAAACTGCACAAACGAACTGCATGAAGGTAATATGTGCAGCGAAGTGTGAGATGGGTACCATTGTTATGCTAATTTATTTCGCTGTGAGTTGTACATTGCTATCTATTCAGATCGTTTTGTTTAATTCACCAGGGAAATCAAACGTTTTGACAAATTGTGTGTTGCATTTATTTCACACCCTGTAACTGTAACTCACGACTGTGAGCATGCGCAAATATTCTACCTGCGTTTCGCTTTACAGTTTGGCCGGACAATTCTGTTGAAACTAAGGGAAAAGTAAAACTTATTTTCTAATGTGGCTTCTGGCTTGTCAAGGTCACATTCTTTCCGGTTGAATTTCCTTAGCTAAGGCTAGCTTGAAGGACATACTCGAACGTTCAATTTTCTTGAGCCACACAAGTTGAGGGTTCTCCCTCCTCGGCTACAAAGGTTACAATCTAGATAGACTACATGTACACTCAGCCGTCGTATCTCTTCTCTGCCACATTTGGGTACTACACAAGGTCGACGCTTGACATTTCAAACTCTTTTAGCCATTCTTGGCTTCAAAGAGTATTTCATTCGAATCCGCATTGCAAACTCCTTTTAGCCACACTCGTACTCCAAAGTTCGTATTAAAATGGTCACACTTAACAGACTCAAAAGTTATCAGCGAATCTCAAAGTTGGAGCAAAAGAAGACCAGCTACGAGATTAAACAACAAAAAAACTATCATTTAAAAAATAAATGCAACCATACATATAATGTTTAGTACTAGGATTAACTTAGAATGGCATAATTTCTTCACCATTTATTACAACAAACTGTCTCTCGTCAGTTCCATATTTGCTAGTGGCCCGGCATGTGTAGTTTCCCTCCTCGTCTACTCGGATGCTGGCTGTATCTGTTGTGTTCACCAGTGTTGTTGAGTTCCTTAGTATCGCAGTGTACACAAAAGGAGTTCCTGTGGCTGTACACGACAGTCTGGAGCCTAGAAACGTTCGCACAACAGGGTCTGGGGACACTATCTTTGGTGAAACTGGAATAAAACAACGATTAAAACTAGTGGTTTCCATTGGAAAGTGAAGTGCTACGGGTAAAGAGCATACAGAGGAACAGTGGTTTAACGGCCAAAAGTGAAAAACTTGGTCGTTGGTGAAACGCGTGACGGACAAGTGCCCGTGACGGACGTCAGTGACGCATCCGTGACACAGACGTGACGCTGGGGTACGTTTTCCCCCAAAATCTTCGTCATGAATGAAAGTACGACAAATTATTTTAAGGCAAATATTTGACTCAGAAGAGAACTGCGTTGCTTAAAAAAAGCGTTTCCTCGGATAAGAACTACTTTACCTCAAACAACGAATCGCGTTCAATCCGCGCTTCATCGTGTAAAACGTTTTCTTCACCTGCTTTCAAACTCTCCGCCGCCTTCGCAAAAACGTGGCTTTCTACACGAAACAGGATTTCTCCGCTATAAGTTTTCCACATCCCACTTTATCGACGCTCGAGTGTTCTTAAGGTTCCAACGTTAAAATGGTGTGTTTTCTTACTCAATGAAATAAATACAACAAAATAAATCCTCGATAAAACATCGAATTTAATAGTACCGCAGAGTTCTAGGAATTGCTAGAAATATTCTGAGAAACGTATCGGCTGCAATTCAAGATAATTTACCTTCACTTGCTTTCAAACTCTTCGCCGCCTTCGCAAAAACGTGGCTTTCTACACGAAACAGG
Organism: Siderastrea siderea; assembly: GCA_964030785.1. Classification (NCBI taxonomy): domain Eukaryota; kingdom Metazoa; phylum Cnidaria; class Anthozoa; order Scleractinia; family Rhizangiidae; genus Siderastrea; species Siderastrea siderea. The sequence continues at coordinate 21,755,466 of OZ034974.1, read as the reverse complement.
CGAAACATGATCACTTTATCCACGGTCGAGTGTTCGACAACAGCCTCGATTCGAGAGCCACGAAAGCGAGGCAAATTTGGTGATAAACATCTCAAACGATTCTGACTTCTGGCACAGGGCACCCAGGGTGGTCACGTACGCTGCCGGAATTAGTCTGCTGCGAAGCCTGGTGGCTTCGCAGGAATAACTTTACAGTCTTACAAGTCTTAGAAAACACACAACAGGTTTTTTCTTTTAACCTTTTAAACACGTTTTGGCGGTACAACTGAGTTGAATTGAGATCAATATAAATCTCTAATTAGGATTTCTAACGAAAACAGTAACATATAAACAACAAAGGAAAAGAATGCATGAAAACGTACAGTACAAAATTAATCTATAGACTTGTTCCATAGGCGTGCGTTGTCCAAAAGCGTGAATTAAAATGACGGCTGACCCACGCGCGTGAACCAAAACGGCGACTGGTTCTGCCGAACGAGCTATTTGTTTCCCTTGCAACACACCATTCCGCAATTATAGGTTGTTTACCATTTACACGGGCAAACCGGTCGGTTTACCGTTTGGGTCGGTTTGAGCAAATGGTAAGCAAATTTCCGTCTTGGAAAAATTCCGTTCGGGACTGACTCTTACCATTTGCAGAAATCCCTACCACTTACCAAAAAAATTGGCACGACAGCGACGGCTAAAGAGAAGGTCACAAAACAAAAGCTTTAATTAACAAAACGACTCTGCACGTGCGTTATTTTTGGTATATTTCTTTGCCGTTCTGTGCACAACTACAACGTGAAATGACCAAATTCAACGTTTTGCTTAGAACGCAAACACACGACGGTGAATTTTCGTTTTTATAATAATAATAATATAATACACTTTTTTTTTATATATAAGAACGTCAATTTTTTTTCGCTGAGGCTGAACCGAAACCGAATGTTCTTATTTTTTTGGCGATTTGAGCCTGAAACGTTCTTAACAATGTTCTTCAGATTAATTGTATAGTATTTCAGTAAATCAGTTCTGAATGAAAGAAAGAACAAATAGGTCAAGTTCTGCCAATTTCCTAAACGTTGTACGTGTTTCAGGTGTTTGCTTTATTAAAATTCTAGCATTTGAGGCTCAGTTAGGTTGTAAATTACTCTGACCAAATTATTACACTGTATAAATATGAAGACAACGTAAAGGCGTTCTTAACAAAATCTTAAACTTTTGGCCAATCCCAGCCTCGACGTTCTTATAAAAAAGGTTCTTATAAAAAAAAAGAGAGTGTAGTAATAACTTTATTCACGTGTCAAGTGATCTAGCACCCTGTAAAGACAGGGCGCTAATTGGGGACACAGCTATTTTCTAATTAATTTTCTAAATAAGTTCTTCCTGAACTGATACGCCACCCTTACAAATTCAGCTCCTGGATAATTCGACTGCATTAGACAAGTTAAACGAGTCGGCATAATCGCCATGAAGTTTCAAAGATTGTGAAGTCATTTTAAAAGTGACTTTTTCCTTCCCGTTAAGCTCCCTAATTAATTGTTGTTGGGACAGAAAATGGCTGCGAGAGCCTGAAACTGGTATTAAAGATAAGGTTTGAACAAGTGGTACACGAATTTCAGTTTGGAACATTCCGTCCGGAAAAACAGGACTACCTTTTCAGACGTTACGTTGCTCCTGGAAATTTTCCACTGGAACGACCCGAAAAGTCGTGTACCATTTACTTTCCAACCGGGATTTCCAGAAAGTTGTTGTAAATGGTAAACAACCATAGCGTCACCTTTTTCCCACCTGTGACGCTATAATCACAGGCCAATGAAATCCGACTAATTTGTACAGGCCGTCAATCACTTGTTCTAGCATATTCAGAAGCACGTGCTAAAACAAATTGCTGTTTTGCCGGTTCCGCTGTTGGCGGACTTCTCACTCTTGTCAAAAAAAGAAAAGAAAATTACGTCAAATTTATTTCAGCGCCGGTTGTTAAGCATGTATGACGTTAAGCAAGCTGTGAATACTCCGTGCTATCGTGCTTCCCATGATAGAGCGCAAAAATATTTAGTAAAAATTGCAACATGACACAAGTCAAACGCATGCATCAGAAGAGAAATTTTCGCGGAAAATAAACGTCAGCTAGAATTCATTTCCTGCAGCTAAGACAAGTCGCTTCGCTGGTATCAAAAAATTAAAGAAAATTATTACGCACTACACACATCTTCCCTTATGTCCGCGCGGCGATCATTGTTTTCGTCCTTTATATATAAACAATTTTCAAGCGACTTGGAGCACAGGTAGCCAAAGCGTAAGTTATAACTTAAAATCAATAAAAATGCTATGAAATTAACAATGTTTCTTTGTTTATATCTTACTTGCTGTCTGGGGCAAACGTTCGCTCTCCGAGCGAGAATGGGCGTCTTTCTAATTTATCCTTCCAATGAGTATTACAATTATGCGAGGTTATGCACTGATCCGTCAGTTCACCCGCGCAAAAACAAACCTCTGTTCATGAAATGAGCTCTGATTCTTGAAATGCACCATTTCCACTCACAGTTTCCTCAAACCAGAATAAACCCGTAGAGAATCAACAACTTTATTATATGGCAAGCAATTCTCAAGGCTAAATAAAGCATTCTGACTGGTTAGTTTTCGGTCGGGATTTTACTGCACGGACCATTACCATGGAAAAGGTCCTTTGGATGTTTTTTTTTTTTTTCGCTCTCCCACAAAGTTCAAACTAAGAAAACGCAGGAAGGCAAAAAAGTAAAGGTTTGGAGCTGGTACAAAACGAAACAAACGAGGTGGAGATGTCTCTTTAGAAAAACGCTCTTCAATTAAGCTTAACTTTACCGTTCCTAGTCTATCCCTATCTCAGTTATTGCAACATAGCATGGTCCCCTACTTACGTAACGACTTAAACAGAATATATTTATTTCAAAAACGCGCTGAGCGAGCAATAACTAACGCTGGTTATCGTGCTCATTCCGTTCCTTTATTTACCCAATTAAGGCTTTTAGCTGAGATTTTTTCAAGATAAACTCTTTTCATATTACAAAATTCATTTTTTTTATCATCGTCGTCATCGCCTTCTTCATTTTTCAACTTATTTGCTACCAATAACCTAATTCACTCCTACAACAAAAGAAGAGCCACAGACTATCGCCCCCATGCATGTAAGACGAACATCAAATATTTTACTGTTCTTTTTCAAGGACCAAAAATTTGGAACTCTCTTCCAAATGACATAACGCGATTGGAGACTCTGTCCTGCTTCAAAAGAAGGTTACTTTTTTTTAACAATTAAATAATTACGCCCCAAACTCCAATGATTGCGCGTCAGCACGTGATTTATTTAAAGAGTAGGCCCCCTTTCTACAAACCTGGTGATTTTTGGAGGTCTCCTTGCCACTCTAATTTAATATCTTACAAATAAATCAATTTTATGATAAGCAACGAGTAATCTCTAATTAATCCTTAAGTATTTTTTTCTTTCTTTTCTATCTTTCTTGTAATTTCTTTGTGTGTGTGTGTGTTGGTGTGTGTGTGTGTGTTGGTGTGTGTGTGTGTGTGTGTGTTGGTGTGTGTGTGTGTGTGCGTGCGTGCGTGTGTGTGTGTGTGTGTGTGTGTGTGTGTGTGTGTGTGTGTGTGTGTGTGGCAAAGCTGAATAAAATCTGATTAATATAAAAAAATCTGACTAAGCAAAAACTCGTCTGCAGTGAATCAAGAAGCATGGCCAACTTTCTTCAGTGTGTGTTTATGATTTTTTTGCACGGCTATAGACTGTAGGCTGTAAAGAGCAGAGTAAATCGGCCAAGACTTGAACAGTAATCATCAAAAATCAGCATAAACAAAAGAGTACGTTTCTCAAAAGAAAACTTCTGGCGAAAAAACTGAAAACTGAAAAACAAATTGCCATAGCTCACATTATCAGCAACTTTAAATCGAAATGAAACGATAACCTTCTTGTCTAGCTTAATATAGGCTATCGCTTCAGTCAGAGCTTTCCACAAGAACAAATTAAACCTACGCGTATTAAACTAAACGTGTACCTTGATTCCCCAGCGAGATTTTGCTCTTGTAGTGGACGTCCTTGAAAATAATTCCGCTCTTGCTGTAGCTCGCGCGAAAAACAACTTTGTCAGCTGCGACGAAAATTTGCATTCAGCATCCACAAAGTTATTCATATAGCCATTGCAGCAAACAACTTGCAGTATTTGACGAAGAGTTATTTTCAGTGTCTTCCTTTAAGTTCGAGAGTTTCTTCATTCACGTTACAGACTAACACGTTCCCACAATTTCCAGTTTGAGAAGCACGTTTTTGAGATTTTATCGCGGCCTTTTCATTATATTCTTCTTTTTCCCGAATTGTCTTCGCCCAAAACGAAGAAGAATTTTTAAAAAACTCTTGTGTTGTAAAGGATGACGAATAACTGACACATATAATGGAAGCTGAGCAGTTTTCATTCAGAGCCACGCAAGTTTTCTCCGATCGCGATCAACAGCAACGATCATGAAACTGTTTTCGAAAGGCAGTTAAAATCGCTGGCTTCCTTCCTTGACATCGCGCCGAAAATTGAGTTGAGTAAACTGAACGGAAGTGTTGTTTCGTAAGAAAAATGATGTCATATAATAAACTACTTACTAACTTCACTTGCTTGGGACCGTACTGGGGAATATTGGCCCTCTGTCGACCTACCACGAGCGCCTTCGCGCTCAGTTAGTGAGAGGTTATTATGTTTTTCATTATTTTTTCTGAACCATCTAAGCGGTCCGGAATCCTAAATCCTTGAATTTGATCGGCTGATTACGCGCGCGTAACCGGTCCAGCTTCTTCCTATCCGGACCGGGTTGCCCGGTCCGGAATCAACGGGACAGAGAAATGTAATGATTTTACTCCAGCGCAAGGAAACGTTGGGTTTTTTCCTTCTTAAATGGAACTTTTTGTTTAATAACAGTTGTAAAGTGAAAGGAAAAATCAGCAATCTAAATAGGCGAGTATCCATGTGATTCTGTTCACAAAACCTTGCTGGTTTGCTTTTCTTCGAGTTGTAGTTTTTCTTGAAGTGTTCACCCACCATTGACTTAAACTTCACACTCCGTTTCCCAGTTGAAATTTCGTTAGTTTCCTTGAAGTTTTCTTTCCTAATCTCGCTCCATTCAGCTTTACTTAAGACAATATGTTTATTACCTAAACTAGTCAAACATAAACGTCGCAGCGCCGTGTCTCTGACAAAAACTTCTGACAACAAGTTTTCCGATGTAGTTTTCTCTAGGCGTCCATTTGTGAAAATATGACCGAATATGACTAAGATATCGGAGGCTGAAACTAAGGAGTGTGAGTACTTTCCATTGAAATTCTCACTTGTTTTCAAGAACTTTCGGTAAAACAAAAATTAAACGCGTTATTTCGTTTTGAACAAAACAACGGCTTTACGCAAAACATTTTATTCGCCTGTTAGCGAGAGTTTTTCAAAGATCATTCTTTAGTTTAATATCTCTATAAGCTTTTTTATGAGTTTTCGGCGTTTGTTTTTGTACGCGTTTTGCTCCATGATAGAATTTAATTCCTGTTTTATCATTAGCCAACCTTTTCCCCTACCGTTTCCCATACACTAAAAACTAAAGTGTAATTTTAAAACTGGAAAAATGTAAAATTACACTTGATCATTGTGTAGGCTATTACACTAAAATTATGGCGTAGAGTTACTCTTGATAATGGGTATCATTACACTGTGTTTAGGTGTAATACCTTTCGAAGTTTGACGGGGGTAATATTACAAAGTTATCAGTGTACTGTTACTATTTTTGTAATTATAAAATAACACGACAGCTCTTGTGTGCTTTTAAGCCTTCAACAGTGTCAATTTACACCGGCAGGAAGGGTAGTTTTAAACTAGTATAGTAGTAAATTTGTAGAATGAAAAATACATTCTGATGTTGGTTGAGGCAAATAACTGAGTAATATGACACAGTTGTAAGAATATATTTACGCTCCTTTTCTTGTAAAATAGAACCCAAAAACCACTGAACAGTGACTGAAGTCTCAGTGGTGCAAATAACGGCAAGGAGAAGTGTACATTTAAACTCTTCACTTGCAAAATGTAGCCAGACTGAGATCTTATAGGTCTTGCAACACCCTGGCCTACCTCACGTAATAAGACCCGGGAATAAGAAAATTTGGCGGATCGTGCGATCGATCGCGAATGAGTTCAGTTCTGATGTGATCCACTAGCATTTTAAAACCCTGAAAAAGCAAGTACGTGTAGCTGCATTCTTGTTTGTTTCAGAAGTAGGCTTCAGCTGCAGCCACGACTAACTGAAAGCCTCCCTTCAGTCGGAAATTCGCAACATGATTTTAGTGAAGATACACGAGAGATCATTTTCATGTGGATTAAAGCAACAGTGACTCCATTTTCTGTTCTAATCACCGCGGTTAACCGCAGCACGTTTACATTTCGATGCGAAGACCCTTTGTTTCTTATCACTTCTCAATTTCTGCTTTGACACCCGGATATTGAAATTTTAATTACGTTCTTTCTGTTTAAAGTAAAGAGACTACGTATAGTAAACGCCGCAGTTTTACAGTAATACAAGCTAATATAAGCTATTTTTCGAGCAGTACACGAACATGCAATGAGTGTCATTATGTTTTAATGCTGACCGGAGAAGAAACTTGATAAACAGCGACTCAGGTATTTCCTGTACAGATATATCACGTAATCGCGGTTACTGAAACGACATTGTTTGATCTGTAAGACCCTTTGTATCCTATCACTGCTCCGTTTATGCTTTCGTACTTTCAGTTCGGACCTCACGTTCGAATTAAGTCTTTTCTGTTCTTATTAAGCAAAGCTTCATCAACTTTGCATGCCGCAGATCTACTGTTTGCCGATCAGTACACGGTGTCTCTAATCGGTTACCGGGATCGGAAGCTTAATTGACAGGGTGGAAATTTTTCTCCAATCATGATGCTCATTGCTGATGACGAGAATTGACAACTTTGTTCACTGCTCAAGCAGTATGCCTCTTTCTTTTCCGTCAGTCATCGAAGAAGGTCGTTTATAAGTTAAACCTCGGTGATTTTATATATTTTTTTCTAAACTCAAAAACTCGCCGTGGACTAGACGAATGTGGAGCAATGGACAGCAGATGATGTGGGCGAATGGCTCACCAGTTTGGGGAAAACATATAACGAATATGCCAGTGTTTTCGGGTGAGTATAATTCGTCATGTTCGTAATTAAGTTGCTTTGTTCTATATGTGCTCGTCACGAGTGCTTTGGTATGAAAAACTAATCGGGGTTTTCTCTAGGCTTTAGTTTCATAGATCATAGTTACTCATAGTTGAAGTCGTTCTTCTTGCTGAATAGCGTCATTTGGAAAGGAAAACATGGCGGCGACCGCTTTCCTTATGTTTATGAGCTTTGAATTCGTGAATTGCGTGAACTTCTCCAATCAACTTAAATTGCATTTAAAGAAGAACAATTGACCCCGAAAGGACCGACATGCGAGTAGTCGCGAAAAACAACCTTTTTATGTAATTATTTTACATCATTTTGTCCTCATGTATGATATGAGTGCACGTTGGCGAGGCGGGCACATTTTACCGCCAAAAAATCCCCTGACACGACACCCCTTAACGTAACAGAAATATTTCGCTTTCAGGAATGGCTATTGATGGGGACGCGTTGCTTGGCTTAATAGAAAAGGGAGGAAGTGAGTTAGCAGCACAATTGATTCCAATGTTGGACACTGGCTGAAAATTATCAGGAAAATAAATCAGTTGCTCAGGGAGAGACTCAAACATGTAAGTAGATATGGATCACGTGCTGACAGGGGGAAAACTGGAACTAGCTAAATTAACCGCATGTTTTAATGGCGTGTTTATGCAGTGGAATTCGGTAAACATGCATGAAATTAAACAATCCCTTCTCCCTTCAAGGAAGCAGTGTGACAATAATGAAATGTAAGGGAACGTCGTGACCTCCATATCAAGTTTACAGAAGTCTAAGCTGTGCTTTGTTTCAATCATGCCCCTGCCCCACTGGCCAGGCAGTTATGTGAGGTGGTCATACACACGTTTGACTAACGACCCAGTCAGGTGGTTTTGCCCACCTGTTACTGGGGGTCAAGGCTGAAACAACACATGTTTAGAGTTATTTTATAGTAGAAATTATGTCAAACATTAGCCTTGGTATAAAGTGTACAAACTCTTAGCTGTGTTTTGTTTCAATTATGACCCTGGTCCACCGGCCAGGCAGTTATGTAAGGTGGTAATGCCCGCCTTTGACTAACGACCCAGTCAGGTGGTTTTGCCCGCCTGTTACTGGGGGTCATGGCTGAAACAAAACATGTTTAGAGTTATTTTATAGTTGAAATTATGTCAATTATTAGCCTTGGTATAAAGTTTACAAATTCTTAGCTGTGTTTAGTTTCAGTTATGGCCCTGGTCCACCGGCCAGGCAGTTATGTAAGGTGGTAATGCCCGCCTTTGACTAACGACCCAGTCAGGTGGTTTTGCCCGCTTGTTACTGGGGGTCATGGTTGGAACAAAACATGTTTAGAGTTATTTTATAGTTGAAATTATGTCAAGTATTAGCTTTGGTATAAAGTTTACAAATTCTTAGCTGTGTTTAGTTTCAGTTATGGCCCTGGTCCACCGGCCAGGCAGTTATGTAAGGTGGTAATGCCCGCCTTTGACTAACAACCCAGTCAGGTGGTTTTGCCCGCCTGTTACTGGGGGTCAAGGCTGAAACAACACATGTTTAGTTATTTTATAGTAGAAATTATGTCAAACATTAGCCTTGGTATAAAGTGTACAAACTCTTAGCTGTGTTTAGTTTCAGTTATGGCCCTGGTCCACCGGCCAGGCAGTTATGTAAGTTGGTAATGCCCGCCTTTGACTAACGACCCAGTCAGGTGGTTTTGCCCGCCTGTTACTGGGGGTCAAGGCTGAAACAAAACATGTTTAGTTATTTTATAGTAGAAATTATGTCAAACATTAGCCTTGGTATAAAGTGTACAAACTCTTAGCTGTGTTTAGTTTCAGTTATGGCCCTGGTTCACCGGCCAGGCAGTTATGTAAGGTGGTAATGCCCGCCTTTGACTAACGACCCAGTCAGGTGGTTTCGCCCACCTGTTACTGGGGGTCATGGCTGGAACAAAACATGTTTAGAGTTAGTTATTAGTCGAGGCTCTACCCAGCTATCAAGTTCACATCGTATTAGTTGTGTTTTGGTTTGATAAGAAAAGTCAACATGGTTTCTGTGCAATTTCTATTGTGTCACTTCTGTTAGGTCCTTACAAAGCAGGTGATGTCAGTGGATTGCAAGAAACAGAAGGAAAATTAAGTAAACGAATAATGACTTTGCATAGAAGCAATCAAAGAGAAAGAAAATCTCTCAATTAAACGGATTAATTGATGTTCTCAAATCAGAAAATGAAATTCTGAAGGAAGCAAAGATAAAATATTTGACAGTGTGGAACTAAGCTGAACAGGAAAAAGCGAAAGTTAAGAATTCAAAAAATAAAAATTATCTAAAGTACATGTGAATACAACACGACTTCTGACAGTTTCAGATTGTCCAGTGGTCACCGACATTCTAGAACTTCAACACTCATTGTTTTCACCACTAAGCAATAAGGCAATATAACATAGGTGCAAACTAATGAAATCTCCTGGTTCAATTTATAGTTGCGGAACGAAATTTCTTTTATGGTTTCTCATCGTTGTTGAGTAATGCATCAGACAAAGTTAATTAATACATTCTTCATTACAATTTATTTTGGGCAAAGTTAAAAAACAGTAACTGTAAGTGAATTGACCGTTAATGTTATATGAAGTCCTTCTTACTGCTAAGTTGAACATTTTAAAAATTGCTTGCGAAGTTTGTGCAAGTTTTAGAGGTTTTCAGTGATGAGCGTGTTTCTTTGTATGTTTTTGCATGTAAAAAAGTAACTAGCTGCTTACTCTTCCATTAAAAAAATTGCAAGTAATTTGCAAAGAAACTATTTAACTGTGTGAGTCATTGCCTCTTCACACAAGTCATGGCTGACGATGCAGGTTACAAGGTGCTTGTGTAATGTTACGCGGGATATAGTTGTAAATACCCTTCATTACACTTTTTTGGGGGGCAAAATTATAACTACTTTAAGTGTAATTTTACCTTTGTAAATTTGTATACAATTACTCGCCAAAAAAAGGCTACCGGGGCTGGCAAGGTAACTACACCATCATCTGGTGTAATATTACGCACTGTTTTGATTCAATTACACTGATTTAATGTGTAATTTTATACATGGCAGAATTGTAAAACACTCGTTTTACACTATCATGCGTGTAAAAATACCATCCGTTCTAGTGTTAAACTACACCGCTCCACTGTGTGTAAAAATACACCCCCAAAAAAAGGCTGCTGGGGCTGGCAAAAATTTTACACTATTTTTTTGTGTAATCCTACACTTTAATTTTAAGTGTGCATGCAACGACTCTTTCTTATAAGCTTAATTTTAATATAACTTTGATTGCGGTTGGTTGTGCGCGTAGAAACACTGTTTACAAACCAATTCTCAAACAATTCGCCACCTTTCGTCTTCGAAAAAGCCAGAAAAATTAATTGTGTTATTTACCGGCCTAGATCGGTCCATATAGGACCCGTATAAGGGAAAAATTGTGTCCTCGGTCTTGAGCGGCCTCGGGCCGTGCTCAAGACTTTTCCCTATACGGACCTCCCGCCCGATAAATAACATATACATACCCCGGAAAAGCTCCATATTTTCCAAAGTAATTCTCACCGTAAACGACAATATTTTGGGCTTCTTGCGCGTGAAATCAAATGTCGGTATCCGTCCGCCGACCCCCGCGTACAAATATGCTAATCTAAAATCACAAATTTGCTGACCGACATTTGATTTGGTGTACAAGAAGTCCAAAATATTGCTGTTTTAGGGTGAGAAACGTTGGAAAATGTGGAAATTTTCCAGAAATAAAATTGTTTATTCACCACGGATTTACTCTGGTTTAAGTAAATTGTGAGTGGAAATGGCGCATTTTCAAGAATTATAGCTCATTGAATAAACAGGGTATGCTTTTGTGCGGGTGAACTGACGGATTAGTATATAACCTTGCGTAATAATACACATTGGGAGGATAATTAGAAAGACGCTTATCATCGCTCGGAGAGCGAACGTTTGCCCCAGACAGCAGTAAGTAAATAAGATATAAAGTTAATTTCATAGAATTTTATTTATTTTCAGTTTTAACTTAAGTTTTGGCTACCGGTGCTTGGAGCAAGTCTAATAATCCACTGATGACAATACACAGACTAGAAGTTTTAAGTGTCATATACGAGAAATTGGGGTGGAAAGATCATGTGAAAAATCAAAGAAATATAACGAATTGGATTGAGCTGAGCATCTAAATATAAACGTTTAAAAAAGAGATTCCAGGAAAGATCTTAAGGTTTTTTCATGTCTCATGGGGATACGTGGTGTCGCAAGTTTCCCTTAAAATCCCTAGGTTTCTTTGTAACTACTTTAGGTGCTTTAAAACTTCGTCATACTCAGTGCGATCCTCTTCTGTTGTACATTTAAAAAAAATAAACATGTTCCTGTACATTAGCTCTAGTGGGCACTTAATTTTCACAGTTACTGACTTTTTTAATCTCTTCGTTAAATCTTTTCTTACCAGATAAACCAGTGGTAAAAGATATCCAAAATCCTCTTCTTTCCACGCCTTCGTCTGAGAGAAATGTTATCCCTGCATAGTCTCCAGTTACAACAACTGACCTCCCAGACATCTCACCACAGTACACACCAAATGTCTGGTTCTTCTCATTAGCAATCTTCAAATAGTCATAGCTGCAAAGGAAGATTTTATGCAACATATAAAACTCACAAGCAGTAACTCGAAAGTTTACAGAAAGGGAATTTGAATTGTTCGATTCCTGACACCGACAGAATAGCCCACTGACGAACAACATAAACAGCCCACGTTCATCATATAAGAGGCCGGTGAATGATTAGGCAGTGCTGAGTAACAAGTTGTTAAACTTTGAGCATTAGAAGGATTTTTATTATAGCCTCTTCCTGGTGCTTCTATTTATTTGCTACTTTTCCGCTCCCAATATAACATGTTTTACCTGGCGCGCTACTTGAACCTCAGTAGTTTCAACTTTAAAAAAACGTCGCAGTATAACAACATAATGTTCATTAATTCTAAATCAAAGTAAGTCGTTAACTTGCTTAGAGGGTGACCCAACATCCTTTAAAGTCTTGCTGCCTTGCTCTGTTAAGCTATGACTATAAGATTTCTAAAATTGCGAATTAAAGACCCAGAAAAACGGTTATAAAATGGGGTTGGAAGGCCTGCACGATTTCTACTTCACGTCTTCGTACGCCGCACCTTATCTCGGTCTTTTGACCATTTTGCTTCTTGTATTTTTGTAGTGGGTTTAGTTTAGAGGATTTTTAAATGGTGACTGAATGAATGATTTACCAGTAACCGGATGCCCGGTTATGCGCAAAGGATTCTGGGATCGCAAGGGGCAAACATTGCAAGTCGCTATAAAGAAATGTATGGCGTAAAGTTGTTTCTTCGTCAAAAGCAGTGAATTTGGACAAAGAATAACGCCTTTTCGCTGTGATTTTGTGAGAAGTGGAGTTTGACTAGTGTTGGTATGTGGTAATTGTAAGTTTCTGTGTGTTTAGTGCGATATAATCTATCGATAAACACTCTTTCTTGCGTAAGGTTGATTGTGAAATCTACATCACGCCATGTACCTATAAGGGTATTTCTCATTACCACTTTGCCTCTTTTTTCTTGTCTTTTTCTCTGATATTTCTGTATTTCTAATCTTAGGAGCGGGTCTTTGAGGTTTATCCTCACAGTCATAACCTTTCATAAACAAAGGTTATGTGCGACTATGAGAGTTTCGAATTCTATATCCTTGTACAAAATGATTCGAGCAGATCTTGGTACCCATTGTAACCTTGAATTTCTCACGATTTATAGCTCTAGCCCATGACAAAACATCTTGCTTGTTCTTTGGCGAGTAGAATCTCAATAAACCAACGTGAAGAAGATTTTTTTGTTTTTCTGGGTACCTTTGATCGTTGTCACAACCCCACACAGCACAATGATCGCGGTTGGGCATATTTCTTGTTTATACTCGTAGTATAAACGACTCAGCAATATTAGCACACGTAATTACAACTGAAAAAGGCTTTATTGAGTCAATACCCTCAAATTTTTTACCTGTGTACTATTTCGAGACCATGGCGTGATGGCATCGATAGATTTTATCGCACTAAACACACAGAAACTTACAACTTCCACGTACCAACACTAGTCAACTCCACTTTTCACAAAATCACAGCGAAAAGCGTTATTTTTGGTCCAAATTCACTGCTTTTGACAAAGAAACAACTTTACGCGATACATTTCTTTCTAGCGACTTGCAATATTTGCCCCCTACTGATCCCAGAATCCTTTGCGCATAACATGGATATCCGGTTACTGGTAAATCATTCATTGAGCCGATACAACTTAGGCGTCCCATTTTTGCTCGGGTCCACGTGACACGAAGAGTAATGCTAGCAATAGCGAGATTCCTGTGTTAAAAACATTCTTGGCAGGTAGAAATATGAATGGAATGTGCTATTTTTTTCTGTTAGCAGTATACAATAGTCAACGGGTAATACAACAGGAAACGTTTATGGTGCAAGTAAGTCGAGTTTATAACAACAAGGAGAAAAATAATGTTTTGAGCGTAGGGAAGGGTAAAAAAGCAAAAGAATGTCATATTTGTGTTACTGAACGCGTGCAGCATTTGAAGTTTTTCAGACATGGTAGATAAGCTTTTAAAATATGTTTGAATTGCTCGTTCAAGATTACGTAAGTGATTTTGGTGTTAACTTTACGAGAGGACGGTTTTAGTCATGAACATATTTTTGAGAGGTCACGATGGGCGATGCGACGTGACTAAATCGTTACGAATTCTGAGTCAACTTGTTTACTTTTACAAGGGGATTCCCGGGTTAGCAATCCGGATTTAAACATCACGTCATGAGAAATAACTGAACGTGTTGGCGATTTCGTTTTCCCCAGACTCTGATGATCTGCTCGTGTTTTTTAACCATTATAATTTGATTTTACTGTTATCCTCACTGTTTGTAATCACGGTCTAGGCACAACAGTGAATATTTTCTCGTCTCTGTGTAAGCATTTTCAGTTGTAGGCGAATTTATACCGACGTTCAATGTTAAATTTGCTTTTTTTTAGCAGAATAAATAGAAAGCGATAACGTCACGATAGTTCGTATAAATACGGGTTATGCGCTAACATTTGCTACCCTGGGGGATGTGGTGGGTCACAACAGTCGGTTAAAATGCCCATTGGTTACAGCGGCTTTCTCTAACACGCGCCCTTCAAGGAATTTTTCCCAACGGCCAAATGTGTTTTTAGTGGATGTCAATCATCTATTTTCGTGATCCCTTTTTCCTAATTCTCGCGCGCTGATTGGCTCTTGCTAATTGTCACATGTAACGCAATCCTGACTGGGGCCGTGGATAAACTGATTTTGCGAATCTATTGTGCCCTCCAGTAAATTTTGACTTTTAATTGACTGAACGTCTCAGTGACCAACTGCGAAGCAAAAAGAAGAGATTATTTGTGATGGTCTGACAGCGAAAAACGGCGAGAATCAGACGTTTGCTGATCGACCGCCAACTCAGAGAAGTAATTCAGTGGATTTAAGCACTTCTTCGAACAGAATAAAGGTTAGGTTTATACAAATTTGCTTCCGAAGTTTACTTTCGTTAAAACAAGTTTGCATTGCGTATTTTCAGGTGTTTTGAATGCATTTGTGAAGCCATTATTGATTCACTAAATAAACCTATGCCTAGCGATTTGTTTTGGTACTTTTCAAGTAATAATTCAAAGTCTGCCATATTTTGCTGTCGGTTAGAAATACATAAAATCGTCAAAGCGTGGCTAATACTTCCCACAATATTTTTTCATTGTTTCAGTCAGTGCTTAATTTACTGCCAAATATCGGTTTTTCATTCAGCGCGCGTTCTTGAATTGTCATAGAAAAAGATGATTGACATCCACCAAAAACACATTTGGCCGTTGGAAAAAATCCTTGAAGGGTCCATGTTAGAGAAAACCGCTGTGAAATGCCCATTGGGCTTTCTTGTTTTGATATAAAATTGGAGGTGACTTTTGCAATGCAACCAGATCTTTTTGGCGCTTTTGTAACCGTTGTGATTGGTCCATCTCGAGTGGATTTAGATAGAGATTAGCAGATAAATCGTACTTTCAGAGTTGTAAACAGTGCTGCAAAAATGCTTTGATTTACAATAAACAACAAACAACAAAATACACGGTCGCACTCAAAACTTCCGGACGCCGTTGCAACACCGTTGTAACACCGTTGTCACATGTGCTAGTGGGACCTCAACCATTATGTATGTAGATATGTGAACGAAGCCTTTGTGGACAAAAGTGACTTGCAATGAGTGATTAACTTTCAGTTTTTTTTCTTATTCTGCCACAATCACAGGGAGTCCACAATAGTTGAGAAAACCAAAAATAAATAAAACTAGAATTATCAACATGCGTACGTTGTTTGTTTCCTGTGGTTTTCTTTTGTGTGCAGCATCAAGCTGATTGATGCTAGCGACAGTCGTGAGCTGAGCTGTTTTGTGCGCGAGCGGATTTCAGTTATGCTAATTTTTTTAAGCTTATAAAAAAATACTACAAGGGGAGCAGCTTTTTTTACGAAGCAGTTTGAACACACTTTAAGAAATTGCCTTGAACTCGTTTCCTATTCGCCTCCTTGCCACCAAAATTGTCACAAACGAAAGCTGGATAATTCTTGAATATGCTTACCTGTCATAATCCTGAGAAGAAACGATTTCTTGGAAGAATTTTAGCTTTCTTTCGGCTGTTTACAATGAGTTTTTCTGTTCGCCAGAGCTGTGTCCAGTTACCACGGCACAGACGCGTCAGATTTTCGCGCCATCAAGTGCAAATCAGCAACCCTCCCTTCCCCCGCAAAGATCTCTTCACACAACGGGAAATAAAATTACAACCTGTTTACCGCGCGATAAAATTCATTAGGTACTCTATAACTCTATAAAAGGGCTAGAACTTAACTTAAAGTTTCCTTGTTAATTAATTAAACAAGCTATAAAATAAAAATAAGCAGGTGCAACTAGTCTTCTTCAGGGCCAGTGCTAAACTGAAGGATATAACGGCTCTAATATTTAAATTTAAGGTCATTCCCCTGTATTACATTACGCATCCTTACTGCGCACGATTTGTTGCGTCATAGGTTTCCTATGAGGCTAAGCTCACCAGACAAAAGAATAGTTATTTACTCTTAAACAAGCATGGGGACCTATCCGTTTTTCCAAATAATTTTCACCTACCATTCATCCGCTTTTTGTTCAAAGAGTTAGAAAAAAAACACAAGTTCTAAAACAAATTTATTACTAGAAACGTGTTACTCGTGGAGATGAAATCATAACCTCGAGAACACGCACGGGAGGAAGGTTTTAAGTCAATTTCGTCCAATGCTACGAACATCTGCCACAAAACATCTATTAAATTGTTCATTGTTATCGAAAAATTAGATCTAGTCATTGTTTCAAGATTTGCTTTAGTTAGGAGCTTCCTGTTCTTACAGAAAGGAGCGTAAACTGATAAAAAAAACGTGGTTGTTAGGCGAAATTGCAAGGAATTATGGGGCAACTTGAGACGATGATATCTCGTAAACAGACCTATTCTTTTTATTTTATATTTCAAAACATTGCATGATAGATAACAACTAATGAAAGTTTGACAAAAATCGTATGTTAAATTTTATTTCGGGGGAATGACCTTAAACGTAAACAAAAGAAGTTAATGGTTAACTAGTATACATGACAAAAATGTTTGTAACAGTGTATACGATAATAAATTCATGTGAAATAACTAAAAGGTTAAAAAAATAAGTAGAAGATACGTAAAAAATATGACATAAATGTTACAAACAGCACTGATAGACTGATATATATTGTGTATAAACAAAAAGGTTATTTTAGAGATACACAATCTCGTACCCAGAGTCCACTGGCTTTTTGGTCAAAATCTAATTTTTTGATTGGCTGATCATAAAACAAAGGAACGGTGAACCGGAAACCTAGATAACAAAACCGGAAGCCTGCGACGAACTTAGTTACGAAAGGGATATATGAAAGTTTGGTAGTAATGCATCAGTCAATTCCAGCAGTGCCCATCCCCCCCCGGGCATTAGTCGGGCATTTGCTCACGTTTTAATCCCGGGGGTGGGGCATTTGAAATTTTATCACTCCCGGGGGTCGGGCATTTGCCTACCCCCGGGGCATTTGACAAGGTGAGAAAAACCTTCCGGTGTAGTCAGTCTGAGGTCGTCCATGATCTTCCATTCCTTTGTTGCTGTTCGCTGATTGATTTCATCGTTTGTTGATTAAATACTGTATGAAGTGAAATTAATTCTACGTACTATATGGATTTTTAAGCTATCAGAGGTGACCAGTTTAGTAAAAATATTTTATGCTTTTGGCCTTTTGTTAATTACAGATCATGCATTTTCAGTTCTTCGAAATTATTTAAGCATTTCTTTTAATATAGCTTATTTAATAAAACACTTATAAGTTGTGTATGTTAATAAAGTATCATTTTTTTTAAAACAAATGAACAACGGAAGGGGAGACGCACAGTTATAAAATAACCGAAGCGCATCGGTAATAATGATGATTGACACTTTTTTTGTTATGATTTATTATTAAAATCTTGAGCAGTGTTGCTTTCTAGATGATCCCGGGGGTGGGGCATTTGCCTTCTATTTTGGTCCCACCCTGGGGCATTTGACGGACTTACTTGTCCCCACCCCCGGGAATTTGCCATTTTTAAAAAAAAGATGCTAATGCCCGGGGGTTGGCCCGGGGGGGGGGGGATGGGCACCGCTGGAATTGACTGATGCATAAATATTTCGGAGGGGCACCGATCTGACGGCGATAGCCGTTTTTGTGCGGGAAGTCGCTATGCAATGCCGTCATTTGGCGGTGAAACACCGTGGAAATGCAAGCAGCTTCCATAGAAGGTCATTGCCGAGGCCGTTCGAATCTGGCTGAAACTGTAAGCACCCTCGAAGGAAGACGGCATTGATGTTTTTATACAGGTTTGTATCAACTCCAATTTGCCGATCCTGTTATCAAGTGAAGGGAATAATTGAAAAGGTTGACACTCAACAATATCCGCAATAACAAAGAAAGGGAAAAGCAGCTTCGCGTAGAATGACTGAAAGTTTAATTACAAGAGAATTATCAAAGAAGTCCCTCGCAAATAGCAGATTCCCCTTCTGTTTCTAGCCTGCCTTAGAACGGAGGAAAACGGAAAACGCGCACATAGCAAGAACGAGAGTGACTCTGTTCTTAACCAATCTCCGAAGCCTCTGTAAAGTGCTTGCAGACGTGAAAGATATTACAAAGATATGTTTGTCAATTTTATTGCAAAAGAAAAGTTTGAAATTTTTCTTAACTTAAACTATTTTTCCCAGTCCAATATGTCCAATATTGTCAAGATTTAGATGTGTTATAATTAAATAGTTGTCTGTTATTTGATGCAAAAGGACAGTGACAGTATGCAATCAAGTCCTAGAGAGACCCGAGAAGCAATAACTGAACTTCGCATGGGTCAGTATAGCACATACAATTGAGGAGATGAAGAAGAGAGCTCCTGCAGTCCTTGATTTCCTTGCCATAGTAGTGTTACAGTTGTCAAAGAGAAGAAAGATCAAATCATCCCCATGTGTGTGGCATATGGAGATGTGGAAGGGAGCTCAGCCCTATCCAATATGTCATGGCCTTTATCCTTGGAAATGGACACCTTAATAGGAAGGTTAATGTATCTCGCATATTGATGACAAGCGTGAACTAAAACTGATCTTTTCCATTTCATACAAAGTTATGTTGTTTATCATTACGATGTGAAAATAATACGTGACCAGGACTATCAATTTGAAGTGAGTATTTTTACGAACCTTTAACTGAAAGTAGAGTTTCAAAATTATAATTAAAAAAATGTCCATATCACTCCTCAGCTATAGCCTTAAATATGCAACCACTGCAAAACAAATCTGAATGTAAATGATTTTTGTAACAATATTTTTGTAATGATATGACAATCTCCTATTTTTCTGTGGTTCTGATTATTTTCCCTAGATTTTCCTTTGAATTAAAACTATTACTTCAGGACCTTTTTACATCTACATCATAGAATAATTGTGTGGATCCAGAAAATATCCATACCCCTCCCAAGGAAGGGTTTTGGTTGGACTCCCCCACCCCTTTGGAAATACCAGTTAAGTTTCAAAGTCTAAAGATATGGGAGGTTAATGGACATTTTCTGAAAACCACACAGTTTTACTAAAATGTGTACCGTATACATGTTTCAGACCTTTGATCAGTGCAGTTCTCTCGGTTTGGTTCAGTCCCATGATGTGCTAAAACATGCTAAATGATCTAGGTGACAGCTTAGGGGATCATGTCAGAAAGAAAGTTTCAGTGACAACATTGTCTCCAGAATCCTAACAAAAATTATTATCAACGGCTACAAACATTCTGACATGCACTGGATCACTCAATTTCATTACTTTTGACAAGGTTTCAAGTCAAAAATTGAAATTAATATGACGTAAGGCCAGTATTTCAAGGAAATAGATTACACCAATTATTTGTTGTCAGAGAGTTATGATCAGGGAAAGGGTTACATTGTGTTGGTGTTGTTTAGTAGAGTGCTGATGGAGTACTTCCCCTGCCTTCAAACTTGTGTAATCATTCACTGAAAAATAATTATGGTGCCAGTGAGCACTAATTGTTACACCAGTACTCAAAAGACATATTAACCAAGCATTCTAAAGTAGTCAAAACAAAGTTGAAGTAATATGTTGGCTACCTGACTCAGTTTCTAATTCTGACAAAAGTGATTGATGCCCCACTGCCACCTAGCTAATGCCTACACAGCCCAGGTGGCTCTACATGAATCACAGGTACTGAAGGGTCATCAGCTACCTTTGATTAAAGACCTGCTAGGAAGTGAGCGAGTCACAGCAGCAAAGATAGCCTGTTCCAGCCTCCAAGATGGAAGGAAAACTGAATAAAGAAAGAGCCCCCTTTTTCTCCAAATCCTGATCAACTTATTTTTGGGGTACCTTTCTAATTTTTGCCATCCCTACTATCTGAGAACCTGGAACAGGCTAGGGAAAAGTCATTTTAATGTTCAGGGCCCTGAAAAAAACTGGGATGCTGAAGTTGAGAGTTAAATAAATTAGAAAATGCAGTATTTGCATTGCCATACTGCGCACATCATTGAAATCTTTTCATTTGCTCTGGCAGGTCCGTCAACCAGTTTCCATGCAATCACAAGATTCCAAGAGCAGTTAACAAATGTAAATTAAAGCACAACTAGCATTCAAGATCACTGAATATTTTGGATGCAGTGATGCTCGGTCATACTCGGTCATATTAAAATCTCTAATACCTCCAAAACATATAACATACATGAATTGAATTGAATTAAATTCATTGTAATACAATTTACCCGCACAGAAAAGAAACATTTATTAGAACTGACTTAACTGGTTTCTCTGTGGTTTCACCAATCACGTTCGATAAAATTGTGCCACTGTCATACTTGAGGTTCCTAAAGTTAGGCACTTACATTGCAGAAGATGTTGATGGAAACTTGACAATTTTTTATTCTAACAATTAACTTCAAACCAAACTTTCATACAGTGGGCGATACACATCAGTAACAGTCTGAACAAAATAATATAACCAAATCTAAGCCTCTGATTACACGCTTAAAACGTTTCGTTATACATAAACACGCAAAATATGTAATCAAAACTAAGCCTCTGATTAAACGGTTGCCGGGATTGGCTTTGTGAGTTGCTCTTATGCAAACTCGTGTACTTTGCAAGAATGACAAGACATTCTGTTTGGCATACCCACTTTGCGGATCGAAAATCCTGGATTTCTATTGGCTATCCAAAGGGAGCCAACTGTCAAATGTGGTTTTCCATCGTTTTCCGTTTGAATCTTACGTGTGTTTCTTGCTGTCTCTGAAATTTTACACTATGTGTTAAGTTGAAATGAGGAGTTGAAAAACGGTTATAAAATGGGGTTGGAAGGCCTGCACGACTCCTACGTCAAGTCTTTGTAAGCCGCGCCTTATCTCGGTCTTTTGACCAATTTTGCCATGTTTGCTTGTTGTGTTTTTGTAGTGGGTTTAGTTTGTAGGTTTTTTAAATGATGACTGAATTGAGCCGTTACAATTGGTCATAAGACCCAAATATGGCGCGGCGCACAAAGACGTGAAGTGGGAGTCGTCCAGGCCTTCCAACCCCATTTTATAACTGTATTTGAAAAGGAATTTCGATTTCCTCTCTATTCTTACTTAATTTTAATGCATGCTCTTCAGTTACCTCACCTAAACTTTGTCCCCCTCGTTCCAGTCGCCACGTTGTCGTCAACTGAACAAGGGCGGTTAGAATGCAAACTATAACCAACACCGCCCCCCCCCCCCCCCCCACTCGCGCGCGCCTTCCCCCATATAACCAAGAGATAATAAGGGGACCTGTCCCCTTATTTTCTCTTGATCTAACTAAACCACATACCAAAATACCATTAACAAAATACTGTATACCCGATCTGTGTTTTTTGTAGCCTGTTCCAGGCGTTCAGATAGTGGAGGGCGAGCGAAAGAGCGGGAAAAAACGAGGGGAGACTGGGGGAGAGGACGTTCCCTCGTCCTCTCCCCCAGTCGCTCGCTTTATTTTTCGCTCGCCATCCACTATCTGAACGCCTGGAACAGGCTATGTTTTTTGTAACCAGGCACATGTATTAAAGCATATATGAAGATCATGCCAAACAATACAGACTCAAAAGGAAAGCCTAGGTTAATGCTCAGCGTACCCTAATCAATGGCCGTTTCATTAAATATCTTTGTTCTGCAATATTAGAAAAAGTTTATATAATTTGTTAAGCAATTTGCTACAGAGTGCGTAGTCCAACGATTATTATGAAACGCTTATTAATAATCTATCTGTCAAAAGGTTTTTGTGGCTCTTAGATTGTTTATTTAAAAGAAGAGAGGAGTAAGAGTTAAGTGAAATCTGAGGGAAACAGAAAAAATTGGCAGTCGTAATCGACCGTCAATGGACGAACAAGGGGATTCTAAACTTCCCGCTTCCCGTATGCTGTAATCCCGATCCCGTCCCTGTTGTTGGCTCCCGCCTCTGCGTGCTTTTTCGATTGAAAATATAACTTTATGTTGTGTAATTTTTTTCATACCTCTTCCTCATCCCCCCACCTTGCGAATCCTGCTTCCCACACTTTCTTTTCCCGCCTCCCGTATAATCCCTGCCCCCCTTTTCTCCAGGTTTCCGCTCCCATGCCCCCCTACCCCTCCCAGTCGCGTCTTAACGTACCGGCATGAAGAATGCTTCTCCAATTTAAAGTCGTGAAAGTTAATAATCAGCGACAGGTCGTCTGGAATTGGAACTGAATATTCACAGTGCATATTCTTGGGGTAGTTGGTTGGATATCCAGGACTAACAAGCGAGTTGTTTACCACTGAACCACATTCTAGGGAAAATAAACAAGCATATCAAAACAAGAACATTTAATTGAACATTTAACTTATTTGACAGTCACACTTAACAAACAGAAACAAACGTAATCAGCAAGTCTCAAAGTTAGACTTGGGAGTGAAAGAATTAAAGAAGAAGACAAGCTACGGGATAAAATAACAAAAAACAAAACAACTATCGTAAACAAACATGTATATGTTATTAAATACTAGGATTAACTTAAAAAGGGATAACTTCCTCACCATTTACAAACTGCCTCTCGTCAGTTCCATATTTGCTAGTGGCCTGGCATGTGTAGTTCCCCGCCTCGTCTACTCGGATGCTGGCTGTATCTGTTGTGTTCACCAGTGTTGTTGTGTTCCTTAGTATGGCAGTGTATACAACAGGCGTTCCTGTGGCTGTACACGACAGTTTGGAGCCCAGAAACATTCGCACAACAGGGCCAGGGGACACTATCTTTGGTGAAACTAATAACACAACGATTAAAATAACTTTACAGCACTACAAATCTGAGAAAACACTCACTGACAGTGTTTAATATTTTAGACATGTTTCGGTGGTACAACTGAATTAAATTGAGATCAACATAAAGCACTTATTAGAACTGCTAATGAAAATAGTGACATGAGCAACAGTTTAAATAAATCCACTTATGACAATACACAAAATATGAATTTGAAATGTCGTATACAGGAAATATGGGTGAAAAGATGAGAAATCAAAGAACTATAGCAAATTTGACTAGGTTGAACATCTAAATATGTAAGTTAATAAGAGATTCCAAGAAAGGTCATAACGTTTTCCCACGTCCCATGGGGCTACGCGGTATCGCAAGGTGCCTGGGTGCGAATCGCCGTTAAATCCCCAAGTTCTTCCCCGGGATTCTTTATAACTGTTTCGGGTGCCTTAAAACTTTGTCAGATTCAATTTTTCCACGCGACCCTCATCTGTTGTACATTCAAAAACAATGAACATGTCACCTGAAATTAGGTGGAGTGGGCGCTGAATTTTTCACAGTTTTTGATGTTTTGCTGTCTTCGTTGAATTTTTTCTTACCAGGTGAACCAGTAGTGAAAGATATCCGAAATCCTTTTCTTTGTTCGTTGATATCTGAGTGGAATGTTATCACTGCATACTGTCCAGTTACAACAACTGACTTCCCAGACTTCTCACCACAGTACACACCAAATGACTGTTTTTTCTCATTAGCAATCTTCAAATAGTCAAAGCTGCAAAGGAATTGTTAATGTAACATATAAAAAGTCACAAGCAGTAGCTTGAAAGTTTACAAAGAGGGAATTTGAATGCTTCGATTCCTGACACCGATAGATCACGTTTACCATGAACAGGTCACGTTCACCATAAAAGAGGCCGGCGATTGATTAGGTGGTGCTGCGTAACAAAGTTGCTGATCTTTGAGCATTATAAGGATTTTTAAGGTCGCCTTTTCTAGGTGCTTCTATTTTTCCCTTTTTTCGCTCGCAATATGTTTTTCCTCGCGCCCTACCTTTCCTTCTTCTCCCTGCAAACTGAACCCCCGTAGTTTAAACTTTAAAAAATGTCCTAGTATTAATTCTAAATTCTTAAGTCCTTAACTTGCTTGGAAGGTGACCCAACACCCTTTAAAATGTCGCAGCCTTGCTAAGATTTCTACGGACAAGTTGTAAATTAAAGCCCTCAGAAAAACGCAATCAAATTTATTTAGAAAATAAGAAACAGCCATTGGTAGCTGATGAGAAACTATATTCACAAAGAGAAGCTCAACACATTAAGCATTCCCCAATGCAAGAAAAATGTATGAAATCCATGGCTACTTTGGGAGAGAGGGGGGGGGGGGGGAGGAGACAAAATTACTTACTTAACTTGATTACTTTCATTTTTTAGTGTTCCTGAGCGTGGGGGGTTGTAATGTTGTGATGTTGTTGTTTGTTTGATGTTCTTGTTGTTCTTGTTGTCGTTACTGCTCGTCTTTATTTGTGTAAAAGAGTTTCTCTCAAGACATGATGACAACCATCGCGTTAGAGATAAACATAAGCAGTTACATACGTACATACATAGACTTTATTTGACCTCAAATTTTTAGAGTAGTTCAGAGTAGCCAGTTGGCTAATATCTTCGAGAAAAAGTGGCTAATAAATAATCACATTAAAATATGCGTTAAATATACATTAAAAAATAAGTTTCCGTAGTTGGCGCTTAAATTCAGTCAGTGAAATTAGTGTCATGTCGTTCTCCGGGAGGGAGTTCCATAATCAGCCTTAACATATAGTATCTATAAAAGAAAATGTAGGCCATAAGTAGTAGTTAATGGTATAGGAAGGCTCAGTATGTTGAATGAATAAATGAGTGAATGAAAAAATGAATGAAGAAAAGAGCAAACGAACGAAGGAACGAACGAACGAACGAACGAAGGAAGGAACGAAGGAAGGAAGGAAGGAAGGAAGGAAGGAAGGAACGAAGGAAAGAAGGAAGGAAGGAAGGAAGAAAGGAAGGAAGGAAGGAAGGAAGGAAGGAAGGAAGGAAGGAAGGAAGGAGGGAAGGAATGAACGAACGAACGAACGAACGAACGAATGAATGAACTTTTTTAACATGTCTAAACCATCTAGCAGGGGGAAATTTACATAGGGACACCTAACTAACAATAAAACGGTAACTATAAGATAACCATAATAACAATGAAAAATATGAAGTTAACTGGTACCTCTTAAAGAATAGTTGACAGCTCGTAAAGTAAACAGACGTTTCAGGTAGACCGGATAATTACCAACATGAAAACATTTAAAAAGTATAGTAAGCATGTTCTGAATTCTCTCATCAAACAGTGAAATTGTTCCCGCTTCCTCCAACAGTTGGGAGTATGGTGATTCTCTGTCTTGTACAATAAATCTCAGGATGCGCTTCTTTATAGACTGCGAGCAGTCTCTCTTTTGCTCTAAAATCCCTGCCGGAGGAGCGGCGAAAAAGCGAGTGCGATATTCGAGCCGCACGAATGGCAATGCCACGAGGGCGATATTCGAGCGGCGAGCGGCAAAGCCGCGAGCCGCGAGTAGCGTGGACGGGAGAGACCGCCCACGCTACTCGCGGCTCGCGGCTCGCGGCTCGCGGCTCGAATATCGCACTCGCTTTCTCGCCGCTCCTCCGGTAGGGATTTTAGAGCAAAAGAGAGACTGCTCGCAGTCTAGCTTGCTTAGTGCCATTGATTTATCCAAATTTCGAGAAGTACAGAAATGCCGCACAATAGCGCAGTAATGAAAATGAGAAAGAATAAAGGCTCTATACAGTCTCATCATAGTACTAATTGAAATACGTTTACGAAATCTGATCATCACATTAAACTGATTGTTAATCTTTTTGCAACTTGCGGAAATATGGTCATCAAAACTGAGTTCATTGTCCACAGTCGTCCCAAATAGATCAATTGAGTTCTTCACCGGAAACAAGAACTAATGATTTGTTCTGCCAAGAATCATGGCCTGGAGTTTACTGGCATTAGCAATCATTCCATTATCTTGTTACCACTTGTTCGCAATGTTCACATCATGTTGTATGCGCATCTCGAGGGCCACAGGATCATACAGTTGCACGTCATCCGCAAAGGCATTTAGCTTCACCAATTTAATGTGATAAAACAAGTCATTAATTTCATTAATAAAATACATGCAAAAATTTCAGCGTGCTGATTGGCTGAGAGCACGTCAATTAATCCCAAACAGTGCAGAAAGTTGAAATTGAGTGCAAAAAGGTGAAATTGAGTGCAGAAAGTTGAAATTAAATTGATTGACAGGAAAGTCGCGAAACCGTAACAAAACAAAATGGCGGACAGGTTTGGGGAAAGTAACAACATTTTAATCCAGAGTTTGAAGGAGAATGCAAAGAACAAAAACGCTTAACAAAGCACAAACAACTGGGTAAAAGTCTGGAAGTCTTGGGCTGCTCAAAAGGGCTATGACGACAGTACTGAAAAGTACGAACCAGAGGGCCTGAACAAAATTCTCGAGGAGTTTTACGCAACAGTTCGTAAGAAAGACGGGGAAGATTACGAGCCTGACAGCCTTCGTGTAATGGTTACTGCTATTGACCGATATCTAACAGAAAAAGAGTACAAACACTCCATAATTCGCGACAAAGAGTTTAAAAGCTCCAACAAGTTCTTGAGGGAAAAGCCCGGCTTCTCCGGCAACAAGGCAAAGGCAAGCGGCCGAACAAGTCACGAAGTCTGACAACAACCGAGGAAAATGAGCTGTGGGAAAAAAAGAAGCTGAGAAAGGGAAGTCCACAAGTCCTGGTCCAAACAGTTTGGTGGCTCTTGACGCAGCATTTTGGTCTTCGTGGTCGCCAGGAACACCACAGCGTGAAAGTTGAAGATTTCTCCTTTGGACTGGACGAAAACAACATGGAGTACGTCGAATTCATCGAGAACCCGACCAAAACACGCCAGTCTGGATTGTCTACAAAGTCCCAAAGCTTTCTTCCAAAAATGTTTGCCACTGGAGATGGGAGATGTCCCGTTGCAATCTTCAAAGAGTTTCTATGGCGTCGTCCTCCCGAATTACGTACAACCGGTCCACTTTATCTCTCTTGCGTGCCAAATCCGTCCTCGCAAGTTTGGTACAAGCGCCAGCCGATGGGAGAGAACAAGATCAATGGCATGATGAAATCCGTCATCGAAGGAACGTCACTGGAGGATTCATCGAAAACATTTTCCAACCACAGCGCTAGGAAAACAGTTGTAAAGAAGTTGAAGACAGCAGGCCTTGAGCGAAGTTCAATTGTTAAAGTAACGGGCCACAGAAACGAGAAGTCACTGGATGACTATGACGAAGGAGATGAAAGTGAACAGCGGCAGCTTTCCCACACCATCAGCAACGCAAGAAACATCAACAGCCAGTTAGCTCGAGGAAACAGCTCAACACCGGTCAGTAGTACCACCAGCAGTTCCAGCAACTTCAACCCGTTCTCGCCCGACGTTCAGTCCCGCGGCAACAACTTCAACCAAGCAGCTTTTGCGTTTCAGATGCCCAGCTACATATCCGGCCAGAATGATCAGCGTCAGTGTTTCATGAACATAAACCATTTCCACCAATGTCAAGTCACTTTTAACATGGGAAACACAGCAGCTCCTGAAAAGCCACAACCAGCCACACCACATGGCGAGGACAGTATTTCTAAGTGATTCATATTTCGAAAAGCTTTTTGAAAATGTCGATCGATTTCGTCTTAGTTAGATTCGACTACGAACAAGAACAACTTGAGCTCTTGAAATAAGCAAGTTTTGACGTTATTTCACACTTCTTTTTTCTTTGAGGTTTCCGAAACTTTAGAACGATAGCTGCTTCCAGAGAGAATATTTTTTTGATCTATAAATTTCCACAAGTGCTTGCATGTCAATCAAGGATGTCATTTTTCAACCAATAACGTGAATGTAGGCGGGACCAGTGAGCCGTGACACGAAATAAACACGATTGAAGAGGAAAACAGAGTGAAATTTTTGCATGTGTGTTATTAACAAGTAATCACATGATTTTTCTCGTGCAATTTGGAATAAATAAGCACTCGTAGATTTTTCAAAGACTTCAAATTGCACTCGCCCTACGGGCTCGTGCAATTTTGTTAGCCTTTGAAAAACTTACTCGTGCTTATTTATTCCAAATTACACTCGAAATCATGCGATTACCTATACTAATTAATTTGTCGTTTCAAGATAACCTGGTAAATGTCGACTTGAAGGAAATTCGAACCCATGGTCGATTATTATTAATTCGTGTTCATTCAATTCATATATTCACATTCGCCTATTCATCCTTTTAAACACTTTAAAGACAAACTTAGAAATGACCAGCTTCCAGTTGGGGTAATAATCCTGCTGGTCCTGCTGGTAAGAACGCTGCACCGTTTTCCAAAACCTTGATTCTAAATAAAATGCCGAATTCTTACTTTTTCCTGTCTTTCTGCCCTACTTTTGTTCCTGTCTCAGCTGATACCAACACTGATTCAGTACACACCCTTTTGAAGGTTGATGTCACTTAAAACGTCTGTGCACAAGTCGCGACAAGATCGGAGTCTCATAAAATCTCAGCAATCAATAAAGACGGGCGTTTTATGGCGAACAATTGAGAAAATGAAAAAAATTGTAGTTTGAACTTTGTAACTTGGGAAAATAAAAAAAAGGATTTTGTACGCTTTTGCTCACGTCTGTGGACTTGTTCGCGTAGCCGTAGTCAAACTGGGCCTTGATGATTCTAGTGTCCAGTTCTCCCCGAAACTCTTGTTCCACATTTATTTCTCCCTCCGTCTGCGTTGAGGGAGGGTTTGTGGACTCTTTTACACCTCTTTAAAACCACCTGTGGTCAATCGACATAATCTAGACTCCAGGGTAACTGAATGGTCTTTGTGAATTTGATGGATATGTTTAGAGACTTCAGAATAAACTGATCGCCTCCTCTTATGCTTCATGAATATTGTACTCACTCTCCTTTACAGCTAACGTAAATTGAGTTTGATCGCCATAAAATTTAGAGTTTTATTTTATTCTAGGATATTACTATCAGACTTTAAAATGTCTAAGTAATTGCCTGACGTTTTTCTGTTCATAAATACCCAAGTGCCACATTGAGTTGATGTCTTCACTGTGATGGTCGTCATCATGTTCTATTTTGTTCCCAATTCACGAATTTCACATCCAAAGTTTCTTGTTATAACTCAGTCAGTTGTCGATGAGGGAAAAATTGACTTACGCGCTGATGATAGGATCTTTATTAAACCTGAAACCTTTTATGCATGTATGATTTTAGATTAGCACCTTTTATTCAAGGAAGATGGCGCGAGGAGAGGTATAAGTGAGTGCTCTGATTTTTTTTTTCGCTTTTTTTAAAAACACTTTCTTCTTATCATGTGTGCGAGCCGAGGTCTCGAGCAATCCAACAAATGCAAGTGCGTGGCCTCTTCTGCGACGTTATGCAATAATGAAGAATTTTGTAATATATTACACATTTCGTCACAATGTTTGCACTATTCTGTGGTGACTTGCGCATTTTCAGTAAGTATTGCGGCATTTTATAACAACCGGGAGCTTCATGTTTTGTAGTAAGAGTTGCAACATTTTGTAATAATTGCTGCCTGAGCAATTTGTAACAATTTGCTGGCGTAAATTGTTGTTCGTTGTCCCATTTCAAGTGATGATGAAGATGATGATGATGATGATGATGATGATGATGATGATGATGATGATGATGAGGAGGAGGAGGAGGAGGAGGAGGAGGAGGAGGTGGAGGACGAGGAGGGTAACTCTTTTGACATGAGAATTAGACGTTGTTCTCTGACTATTTCCTGAAGCATAAAGTCACGTGGCAACCTTGGGAGGGGGTGGGGTGAGGGAGACAAAATTACTTGCTTAACTTGGCGTTAAGTTAAGTTTGGTGGTCTTTGCTTTCATGTTATGTTAATAAAAAGTCAAGAATGTCTGAATTTTGCTTTCCATTTCCCCCACCTCCCACCCAAGCTGATTAGGGTTAAAAACAGCGCTGATTTGACAGAAGTGGAGTTAAGCACCATATTGGCATTGATATCCACATTTTGCTTTTGACTAGTTTCGTCCTGCGGCCGTTGTCAGAACAATAGTTTTTACGACAAACTTGGAAGAGTGGGTGGAGTTCCTCGATTTGTTCTCGGAAAATTTGAAGAGGAATTTCCATTACGACTTTATTCTTACTTGATTTAAACGCGTGCTCTACTGTTAGGTCACCTCAAATTTGTCCCCCTCGTTCCAGTCGCCATTTTGTCGTCAGTTGAACAAGGGCGGTTAGAAAGTAAACTCTAACCAACATCCCCCTTTCACCTTACAACCACATACCACATATCAGAAACACCAGATATACTCTTATTTCAATCTTAAATACTGTATACGCGATCTGTTTTGCTTTTTGTTTTTGTTTTTGTTCTTTTTTGCCATGCACATGTATAGAGGCACATAGAATGAAGATCACGCCAAACAATACAGACTCAAGAGTAAAGCCTAGGTAAACGCTTAGCGTACCCTAATAGATGGCCGTTTAAATGAATACCTTTGTTCTGCAAAATTAGAAAAACTTAATATTCTGTATCTTCTCGATTTAACACCGGGCCTTGAATAAACGCCTAGTTCAAATAAACGCTGGGTCCACACGGCCAATTTTAAATAAACGCCCCCTGTCGTTTATTCGAGGTACTGGCGTGTATTCGAGGCGCTGCGTTTATTTGAAACTTAACCTTTGCGCTACTGATTGTCATCGAAAATTAGTCATAGAAATTTAAAAAGGTTCATGTACCACTTCAATGCTATAGTTCAATTTGTTTCGCTTATTTCAACTAAAGGTAGTTGGCGTAATGTAAAATATGCACCCTCCAATGAGCACCCAATTCTTCCACCCCGTTGTGAATTTTATCGACTACAGAATAAACGTCGGGTCTACAAGGTTTACTTTTAAGTAAACTCCCTAAGCGTTTAATCGAGAAAATTCGTCAATTTGTTATGCAATTTGCTACAGATTGCGTAGACAGGCGATTATTATGAAACGCTAATTATAAATCTATCTATCAAAAGATTTTGTGGCTCTTAGATTGTATATTAAAAAAGGAGAGGGGTGCGAGTTACGTGAAGGGATCCAGAAAATATATATTCGGAGGTGATTAAAAATTGAGACTTCAGGCAAAAGATTAATAGGCGAACACCATAGAAGACTGCTATCAACCCTAAGTGTTCAAATGCTGATAGCGGTCTGGTTTGGTGTTAAACTGGGTGGCAGTCGTAATCAACCGCAAACTGAGACAAGGGGATTCCAAACTTTCCGTCTCCCGTACTCTTTAATCCCGCTGCGGTTACCGCCCTTTTTTGTTAGCTCCCGCTTTTGCGCGCTTTTTCGATTGAAAATATTACGTAATGTGGTGTATTTTTTAAACTATATTTTCCGCATCTCACTGCCATGAGAATCCCGCTTCCCAAGCTTTCTTTTCCCGCCTCCCGTATTCTCTTTGCCCCCCTCTCTCCCAGGTTTTCGTCCCCATGTCCCCCCCCCCCCCCCCCCCCCCCCACTGCCCAATCGCGACTTAACTTACCGGCATGAAGAAAACCTCTCCTTCTCCAATTGAAAGTCTTGAAAGTTAATACTCAGCGACAGGCCGTCTGGAATTGGAACTGAATATTCACAATGCATATAGTTGGGGTAGTCGTTTGGATATCCAGGACTTACCAGCGAGTTGTTTACCACTGCACCACATTCTATGGCAAAAAAAGAAACAAACAAACATGGAAAAATCCTACCAAAAAAATTAAAAGTGTATCTCAATGAAGGTCTAACTTATTCCTGTCTTACACAATCGAGGACGAAGGCCAGGGCAATTAAAAAGACCATTACCTAATGGAATTTGTGTCGACATTACTGCATCTTCTCCAAGCAATTATTTTAGGAACTTAACACTTGATTCCCTCGAAAGCGTGGCTCATCACAGCGACGCAATTGCAAATACATGCCAAACGGAAGTGAACATCAAAAACGCAAATGCTAATCAAAGCTTAAGTACAGCGAAAATTCTCCTTTTTTCTTGTAGATGGTTGACGCCTGCGCTAGGCATTTGCAAACACAAAACCGCGCCAAAGCCCCATTCTTACACGATCACTTGCCTTTCTTTTTGCGTCATGTGTAAGCATCGCTCGCGACCGCCCGCTGACGAAGAAGGCTGGGGACTCTGGGTCCCGCGAGATTAGCTGCCAATAAGGTATATCCTTTAATAGAGGAACCACTTGATATGTCTAGTTTAAGTTTAATTTGGACTGGAACTTTAATTGAAAAGCCACCATATTATGAACCACGTAGGAAAAACTAACTTAAACGTTTCGTCTGCTTACCTTGGCTGCCGATGACGCCATTCTTGTCATTCCACAATAGCACAAATAATACGACAAGCACTTCCAAGCTGAAGAAGTGCTTTATGACCATAATTACTTGAATGTTTGTTCCCTTTTTATGAATCCACGCTTGCTGCAGATAGACAGGATAATTTGAAAAGGTCACTAAAAATGCAGAAACATTAACCCTCCTTTATTTTCTTAGCCTGTTGTAAAGATTGAGAGGCTGGACCGGAGGGATTAACAAAGGTGGAGGACGAAAGGGGAGCAAAAATGGAAGGAAAAAGAATTCGGTGATTTGTTTGTAGGTCTGGTAGTAGTAGACAGAATATCATGTCCTTTACAAAGTAGGGTAATCACGGATCAAAAAAGATTCCGCAACGTAGGGCAGTAAATAAGTAAGCTGATATCACGGATTTTTGATATTCTATTTAAATTTGGTTGGTTATTTTAAAACACAACGTTATCACACGGAAAGGATAGTAATCTTACCTAGAAACAAGAATGTATACAGGGCGTCTATAGACGGCAACGTCACGTCATTCGGTTTTCCTGGAATTAATTATAACATTAAATTGAGATTGAGATCGACTTTAATAATTGTATCATCTTTAACTCTATGCCTTGCTTTCCACGTTATTTGATTAGTAGCCACACCAAGCATGTTGGTACGCAATGCTAGAGACTTAGAAAGAAAGATGCAAACTGACCAAACCTCAAAACAAAATACATGAAATAATAAAATTATTCAATCGATGGAGACAAGCTCTGTTTTAAAAGCCCGCAAGGGTTCCTTGGTCCTCCCGTTAAGTGTGTTTTAACGTGACTTTTGAATTGACTGAAATGAAAATTAATCACGAAATCATCCAAAATGCAACGTAATATTATAATACCCAACATAATATCAAAGGGACAGCTTTGCAAACGACTGTCAATGTGCGAATGTATACTTCATTAACGTACCATCAATTCCAAAAAATAGCACTCTCAAAGTTACAACCCCTGGAAGTAGCGGCCTAATTAGTTATGAGCTTTTCGTGAAAAAGTCCATGACAAAATCTGGTCTTTGGGCCTTGTGCTATGAATTGAGCTTTCACCTGGGAACCAAATTTCCGGTCGGTACTTTACTACACGATGCAATAAAGCATTTTGTTACTATTGCACAGAAATTAATGTTCTTACCAAACTGAAGACAATGACAATGCAGTTTAAGTAGTTGTTTCTGTTGAAATAACAACAAACCTAGAATTAAAAAATGTTTTTAGGTAACTACTACTCCTTATTTGCTGCAGCAAATGGAACCCTTTACGCAACCCCAATGTTCATCCAATTTATATCTTAAGAGTTGGATTCATTGCTTAAAGTTCTGCTTTCCGTGTCAATTTTTGTAGTTGTGCACTTAAAGCTACCGTTGTTGTCATCAGAAGCAATTGGTTACTTCTGCCTATTGAATAAGGAAAGTCCCCCCCTCCCTCACTCCCTACTTCACTGGCATAGGTTTAGTGTTTTTGCAATATTTTTTGTCTATTGAATGGGGATAGTCCTCCTCCCCCTTCCCTACCGCACTGGTATATGTTTACTTCTTTGCAATATTCATTGCCTTGGGCAGCCATCTACAGGATCTTCTAGCAGCAACTGTAATTTTTAGCTGGCTTGTAAATCCAGAGGAGGTATTGTCTAGACGGCCTGTGTCCGTTTATTTGTATTGCAATTTCATGGTATAGGTACTTTGTGGGTAAACCGGTCTTAAAGTAGGGGAAATAAAGAGAGACAATTATCAGAAGTATTATTGTCGCCTGTTGCATTGGAAATCCAATGAAAACGTGACGAGAAATTCGGATGTTGATTGTTCTTGGGCTACAAGAAACCTTTGTGAATAAATTATGCCCCTAAAAATTAACATCGTGAAATGATCAAATGGAAACAAAATTAAAGAATACTATCTGATCATTTAAAAAATAAAAGATTGAAGGAAATATTTTAACAGCGGATGTATATTTCACTTGATTGCCTTGGACTGATTAATGAGTTGGTATATAACTGTAAATTTAAATCTAGACTACCCTTCATACTAATATCGACATTGATTTCAGTTTTTGTTTGTTTCTTTGTTTTTTCAGCCGCTATGTTAAAAAAAGTGAAAAATATAAGATCTATGGTTTTTGCTCACTTGCTCTTACGAAACAAAATGAGTTAATGACAAGCCAGAGGGCTACACCAGTTTCAAAGACGCAAACATCACGAATTCAAGATTAATTTAAATCGTTTTTAGATCTTAAGGTCACGATCCCTTTTTAAGGTCTTCGAGAAATACTCTTACCAAAGGAAAAAAAATATGATACACGTGGTTCTTCACAGTTAAGCTCTATTTGCATCAAAATGACTTTATTCTGCATACATAAGTCAGGTACAAGTGGCGAGGAATCCCAAATAAGAACTATACGACATAAAGGAAACTGGGCTGCCTCTTTACAAGTGGTTGGTTCAAAACTTAAAAAGTCGCTAATATGACGCGAGAAGACCTAGCTTAACAATGAATAGGATGAAAGGCGACTGAAAACACCAAACAGGTGTGTGTTTAAAATGCTGGACCCTGACGATTTGCACAAAAATGTCAAATTTTAGTTTAAAGCTACCAACATTGTTCTCTTTATAAGATCATTTCATCGTTGACGGGATCCCACACGTGTTTCAGACAGACGAAGGAAACAAACGGACTTTTGAATTATTCAAAAATAACAAACGTTGTTCACTCAAGGCTTTTGCAGCAATACTGCAATGGCTTATAGTTGTGCAAATGAAGCATATTGTTTTTATTAAACTTGAATGTTGATTGTCTCAAAAATCGTGATTAGTTTGAAGCGCAAAGTAGCAATCCCATCTTTTTTAACTGTGTTATCTGCCAAAGGAAAAAGCACACGATCTAACACTGTTTAAATTTTTGTTCGGGACTTACAGAGTGTAAGCGTCTCATGATGTTTCAAATGTAATATGACGAACAATAAAGTGGAAACTCAAAGAAAAGGTTTCAGTCTTAACTAAAAGAGAGATACACTATCTTGGCTTTAGTTTGGCCATATTAAAAGTTATCATTGTAAATTTGTAAGTTGTTTCAGTATTTTGGCAAGCTGCGGACGTTTCGCTGTTGGCTGTCCCTCTCCACGATGCAGTTCAAGCTTGTTGGTGTAAAGTGCTGGTAGTTTCGTCGATGTTCATCTTCGGTTTTCTCAATTATTTCGCTTTCGCAATGTCACTGCTTTTGCAAAAGTCCGTAACATTACTTACTTTGAGATCATTGTGAAAGTAACCTCTACCGTGCATATGTATGAAAGCCGCGCATAAGTTATTTTAGTACCTCTGTGCATTCTGCGGCATCGGCAATCATTCCGGCATTGTACGCAGCCTTTAATAGGGTAACCCTGCCGCCTTCAACTGAGTGGTACTGGAGCACCGGAAAAATGTGGAATGCTGGGATGATGACTGATATCTGTGATGACCAGTGTCACGTGTAAGACTGCTCTCTTCGCCCGTTCCATTTCTTTGCAAGAGTCGTTTTTTGACTTAATTTCCTTCACGATCACTCTAAAGTCATCACCGGCGGTATAACGCATAACAACAGTTGCCAGATATTCCAAAGCCAGAGGTATTGCTGACGTCTAGAGCGAAAATAACTCGGTTGACGTCATTTGGGTGTGTACTTTTTCTATTTACCGCTGGTGTCGTTGTTCTGTTTTTTAGTGTACTGTATTAATTTCCATGCTTCGGGACTTTTGGAGGTAAGAGCACTCCTTGCCGCTGGTGATTTCTCTTTCCGGACAACTGCGCCAGATTATTCCTCTCAAAAGGTGCTGTAGGTACTCTGTGCTCGGCGTTGGTTTTTTTTTTTTTTTTTTTTTTTTTTGACTGACATTTAAGCAATTTCAATACGTGGACCTTCTCGGAGTTTCCCAGGAAAACCTGCTTCAGGCTGAATTGCTTCACGCTTCCGCCCTTAAACCAGATTTACGCTGCTTTCGCTTTTTCTTTTTGGAGGCCGATTACAGGGCGAATTTCCGCCCAGGCTGAAATATCGGTCCCCCACCGGGCTGAAATTTTCTTGCGATTACATGGCTAGTGTCAGCCCGGGCGAAATGTATAAAATTGGGCGGGAAAAGTTTGCAGGAAAGCGTTTACATTCAGAACTCGAGCGGTGCGCATGCCCAAGTTCATATTTCAGCCCGGGCTGATAATTGAAAATTAAAATTGAATGCGATTACCAATTACATGAGGTTTTTCATGCCCGTTTGACCGGGCTGAAATTTCCAGCCCGGTTTCACAAACTCTATTCATGTAATCGCAAACGTCTTTTAAAAAGATTTGCTGAGGAAGCCGAGCTGAAATCTCAGCCCCGCTAACCGGGCTGAAGTCTGTCATAGCATGTAATCAGCCGCTTAGAGTAAGATCACGACTTAAAGTGTTTTCTGCGTGTTTCTTGGTGATGGCAATCTGATCTCACAGTGAGCGTCTTCAGACTATGCGAATCGGGTAATTGATCGCTGCCTGTTTCTCCATGGTATAAATGACGAGTTGTCACACACTATTGCAATGAGCTTATTGTGTGAGAGGTGCATTCGCATCTGTGGTTCCAACTGGTTTCGCGCTTCATTTTTACTCAAATGGAGTCAAAAACATACGTGTAGGAGTCATACAGGCCTGTTCTTTCCTGGACTTAATTCCGCAGTCCTTAGGCAAACGTAATTAACAACAAACTACCGTATTAACTTTGATAAAAACTTTTAGAAAAAACTCATGTCAGACGCTTGGGCGTGCTGGATAAAACTAGGGAAAAGAATTGTCATCAGCTTTAATTTTTGTGGACAAAATATTCGTTTGAAATACGTGCTTCGTGGTTTGCTGGATGAGTTGTCAATGTTGTTGTTTATATATCGCAATTTTGAGAGACTAAATTGCAGCAGATCTTAATTTCCGTAGTGATTTATTTGTTCGTTTTAATTTCGATTAAAAAAAATAAATTCCATAGACCGGTATAAAAAGTAGGAAATAGTAAAAAAAAGTCCCAAATCTGTTCTAATATATGGGTTTTAACTGGGCGGGGGGGGGGAGGTCTCTCTTTACTTAACCCTATTCTGCCTTGGCTTTTTTTGAAGTACCCCCCCCCCCCATAGATCTCGAAAAGTATTAAAGCTCTTGCGATGAAACTTGGCACGCTTGTAGCACGTCATTAGCTTAACAGATTGGGCTTATGACGTGTCAATTATGACGTGTCGTGACGTTAAATAACGTCACAAAGCCGCCATTTTGAATTTGAGGCCGCCATCTTGAATCCCAAACCTGCAGTCATACAGGTGGCAATGACGTCACCAAAAAATACACGATTTTGTTCTAAGAAACATACTTAGTCAAAACAAGCACACAAAAGTAAAAAAATATCTTCTTCTTACAAACGAAGGGGCAAAATCTGAAAAAAGACTGAAAAAAGACAGAAAATACACTTCTGAGAAGACGGTTGCTATGGAAACTTCAATCATCGTAGACACGTCATTGACACAGGAAAATTTTCTCTGGTAAATTTTAGGAAAAATCACGAGATTTGGTGGTTATTCATCTAGCCGTTTAAAAGTTATAATTTGTTAAAGTCAGCGCGGGAACAATGTGCCCCCCCCCCCCCCCCGCCAGGCAGAATAGGGTTAACAAGCGTAATAACACTACAAAAAGCAGTGATAATTTTCTGTGTTTTTATTCATGTATGGTTTCTGGAATAAAAACTTTTTTCAAACTATGACTGTTTTATTTATTTTTGGAATAATACTTTTCAATATTTATGATCTGCCAATATTTGACAAGTCATGTAAGGTTCATGACGAAATGTTTGCCAACAGAATTGTATATTTTTACCACTTGAAACGATTCGTGAAGACGTCAAGTCCAATTAGATGACATTTTCTGCTTTGCCTGAGCAATTTGCACCTCCAATGTAAAATTGTGAAAGTTCTCAGTTTATTGTTTATTACTTCATCTTGAAGTTTTCACTTCTAGTTAAGTCAGTGGTAGAATGGATGACTCAGCAAAACACTGAAATACACAAAGTAAAAAACGTGCATTACACCAACCTGGAAGATAATGA
Source organism: Siderastrea siderea (assembly GCA_964030785.1). Taxonomy (NCBI): domain Eukaryota; kingdom Metazoa; phylum Cnidaria; class Anthozoa; order Scleractinia; family Rhizangiidae; genus Siderastrea; species Siderastrea siderea. The sequence goes on along the minus strand of OZ034974.1, from coordinate 21,716,808 downwards.
TCTGTTCTCTTTGTTAGAAGTTGATCCCGATTACCAATGGAACCAAAACTGAACTCACACAAGGAATGGCAAAGCCCAGTACAGCTGTTGCTTGTACTGTCTTCAAGAAGGAACGTTAAAAAATCCATTAATTCATCTCACGCATTGATCAATGTACTTAAGCAGTAAAGTCGATTACTTTATCTGAACAATTCCACTTTATGTGTGACTCAGCAACACCACATGTACACACCTCAGACCTAGAGAAGACGATCGTTGGTCCTTTTTCATTTCTTAATGAGCAGCTGCTAAGGTTGTCGTGTAGTTTATTTTTAATCGACGAAATTTTGCGTCATTTTCTAGGGAGTTTACAAAAAGAAAGATTTTTTTATTTACGATGATTTTTTGAACCGCAAATTAAAATGTTCTGCGACGTCATACAGCACAATAGTTTATTTCATGTGTTTTGCACACACAACTGGCTGCCGCCCCTTTCAGTTTTGAAGTTTTAATTAAATATTCTCCTTATAGATCATCATGCATTTGTCTGAATGTTAGTTCGGAGAATTTGGCGCTAACCTGTCAAGTATTTTATCTTTGTTTTGTCAACATCTTTATTTTCTTTCACAATGACAGAAATGATATTTTCTGTCCTACAACATTTGCAAAGAAAGGCGAGAATAAATATTTCTTTATATGCACTTGACGAATTAAATGTTTGACTTTTTTATCTACTGTAACTCGGTCAGTTTCCTAAAAGTAATCGAGAGAATTTCCTTTACACGTTCATAAAAAAAATTCATAGATTGAACGGCTATTGAGCGTTTTTTTTGTTTGTTTGTTTTTTATTGTCAAATAAATATAGCAAGTTTTTCTTTCAAGCTGGGTTTACAATTATAAATAACGACACTGATGCCATCTGCAAAAGCTTGGACCAGTATGTAATTCACTCTCTTTTTTCTCAAGAGCCTTTTCTGTTTCCTTTAATTAAATACAAACATTTTCTATGTACCGCTACATTAAAAAAAAGAGAAACAATCAATGAAACAAAAGTGCTCTGACACGTTTCTTTTAACTGGGAGGTCTCACTCCCCTTAGAGGCGTATAGTAACGGAAATTAATGCTAAAACAAGTGCTATTTTCTTGCAATATTATTCACATACGTTTTCCTGCGATGCACATTTTTTTTAAAATAATGACTGTTTTATTTATTCATTGAATAATGTTTTGTCATAATTATTTATGATGTGCCTATAGTTGATAAGTCATTTAAAGCCATTTCATGTTCAAATGTTTTCCATCAGAGTTATGCATCAAGCATTCAATTTAGGTCACCATTCGATTCGCAGTCGTTGTGGCAAAAAGATTCGTAAGGACGAAGTTCAGTTAGATGGAGTTTTTTTGTTTAAACTGAACATCTATTTGCTTGGAACTTCTCAGTTATTTGTTTATTACTTCCTCTTGAGCTTTCACTTTTATGGGTCATTGGCAGAATGGATGTCTTAACTAAATTAAGACCAAAAACAATGTAACACAAGAAGTGAAAGAAACAAATGAGTTAAAGTTACCTGAAAGATTCTGATAGACTCTCTATCGCAACCAAAACTCTCAACACAACCAAAACTGAACGCACACAAGGAAAGGTACAGCCCTGTGCAGCTGTTGTTTGTAATAACTTCAAGGAGGAACATAAAAAAAAATTTAATAATTCATCTCACACAATACTCAATCAACTTCAGCAGTAAAGTCGATCAGTTTATTTGAACGAGTTCACTTCATGACTTTCAACAACACCGCAGTTACAAAAATCAGACCGGAAAAAGGCGATCGCCAGTCCTTTTTTTTCCTTTCTACAAGAGCAACTATTAATGTTGTATATTTTATCTTAAATCAACGACATTTTTTGCCCAGTACAGCTGTTTTTTGAAGTAACATCAAGAAAGAACATAACACAGCTCTTTTCATTCCCCCAGTCATGGAATGATCAATTGACTTTAACAGTAAGTCGGTCAGTTTATCTAAACGAGTCCATTTCACGACTTTTTTAACGAATACCGAATTTACAACAATTCGATCAAAAAAAGACGAACATTTTTCCTTTTTCCTTTTTTCTAAAAGAGCATCTGTTAGCATTCTTGTATATTTTATCTTAATTCGATGACATTTCAGATCACTTTATATTTATAGGCCTCGTAATTAAAGAGAAGGAAGTTTTTTTTTATTTTACGATCATATTTTGAACCCCTAAACTGCTCTGCCACATCATAAAGCACAACAAATATTGTATTTGTTGTCTTACTTTTTTATTTTTTGTTGCTGAAGTCTTAAATTTTAAATACAAACTCTCCGCGCAGGTGATCATACATCACTTGTTTGAATGCCAGTTGGGAGAGACGGAATTTTGTTCCGTTCTCTAACAATTGTGGGGCAGAGAAAAGTAACGATTTCTTTATAAACACATTGGAAATTAAATGTTCTGCACTTTTAAATTCTATCTTGTGATGTTTTACTGAAATGCAACCGTTTCAATCCCCAGATTATAATATCGGCTTTCCCAGTGGGCTGCCGTACATTTATTTGACGTGAATTTAAGAATTTTTTAATATATCAAGTGAGTGTGTTTTCTTAGGATGATGATTTTCTTTCTACCTTTCTGCGGATTGAACACGTTCTCATGGTAGGGATAATATTTTTCCATTTGCAAATGAGATTTACAGATTAACTGACTGTTGCGAAGTTTTTCTATTCATTGTTCACCAATGTGGGAAATTTTACTTCGCGTTGGTTTACATTACTCACCAACGCTATTTACAAAAACGTGCACCAATATTCAAATTTGATTTTTGTCTCAAGGCACAAACAGCTTGTTGTCGTTTAGTGAAAATTTTACCTGCTTTGAGCCAACAGCATTTTGATCATTTTACTGGTACAACCATTATAAGGAAGAAAGAAAAAACATTTATATCGCATATGTAGCATGTCTGTTAATTTTAATTCGACCCAGTTAAAAACTGAAGTTATTACTCTCTGTAGTGACTGGCGCATACGGGGTGTATATCCCTTATTTCTAGTTCGGCGAAAATATTATTATTTTATAATTTCCATATTTGAACCGGGAAAGAAAGGCAAGGAAGAATTATCTACTTAAAACAACTCTGAAGTAGAAAATAAGTAAAGACCTGATCTTGTATTATTTTATTTCATTTATTCAGTGTTTTTCTTCCCACTACATCTGGCCATTCATACTAACCCTTACAAAATAAGATTGAATTACAAGTTCTCCCTCGAGATTTACATACATTTTTTGAGTATTTGTTTTAGAAATTTGTAACACCATAGAAGTTAAGTGTTTAAAAGAGTGTTTGATCTTTCAGGTTTTTTTTCTTGCAATATCTTACTTCAAAATCAGGAAACTGTGTTTTTTTCCTAATCCTGTTCTACAATGTAAAAGAATAGCAATCATCCCACTAATTATGCCTATGGCTTGTCGTGCATAATCAACGAAGGGAAGTCTTCTGAGCTCTGGACCATTCTGCTTGATTGATAACTTAAGGCCGCAGGTGACAGGCTGCTCATGAATAAATTTATTAGACAAAATTTTGGTGGAGGTCTTACGTTAAAAAACTTTATATCTTGAACGTTCGGGAGCCGATTCCGTTGAAACTTATCAGAGAGCTTAGGGAATGGTGGAAGTGCAACAAGGTTGTGTTTGGTTTGATAGATTGCGATTCTTTGCGATGCTACGAGCTCCCAAAGTTAAGATTTTGTAAAACACGACTCCTTGTCCAAGTTTTCTTCTCGTGGAGAACACAGCATTTCTTGATTTACGACTCATTGATCAGTTAAAACCTTTATTGTGTCACAGCAGAAGTCGATTATAGGATTTCGAGTTCCATTGAAAGTTGTAAGTTTTTAAATGAGAAAAATCGTCCTTGTTTAAATTTGAAGCCTTCAATGTTTTGTCAAAAGCCTGTTTGAAAAAATTGCTTCTGTTGTGACAATCTACAATACACCTAGATTATCTGCCTGTTGTGTCAGTTCAGTAAATTCTATTTCCGCCCTGTATTCTTGGACACAAAATTGGTAGTTTTAGGGCTTCCGAAGGCTTACCGAATAAACACGAATGTTTAAGGTGAGATTATGCTAATTATGGAAATCAAATTCTAGCAGCTATTGTTCGCTGTCCAAAAAAGAACAATACGTTACAATTAAGAGACCGTAAATATTTGGATTGAAGACGATAAGTGTTTCCTAAGCCCTGTGTTAGCTGAAAGGAGTATTATTTTAGTTTTTGCTTGATTTTGTTGGAAACTTCTAAAAAGGTTTCTATTAACGTTTGAACGTAAAAAAAGCCGGACTTCGACAGTTTTACTGAAGAGACTATTCAAGAATACTTCGTACAATGTCGCTACCATTCGTCGCACTTCCAGCATACGCTTTTAATAAAGGAATACTGATAACCGAGTTTCTCACCCGTGGCCTTAACAAAGGATCATTAGAATTTGAACAAATATTTAAAATACAACTTTTAAAAAAAGACAAAGGTTGCATCAATCATTTTTGCATCAACACTATTTCCAAATTTGGATTAGTTAATGGACGGAAATATATCCGCTTCCTTCTTTTCGTCACACAAAGAAAGCACCTGCCGGTTTTTTTGTTCTTGAGTATTTTCATTGCTAATTATCCAACAAACATATTTTAAAAACTATTTTGACTCTTTTAGTCCCAAAGTTCTAGATAGCAGCAAACAATATGGATATTCTCAGAAACAACGCAACTTTTCTTAATTTTCTGCAAGTCCCTCCACGTCATATATTTTAGCTTTCAGTACGTAATGTTGTAAACGTAATGTATCGAATTCATTGTACTCGCGCGTGATAAAATTCAACGGTGATTTTAAAAATATCACACCGATGATGACAGATGTACAGTCGAAATATGTCCGGAAAATTAAAAAAAAAACTTGTGTTGTTTCTGAGAAGACAATTTAAGTCCTAATGACTCAGCTTTTGTTTTCAATATAACTGGTTCTGTAATGTAAACATTTCATCTCAAACTGCGAACCTGTCATAAAAGTTATCTTAATTCGCAGTTGTCAGTTTTGGTCTTTCTGTCCAAACTTAGAAAGATAAGTTCTTCTTATAGAACATTCCTTGAAAGAAATGGTATTGGTTAAGGAATTGGATTTTCCTGTCATCTTTTTTTTTAATTCTCTTACTTTGTTATGAAGAAAATGTTTGTGTTGTCCTGTTCGTACACTGAATTTGGTCTAAGAGGTAAAAAAAAATGATAATTAACATCCTATTTCTGGCATGCAGCAACACAGTAATAAATAAAGCAGCAACTTAAAAGTTAATGGTTTTCTTTACTCTGTTGAGTTGCCCTTTTAAGGTTGTATCAATACACAAAGCCTACGTTTCGATCATTTGAGTTAAATAAAAGGAAATCAAACTTACACAAGAAAACATTTTATTTTTGTCCTAAAGAGAATCCAGCTGCATGTAAGACTGAATTTATGACACAAAATAAATACTACAGAGAAACTACAACTCCCAAATGTTTTTCCTTGTACATGGCCGTTTATTTACAAATATTAGTGCTGAAAATTACTGGTGTGTGATTGACTTCAATCTTTTGAATACCTCCGTCAGACGTTTTGCAAACTTAAAAAAAATACCCTTTGGAGAAGAGTTAAAAAGAGTCTGCCTCAGAAAAGTGCTGACGTTGTTCGTTTGAATGGTACAACAAAACAGCAACTTACAGCATTCACAGTAAACAGAAATAAAAGGATGTCATTACGTACTGTCCAACAACATTTCTTCAAGAGTCAGACTTTAGGAATTCATCCAAAGACTCAGAAGTAAGAACCAACTTATAAATAGACAACCTCATACAATAAATAATTTTTTTAATAATCAACGCCACGTTTACAAAACAGAAGATGGTTTTCCATGATTTCTAAGAAAATAATGCACTTTTGAGGACTAGAAAAACTACGAGCAGTTTTCTAAACTTAAGCGTGCATTATTTTCTTTTGTATAGTAAGTATAATAAGCTCAATTATGCACGCATTTTGATTGGTTCTCACTTATGATCTATTAGAGAACAGACGCATAGATTACGTCATCATTAAAAACTTTTACTTTTTCTTTATTATATAAAACAAATAGATTCCATGTTGCCGTGTGTCTGTTCAGTAGTAGATCACAGAAGACGTCAAAATGTGGTTAAGAACATCGGTGACATACTCGGCTAAAGCCCCGAAACTTTTCGGGTCGATTTCGGGCACAATAAATCACATTGTATCTTGAAAACAAAGACGTTTTTAAGCATGAAACTTTAGTAGAAGTTAAACGTTTCTCATCTTAAAGACATGCCAAAACAACAGCTTTGTAGAATGAGTAGTTCGTATTTTTGCAAATGACTTATCGGGCCCGCAAAGTTTTCGGGGCTTTCGAGAAACGTGCCATCTCGTGTGCCACTTTTTTGTTCTTGCCAAATTTTGATCTCATCTGTGATCTATTACTGAACAGACGCATGGCAACATGGAATCTATTTGTTAAAGAAAACATAGGAACACCATGTTCTATTTGATCTAGAATATGGCATTAGAAAAAAGTCTTAGTTGAGCTGCCGAACGCAGAAAGGAAAAATGCTGACGGTTGTTAACAAGGGCAGTTAACTATAAGCTTAAATGCCAATTAAGACCGTTAAAACTATCAATGAACCATACTTTAAACTAATGAATGATTTAATACAAGCTGCAAATTAATCTTGTGTTTTTCTGAAGGTCGGTTTGAAAAACAAATTTGAGTCGTTGAGATGTCAAAGTTGTTCGTTGCTGAAATATTCCTTTTTTCTAGGATTTAACTGCATAAAGAAAACCTAATTTAGTCATGGCTTCGTTGTTTGTAAATCCAGGGCTGTAAACTGATCTATTTTGTGGACGTAATGGACGATTTTTTTCTTACCTCAAGCGCTTCAGAAATTCATCACAGTTTGCCATAAATCGCCGTGACTATTTGTTGACGAACTCTCCGCCGGTTTGCACTGTTGACAGCTCTTCGATGTTTTTCCTGCTCTTGTCGCTATGTAAAATGCGGTTGATTAGTCCTTCCTCAAAACATCTCAAACAAAGTTATAAAAATCTCAATAAATTCAGATTATGAAGAAAAACTGGAGAATTCCAAGCTTGTTTTTACAATCACTCCGTGCCCTCAGTATTTTCCCGGGACACGTAAGCTCCGGAGTTAATCTCCAATGGATGGCGTGAACACAGCAGAAACAAAGAAAATGGTGTTAGCCACGTAAAATTTTATGACCAAGGTGAAGCTCTGGAGAGATTTATTTCAAGAAAGAAGTGCATTTTACTTTCTGTGAGCCAGGTCCTCTTTTGTTCAAATGCAGACCTCCAATCATTTGAAGACGCCTTTTGTCCCAGAAATGAAGACCCCAATCCTGACAATAACAGTAACTGTTATTTTCAGATGAGGAACAGGAACTCATATTTGTGAGATAGAATGCCTTTTATCCCATAACCTACGATCACGCTCTACTTTTAGTTTCGCTTGGTGAAACATTCAGGCGTGAAGGGCGAAACGAAGCGAGCAACCAACGTAAGAAAACATGAGAGCGATGCTAAAATTCGGCCTGATCGCAGATTATTTATCCCATTTCCTCACCCCCCTTAACAAAGGATCAGTGGGACCCTTTCTGTGAGACAGGCCGCCTCTAACCTATTACACGCCCCCCCCCAAAAAAAGAGAAGACAAAGAAAAGGACAACCCTGAGAATAATGAGACTACTGGTTCTGCCCTCCTAGATCTAACAAGAAAGAACCCATCTGGAAAATCATTAGTAAAACTGAGAATTAGCAGTTATAAACTTCGGATTGAAACAGGTAGATACGACAAAATACCTCGTGATGAGAGGTTATGTAGTCTCTGCAACTGTAACAAAATTGAAGATGAAACTCATTTTTTACTAGATTGCCCGAGCTATTCTTCGATAAGAGACAGGTTCTTTTCTAAAATACAACCTAACATCCCATTTCTACGACTATTATCACACGAGACCGTATTGTCACACCTAATGAATTGTACTGATTAATTTATAAATATTCAATTAATTTCATTCATCTCGTCATGCTTTGAACAGAGAGACAAACTAGTTGCAATGGCTACCTCTCTGAATGGTTAAAAATAAGAAATGGTTGTAATCTCTTTAGCTATTTTAATTAAGTAAGAAATTAATAATTAAATTTCAAGTGGCTTTTGCAATACTGTAATACTTTGTTATAGTCATGCAAATAAAGCTTGTTGTTGTTGTTGCCTAGAAACAAATATCTCAATTTTTTTGAAAAAATGTACAAGTTTCTTGGAGGTTTAGAAGAGCTGTGAATATTTAGAAGAGAATGTCATTTCACAATGTAGAACTTTTGTAGTGAGCTTTGTGTTAATTAATTAAGTAATTAATTCCCTACCAGCGATAACCCAGTTCAGCTGTTTCCCACCTGGACAATGTATCTTGCAAGTCACAATATATATGTTGTAGTTCAATTTTATCCTTGGTTCAGTTTTTATTTTCCTTTATTCTTTTTTATGTCAGTATATGATAATGAATATGAAACAAAAGGAAATAAAAATTGAACCAAGGATAACATTTAAATACAACATATACATTATTCAACCATGTTGGAAGATCAGCTGAATACGATTGCCAGATTCTCAGTTTTGACCTGGAGATGCTCGTAGAAAATTTAATATATTTGTGAGGCTGAGTGAAGAAGCATCAGATATTAATACAAACCCTACATTTATTGTTCATTTATTTACAGTGTACTTTATGGTGTTGACACCTACATTGTCGTCTCATTGACGAGATCGTAAAATTGTACATATTTAACACTCGGTAAATATGAGCCCAGAGCATTACATAACTGAACATCTTCTAAGTACCAATACATGTAAAGCAGTTTTCAAATGAGTGTCGAAAGTAACGCTGTATTTGCTTTGGTTTTGCTTCACTTCGCTCTCTGATTGGATAAAAAAAGTGCGCGCCACTATCTCAACCAATCAGAAGATAAACCAAAACCAATCGTGAATTCTCACACGCGTTTTGCCGTGCTTGCCGCTAACTACTTGTATTTGCTTCAATTTTTGATTGGTTCATTTTGTTTCTGTTGTGATTGGTTAGAGTCATTTCAGTCTTTGGTTTTGGTTTTACAACACTTATTTAAAAACCGCTCTATTTGGCAAATTAACTACAATGCGATACATTGTTACATAACGCTCTTTGGACAGAAGTATTGACCAATATCACTAGTATCGACAATGGATTACCAGAAAAGAGTTCAATATTACTATATAAATCTTTCAACAATTCCCAAGAATTTCAAATTTGAAGACAACGTACAATGCTATTGCCAGACGACCCCGTTAATAGTCTTGGGGGATATTCAAACTTTTTATGGCTTTTTTCTTGAGGCTTATAACCAGGTCTCAGTCTTTCAAAGTTGGAATGACTTAATCTGAGTTTTTACAATTCCTCACTTGGGTTTCTTGATAATTCTTTTTTTTATACCCTTCAGTATAAATATGGCTTCTCTTAAACTGTGATAGAGATGAGTACAAACAATTCTTTTTAACAGGGGAGAACGAACAGTTTGGTAACTTTTCTGAATGCCGCACACCAACAGAGAGTGAAGTCAGAAAGTCAGACTTCATGCTAAGAAACAAAGGCCCCCTTTCTCACCCGCCAGCTTAAAATGCCCTTCCCCCTCCCCCAAACCGTTTTGGATCCACCAAACCAGAAACACTACAAACACTATAAGCTTTCGCCCTCTATAAAGGCTCAGTTCGTTCTTTGGGGGGGGGGGGGGGGGGCAGGGGTAGTAATGAGGGAGAGAACAAGAGAAGATAAAACAAATCCAGGGTGAATGAAACTAATCTGGAATTTAAAGTTAATTCAGGTCCACGTCTCTCTTGCTGAAAAGAATTGTCAACGCTGAAATGTTAAGTTCACGTTTAGTTGAACGTATACCAGCTACATTTCTTAGCGGTGTTACCTGCATTCCCAGCTGAGGCTAATCCTGGGTTAGCTTAATCCCACTTTGAATAACTAGCCCCTTCAAAACATTTCATATATTGTAAAACCATGGTTTCAATTTCCACCTGCACTGACAATGTTCTTATTTATTAACCTTCCAGTACAAAAGCCAAAACTTATTCCTGATGTAAGCCCTTACGGAAGTCAAAGCCTCCCCGTTACTGAAGCCCGGTTACAATGACTATTGTTGCTCTTGTTGAACTTGACACTCCTTGGAAACAAATTACATCGTTATGTATTTTATAATTGCCATTGTAACTCCCAAGACATAAGCTCTCCAAATTATTAGCCCCCTCAAACACACATCACAGTTGTACAAGCTACAGGCTTTCATTCTTACACGGTAAACTAGGTTCAATTAGACAAACCCTTTTTTCTCACAAATAAAAATAGACAACTCTGTTGCACCCTGATCAAAAAGTTCATTCTCCTTACTGTTTACACACATTTTTGACTCATGCTTCTTAGGAGAAAATTGATTTGAGTCAGGATTCGTATAAATAAATATTGTTTACAAAACCAAGACACCCTCCCATCCCCATAACTGATGTCTTTGCATCAATAAAGGCGAGCAGTGTTAGAATGCATCTGATAAAGCTCCTGCTCGCAACCAGCACATAACCGTTGTCGCCTCTCAATCGGCACACATCGGCACTTTTCGCAAACCGGTCGATCCGTAATGATACGCGTCGAAACCTGTCGAACATCACGACTGTTGATCGCAAAAGAATCTTCAGGCGAACTGTGATACCAAGGCGTGGACAACGATGACGTTGAATAACTCTTAAGATGTTCTCGCTGGTGTAGCGGATTATATGGCGGAGCTGGGACATAGTTAAGTGGCCGACGACCAAAAGCATTGCGTGACGAAGGTACACAGTCCAGCTCATCCACTGAGTGTGCGGGGGATGGGGATCGATCACGCGCAGATGAATGAGAACTCACTGCTGAATTCCCTGCATAAAATACCTTGGGTCTCTGACGGGCAGCTGTGGTAGTTGGCGGGTTTTGGCTTTCACTGCTCCTATAAACAGTGGGATCATAAGAAGCCGCAGATACAGTTCTAGAGTTTGACCGGTCTGACAAGTTTGATGGATTTGATGGTGCAATATAAATCGAACTTGACACACTTTTCGGCGCAGCCGGAGGTCGGTTTTCGGAAATCTTTGGTCTGTTCTCACCCACAGTTATAACTGTCGTGTGCTCATCACTCGGGTTCACACTTGATGAACGAAGATTTAAGTTCTGCATCCTGGCAGCAATCTCGTTCTCGCGGTCGTAATGTACTGGGCTATAGCACATTGAGTCTGGTTTGATTTGTTGCGTGCAAACCCCTCGCACTACCCTACTGGGGTCTGGTCTGTCCTGTTGAGCTTTACTCACGTAATGTCCACTTGAATACACAGTAGGTCTGGGTTTTACTTTCAGGGGTAGGGTAGAGGCAGCATATTGTTCTTCCCAATAGTTCCTGCCTTGATCCATACGACTAGAAGAGGAAACTGGTTGCTCTATAACCCTGAAGACTCCAAATTGAGGAGCAGGAGACTCCTTGACGAGCCGGTCTCTTTGCTGAAGGGATGTCTGTTGAAAGAAGAAGTAACTAAGAAACTGCTCTCCCTAAAAACTAGGAGTCCTAGCCAGTATCTGCTCTATGTAATTACAGGGTTTCAATCAAAACTATTGCTTGTTTTTTTTTTCTTTTTTTTTTGCACTCAACTACCAGTCGTGCATATATATTGTTGCCGTTGTTTTATTAATCAGAACTTATCATTTCAATTTCTGCTTAGCAACTCAAGCAAAACGTTCACAATTATTTTCTTTGTTTACTGTAAGATTCTGGATGCCTCAGCTAAGAAGCAGGCGCTAACATCAGTTCCTTGGACACCCCGCTATCTCCCACAAACCAAATTTCTTCTCATTTGTAGAGAATTTATAAATTTTCGACTTTGCCCGCAAGGTGTCATTCGTAAGGTTACACTGTATGTATAAATCTTCAAGTAGTACAGGCATTTGACTAACATGTGATGCAAACGGTCCAGCACACTAATTTCCCCACAAAATAACTATAACATCCTTGTATGATGGGTGGTCATATTAGCGTGAGAGGGGCCGGTGTCACAGCTGATTCGGACCATCCTGTGGACTCGTACCCCGCCGGTCCAATTCAGCTGGCAGATAAGGACCCACTTTCGTGATGTGCACCCCTTAAAACAACGCCCCTGTTTCATGTTTAGGCAATCAATTCCTTTACAAAAATGTTTTTGGGTTTGTTATTGAAAACAATAATAAAGTCATTATTATTATTAAAAGCACTGAAACCATTACTGCAACAATAAAATTTCGTGAGCACAAAAATGCTTTCTTTAATTGAATTGAACAGAGTTGGTCAGTCTGTGAGTACACTGTACATACGTATTGTGGTGGAGGAGCTTGCTGCTGCTGCCTCACAATCATCTGATCTCTCTGTCTCTGTTGGCGAAGAAGTTCTTCCTCTCTTTGCTTTGAAAGACTAAAACGAAAGCCAAAATTATAATCAACAATTTTTAAAACAATTAACTAAAATATGAACGCCTTCGATCTCTGCGTAGCTGATACCGGGTATATGGGGAAGAAATGGATAAAATTGTGAGTACATGTCTTGGGTATGGATTTCTTCACGAAATGCACTCCCTCGCATATATGCACCCACCATAAAATAGTCACAAATCTGAAATAATCCTACATACCCTAACCCTTCCCAAATACCCCATACACAAGGCAAGAAAAAATAACATAGTAAGAGAAGGTGACATTTTCTCTGGTATTGTCACTAACTTCAAGTTGTCTCATTAACGTAAAAATGGGAAAAAAAGAATTCAAATAACTTTCTCTAAGCTTTTTTTTTTAAAAAAGTTTTAAACCTGTTTTTAATAACGCTTAAAAACTGTAATGCTTAAATTCAATATTACATTAATTTTATTATACAAGTGCAACACTACCAACACAGCCTCTCAGATGTAGTAAAAGCAGAGTTCAACACGAGCAATACGCAACATAATTAACACTCTGCACATAACTACACGACATCTAAAGCACAATACAAGTACATGTAATCTTTGTTAAGATTTAAGCTCCGCACACATACATGTAGCATAGGTTTAATAGTAAAGCATGGTAAACGCAGTGCTCTACATGAGGAAAGCACAACACACGTAACACTACACATAAATACACAACATGGAGAACACTCTTTACACATAAAGCACAGTAAGAATAAGACTTGTTAAGATTTCTGCTCCACATGTAGCACTCAGTACAAGCCATGCAAACCTCCAGCTAGAGGAAATTCCTCACACTGAAATTAGCTAAAGAAAATAACAGAACTATAAGCAAAATAATATGTGGGTAAACTGTGTACCTCACAGATGCTGTCCTTGTATCTGAGGTGGGATTGGACTGTACATGGTGACGTAAGTTCCTGGCTCTGGTCTGGCACACATTCCGCTTCATGTAAGCATAGTTCTTAGTGTTCAGGTCGACACCATTCTCTTCAGTCACAACCCGGAAGTAAGCTGAAGTAAAACAATTACAGGAACATTTAGGCAACTTTTGAGTTTCATTCCCTGCCAAGAACATGTAATAAATGCACAAAAACATTAATATATAACAGGGCATTGGAGCTACAGTGAGCTGCAAGTGACTTGCAAGTGGAGAATGGCTTGGGTACTTATTGTTATTCCCTAGTGTTCAGGTCGACACCATTCTCTTCAGCCACAAACCGGAAGTAAGCTGAAGTAACACAATTAAAGAAACACTTAAGCAACGTTTAAGTTTTATTCCCTGCCAAATACATTTTTGATCTAATGCAGCAGACAAAAAAAAATTAAATAACAAACAAATAAGAGGGCATTGGGGCTACAGTAAGCTGCAGGTGAATGGCTTGGGTACTTGTTATGGTTGCCTAATATAAATAGTAAATTTCTGTGAACTGCTGATAGTGTTTTCAGTCACTTTCAGTCAGGAAAATGAAGTAAACAAGGACTGTTGTAACTGACAATTCACCCTTTTCCTTTTTCTCTGTCACTTGCAAATGTTCATAAATAAATTGGTACTGCTAAGAAAAAGTCTGGGTGATTAAAATATTGGGCAGTTGCGGTTCAGGTAATTGAGGTTTGACTATACAGTTAGAGAGAAGGATTCTAATGTCACCAAACAAGCGCTAGAGTGGAATCCTCAAGGACGGCGGAAAAGAGGGAGGCCAAAGAATATGCGGCACAGAGGTCTAACATCCGACTTTCCCTGCATCTGAAAGGCTTGGGGAGAGGCAAAGAACAAAGCCTACGACAGAGAGACGGAAGGCAACTGTAGCTGTTCCCCCCTTGGACAGAGTGAAGTAAACTAAACGAAACGTAGCTAAACTAAACTTAACTATGAGCTTTTACACTACTGTCCCCTAGACGGGACACTAGCCCACTGTAGACCTGTTGGTTCTCTGCAGTGTTCGTTAGTATCCCTGTGTACAGCTGGGAGGAGAAAGAAACTGTGGAGCAAAGCTCCCTGTCTATGGAAACAACATGATGATGGAGACAAGGTTTTCAAAACTTAGACCAACACAATTAAGCTGCAGCTAAAATCCTTTTGTTACAGTAACCCTTATAACAATCACCATTATCACTTACTGGCTGCATCAGTGCAGTAACTCAGTGCACTCACAAAATCTTTGTTTCTTTCACAGTTCTCTGATTTCTTAAGATAGTTCTCTGCCTCTTGAAGGAGAATTTCAATACGATCGTGTTGATGTACTGGAAAATGTCAAAACACATAGCATTAGTGAGGTGGGGGTGATCAGTTTTCACCCGAAAAGGTTTCAACTGTACTGCAAACTAACATTTTAAATGGGTTCGTACCAGAAATTAATGGGTTAATTATAGACACTCAAAATAATCAATCAGCCAGTCGGTCAGTCAATCGATTAATTGATCAGTCAGTCGATCAGTCAATCAATCAATCAATCAATTTGACGTGTCTAGCACTCTAGCTTAATTTGAAAATTGAGCTTTCATTGCTGACACCCTTAGGGCCGATTTAGACGGCACGATTTTTGCTTACAATTGCAGTATGTGACTTGCTTGCGTCAACTCTGCAACGTGAATCGTGTCCTCTAAATCAGACGTACAACATCTTCACGGCAATTGTACACAACATGAAAAATGTCATCGGATTTTGAAACATGTTTTAAAACCCTACGACAGTCGTAGCCACAATCAAAATGATAGAATGACGAGTTGTATACAATCTTTGCTTTACACGATCAGCAGGCACTACAAAAGTCGCATATGACAGTCGTAAGCAAAAATGGTACTGTCTAAATGGGCCCCTATAAATACTGAAACCTAACTTAGTTCTCTCCCCTGCAACTTTGTTTTGGTCTTTTGGGATTGGAGGGGGGGGGGGGGGAATTCTGTCCCCTCCTTAACTCCGAGAATATTGAGAATATGACAAGGAAACTTAGTGAGCAGATTATAGGTCCAAACAATGTTTTTTTAGGTCTGCAACATGAGCTGATGACGGCACATGACATAGGAATGATGTCACATTCTCAAATGGCAGCCATCTTAGATCCGCCATCTTGAATAAGTTACCTCAGAAGGTTATAATTTTTTCATTGAAAAATTCTGAAAACAATCTGCCCGTCAAATATGGTTGCTACAGTAACTTCTAATGTGATGGACAACAAAACGTTACACTGAATTGTCCCCAGAGAAATTTCAGGAACAGTCACCAAGTTTAGTGGCTTTTACATGCTTATTAAAAACGTTATAAATATCCAAATTCCGTGCAGGCAGCACAGGGAGGAACAAGGATTTTTGGAACGCAGTTGGTTGGAAATTTGAAAATAACATTTGTGTTCCATCTGCAACTCATGGTCTGATCAAAAGAACGCTATTTCATTCACATATAAGTCATATTGGGGCAGTATGGCACCACTCTATACAATTTGCTCCCGATGATGGAGATTGTGCGTCAAATGGTCACTTACCAGAGGTTAAAACCAGTAGAAATTTCAAACTCAGCCCAAAAAGTGGTTGTAGTTACTTACAAGAGGTGGTCGCCTATAAGAGGTTTCAACCATAGACTGAGATTTTGTTCCTTTGGAAAAGTGGTCGCTGATGGGAGGTGGTCGCTTATAAGAGGTGGTCGCACAGGGAGGTTCTACAGTATTTATTAATTGGCCCATGGCTGAGAGCTTCACAAAAGCATGCTAGAAACCTCTGGTTCCCAGCACCTGGCTGCATGAAAGTTATGGCTGTGTGATGCAACCAGGCACTAGGAATTACACAAACCAGAGAGGTTTAATCCTCTACAGTTACAGAAGAATGCCAGTGCCAACACAATTGGCATTGGCATTGGTGATGGGCGTGACAACTGATGATGATGATGATGATGATGATGATGATGATGATGATGATGACGATGATGATGATATCACTTTGCAGTGAATGCAACTCTTATGCAAGTGCTTACCAGGGGGCCAGTTATCATATTTAGAGTGTCGCCATGTTTGATTGAAGTCAAGGAGGTCTTCATTACTTCCTCCATGATTAGTGTCTGTAGAGCTGACAGATCCACCAGCAGAAGAAGGAGCAGAGCTTATTCCACTGTCATGGTTCACTGCTCTCACTTGTGCTGCATTGAGAGCTTTGGATTGCTCATATAGTTTCATGATCTCCATCTTAGCATCTTCACTCTTTGGACTAAATAGAGATAAGCTGTGTAAGACAACAGGGCTCAACTGTTTCAAAGTCAATGATCACTAAGCCTGGATTAACGTTACCAGTCCCAGTTTAGCTGAATCAATAACCACGGCACGTTGGCTTATACAGTTCACTTTCAAAGGGAGAGCACTGTAGATCATTTTTTTAAATTTATAAAGATATTTTAAGAAAGTTATAACAGAAAATCAAAGACATGTACACAAGCAGTACACTATATTGAGCTATATTGGAAGCTATATGTTGTTTCTAAGCTCCTTAACAAGCTGCTTTCCTCAGCCCTTCTTACCTTCCCTAGGCCTGTGCTATGCTAATGCAGCTCGGGCCTCAGCCAAAGTGTACAGCAACTGAAAGTCACACTTGGGGCAATTCTGATGTAATCATAACTGGCCAGGATACATGGATTAAGGTGGAAATGACTTACCACAAGGTTACTGCATTTATAAACTGTACACTGCAAGCTTAACATACCCAAGTTCTATGAGATCCTGGTCACACTGCGAGCTTAACTTACCCAAGTTCTATGAGGTCATCGTCTCAGTGCGAGCTTAACTCGCCCAAGTTCTATGAAATCCTATGAGTTCTATGAGGTCACACTGCGAGCTTAACTTACCCAATTTCTAGGAGGTCAAGGTCACACTGTTAGCTCAACTTACCCAAGTTCTATGAGGTCATGGTCGCCACTGGACTCACTGCCTGATCCTGTAGAAGACCGGCGATTTGATTTGTTTGTTGTCTTCTTCTTTCCCTGTTTCAAGTGAGACATGGCCAGGGCAGGATTCACTGCGCTCATGATAGCACTTCCAATCCGCCTGAAGCTGGGTCGGTGTTTTCCCTTTCCTGAACTGATGGCACCAGTGTCTGATGCATTACTGGGTGTTCGAGACAGTTGCTTGTTTGGTGCTGTCAAGTCACTAGAAGAAAGGCTCTTCTTTGATTTGAAAGGTGATTTCTTCTCTTCCTTTAATTTAAGGCGCAGCTTTGCCTTCTTTGATGTGATGGGACTCATCTCTCCATCACTCGTGCCATCACCCACCCCCCTCTCTGCATTAAGATGTTTGCTTGATTGGTTTGCTTCACAGGTTTTCTGGTGAGCAGTGCCATTGATGCAGATTCTCTGTTTAGGTGCTGTCTCAGCATTTATGGGTGTGCCATGGGGGTTGGCATAGAGCAAGAGAAGAGGTTGATAGTGGCAACGACGACACTTTTCCATCATGACTGACCAGTCAGAACCAATCTACAATTTAAGAACAATTATATTGTGTCATGCCTTTTACCAGTAACTATAAAAAGTGACCTTCCACTGCAAAGTGAAGCCATTGTTTCAACTTCTGAATCTGTCGATGGAATGCTTAAGTGTGACTGTTAAAAGCAAGCTAGTGAGCAGTACACTTCTGTAGTCCTGAAAAGTCTTAATATATGTAATTATTATATGATAAGAGTGTTCTAGTGGAAAACAGACCACTCCGAAAGTTCATACGAAACTACATCTGCGACTCAAGTGGCGTATTTTCCATATCCTCACTAGTGAGGATATCGATGACGTCATTTCCCGCTTTGCACTGTTGTTTGTACAATTTATATAACAAAAAGAAAATTACATAGTGGCTTGAAGATATGAATTTTATTCTTGTGGCAAAAAACAACATTTTACTTGCTTGCTGCATTCATTCATAAAATATTTTTTCCACTTGAAAATAAAATTCATATCTTTGCACCGCCATGTGATATCCACTATATATTCTAAGAAAATCCAAAAGACGATTAAATGGTGTTGTATGTAAGATATAAGAATCTGAAGTTAATTTCCTTTAAAAATGACCACAACCTGACTGACATACAGAAGTACAAAATGTAGAAGTGTACTAGCAGCCAAACAACCATTTTCATTTTTGTGTAAAAGTTACAGTAAATTTGTTACTTTTCATGCTCACATGTACTAATATTATAGGCCATATCCAAATTTGTCAATGCTGCAAGACTTAGCACAAATACTGAGTAGTGTAATTTTTGTATTTAGCTTAATTCTGTGATAGAACACTGACACACAATTCAAGCATAGCAAATGACTGTTTTTTTCTTTGTCATATTGTTGTTTACATAATTGTTTCAAAATACTGTTTAATACAACATGGTTTATCAAGAAAGGCTAAACAGGGGTCTTACAACAACTGTAGGGCTCCCCCTTAGCCCACCCCCCCCCCCCACCCCACAACCTGCCTTTCCTCCCAAATAACAGCTATATAGTAAAAGTTTCTGTTGTGTTGTGCTATCATTATGTATTACAGACATGCTGGCTCTAATTTCAGATAACTCAATACATTCAACTGGTAAAATAATGTACCCTAGCAGTCTTGGAGGTCTTAAACAAACAAAGCAAACACTACAGGTAGGATTCTCACCTCCTTGACTCTTGCATCATCAAAATAAATCCAAGTTCTTAGTTTGCTGTGAAAGAAGAATGTTGAGTAGTGCTTGCCATAGTATGTTACTATGCCAACCAGCTGTAAAGAAGCCTCCTTAGCTCTCTCATCATAGACTTGATGATACAACTGCAGGAAAATAAGAAACAATTACAAAAAAGTTGTAGTATTTATTACTACTCTTCTCCGCTTAAAGAGGTTATGTCACAAGGATTTTGCTATTTTAGGTCAATTCTGTGCTAAAATCATAACCTAGTGCCTTTACTCATGCACAAAATGCTCCTGTAAAACTAAGAGGAAGATTTCAAATGAATTTTATCAGGGAGGGCTAACCACAATAATTTTATTGGTGATTTTGAGAACATAGACTGTTGCATTTAATCCCTTTCCATCCTTGCCATCGGTAGCAACAGAAGACAATAGTCTAGACGATAGCTAGACCATCATTTTTGGAATTCAACTGATGCCAAGACACTTTTTAGCTTTTTAAAGAGATACTAAAATAGCGTGACGTAGCCCCTTGAAAGTAAACTGTATGGATTTCTTTGTAAAGGAAGCATGAACATTAAAGGAAGTCTTACATCAGAAAGTTTAAGAGTTGTTCCGATGCACTGTAAAACTTCTGCGATATGTTCAGCATCTGGTGATTCTGAATCCCAAATAAGGCCAACACTTACTGCAAAAACAAACAACAGCTTAATTCATTACACAGTTAAAATAAACTATGCGTAAACTTAAATTAATTCAATCAGTCAATGAGTCTTTCAATTAATAGACCATTTTCATTATGACGTCACACGCGCTAAGGTTTCTGGTAGTTGTAGTAAAGATCACGCCCAGTGTCGCGCGATCACGGGAAAGTGTCAAAAAATCAGCAGAAGCGCCATGTCGGCCAAGGCAAGCTATCAGGTGTTTCAAAAAGTTATGTGCTCGATTGCTATACAAATTCAAAGAAATTTTTTTTTTGATAAAATAATTTCAATGGAAAGCTTTTTTTTCCAAATTTTGAATACCAAGTGTGTAGCAGGAAAATGTGTCTTCACAATGTGCCAGTAATTTCCCTCATGAGAAAAAGAATCGAAAGGGAGGAGGGAGTTTCTGAGATAGGAGATATAGAACAATTAGAACAGTTTTTAAATAACAGAACCAAATGGAATTCGAAGCAATAAAAATTTTATATGTAGCCTAGTGCAAAGCAAAACGAGGAACCCATTGAAATGCTTTGAGCGACTCGCTCTGAGATTTAATAAAAACAAAACAAAGCATTAAATATTTCGCTTTGAGTGCTTTGGCAGTTCTAAGTTAAATCATTAAAATGGAAGAGAAATGCCATTCACTACTATTAAAGATGATTGAAATATTCCCTCAACTGAAAAAGCAAGCAATGTTATTCGTACTAAGACGCGGCCAAACAATTTTTTACGTTCAAACAACCCAATGTGCAGCCCCTGAGTACCAAAGGAAAGCAAACTGGCATGAGAAACAATGCTGACTCAGTCTAGAATAGTTTCTATTACTATTTTTTGAATTATTTTCACCATTTTGCAAAATAAGCTTAATAAACAAAACCTGCAAAGACATAATCTTGAAAGTTTATACGCACAACATTTTCCCGCCAAGATTAACTGTAATAAATGCAACTTCAATATCAGATCGCTTATTTTATTTTTAATACGAAATTTCATGAAAATACAAACAGAGAAAAAGGAAAAACAAGCCTTCAGGTATAAAAAATATTCAGAATAGCACTTGCTGTCCTGGGAAAGCAAAATGTCTCGAGTACAATTTCGCTTAACTTGTTGACGCTGTTTTGTACCAAATTTCTGCAAGTTTTATGAACATTTCAAGAAAGCTATTGTAAATGTGGATTCTCTCAGTTAAAAAAATTCTTACTAACCCGTACGAAAATGTCTGGCCTAACTTTAACCTAATTTTGGCCTGAATTTTAGCCAGACAAAAGCCAAAATCCTTAGCCTAACATGTAACCTTTTTAAGCGTCGCGTTAACCTGAAAATTGGACCTTAACTTTAACCTAATTTTGGCCCGAATTTTAGCCAGACAAAAGCTAAAAATTGTTAGCCTAACATTAACCTTTTTTAGCCTCGCGTTAACCTGAAAATTGGACCTTAATTTTTTCAGGCTTTGAGCCTGACATTTTTAAGGCTTCAAGAATGACCCAACGGCAGAGTGAATGATCACCTAAAAACGATTATTTTTAAGGCTAAAAACACAAAAACTGTAACTAAAGGCAATTTAAGCATTAACAATAACTGGGACTGTTCAGTCAACAGCGGTTCAGTTCAAGTAGCTTATGTGACATCAGAAAAACGAACAACAATTTCAAAATGCACAAGTTAAGTTTATTTTGTAACCTTTGTACACGGTAAAATTGCAACAGTGGCGTAACACGTTAAACAGTAAAACTACAGTGTAGCACACAATGTAATATAAAGCTAAGAACTACAACACTTTATAGCTAGGTAAAGGTTAACGTCGACTTGATATTTTTATGGTACGGAGTTCGAAGGAAAAGTAACTGCAATCATCTCATTATCAATGTCGACCTCGGAAGTAAACTGTTGACTAATCATGTGCCACTGATAATTACAATTTTGAAGCTAAGGACACTTTGCTCACCTCAGTATTATCTGCGGTCAGCTCTTCCGTACATTCTTTCCCTTGTGGAAAAATGGACTCAAATACATTTACAGTGTACGGGAGTCACTTCAATTTGCAGGAGATCAAAGAACCTAAATTTATCGTGGCGAACATTATCCTTGTGAAAGTGGCTACACAGCATCGGAGCCTATCCGACAGAGCAGTCTGTTCGTTGTTTACAAGATGGGTTCACATCGATCTTCGCTCCAGGAAAGCAAAACATTAAAATCTTTTCCAACTTAAAACTGCATAAGCTCTTCTCGCTAAAGCTGTCCGCGCGCTCTTCTAAGTGAATTACCAACGGTCGAGAATTTCAGGTCAATTTTTGTAATGCGATCGGGCGGGATAAGAAACAATTGTTGCATAAAAGTTGGCCAATTAGATTAACGTGTCAGCTCTCTCAAGGGAATTTTGCGATGAAATTCCAACACGTGCTTGTCACGAAATGTGGAATAATGGCGCTTTATTCGCCGAAACTGCTCAGAAGCTTATACTTGGAAAATATTTTTTCAGTGTATTGTCATGTACACACAATAAGCTCCCTTCATTTTTGGCTATGGATCGAATTAGTGAACTAAATCGAACGAAGAAGGCGACGTAAATACTAAATATCAAGACTGAATTTGATTACGCTAAGCGGAGCTAACAGCTACATCAAGGAATTGCTGAATGGGAAGAAAATAAAATAAAACTCACATATATAACGGATAGCCGTTGGCACAAAAACGGACCATGAAACCGACAAAACTGAATCATTCCGGATCAGTCGGATAACTGCAATTAATCTAAATCGTGGTGAGTCTGTTTACATTTTGCATTTAAAAAAAAGATAAGTTATAATGATTCTTCCCTTGCTTGAATTTGTTACTTTCCACGCGTATGTATCATGATTTGGATTTTGTAAGGTTATTGTTGGGTTAAATAATTTGGTCAATCCTGGTTATTTTGAAGACCAAATAAATGTCAGGCTTTGTAAGGCCAATGTTTAGGCTACCTAAACAGTAGTCTGTCGCCCTAAAAAAAATTACGCTGTGTCAGGGTACGTTTTAGCCTAACTTTAAACCTAACACAACCTTATTAATTTAAGGTTTGGCTTCGTTAACCTAACAAATTCGCTGTTAGGCTTTTGTTAGGTCTGTTTAAGGTCTCAGTTCACTAAATCAGGTTAGAGTTAGGCCTGAATTAGGCTTTGTCGGGCCAGACTTTTTCGTACGGGAAGTCAATCCACAGTCAAATGTGTAATTTAGAAACGGTTGAAGTGGAAGAAAAACTTAAAATCGATCATTGTCCTTGGGAATAAAAAAGACACTGACAATACGGTCTGTTCTCGAACAAGGATTTCTTTGCTCGAACCTCTCCAATTTCTTCTTTAACAGCCGTCGAGTATTCTTCAGGTCTTTTACTTGTAGCAACAAGCTTTTAAGAGAAATGTCTTCAAAAGACTTTATCCTAAGGATGCATGTAAAATTGGCCTGAAAATTGAGCGTACAAGAAGCCATCCGCTAAAACGTCTTGTAATTACATATTCACAAGTTCCCCGCTTAATGTCCACTGGACGTTTAGGGGGGAGGGGGTCATGGAGAGTCAAGATTTGGACGTTAGAGTGGGGAATCTAGGGCAAAACCAAAATACCGTACAAGATAACAGAACATGAAGAGAAAACCGTACTGCAGTAGAAAATGAGAACAAACTTGGTAGCCATGTGGTCTACGCGGATTGTCAATTTCAAAGATGGCGTAGAAGTAATACGCGTTCGCTAGATTTTACAAAACCAAAAAATGTGTTCTGTCTGGATATATGATATGACAAAACAAAGCAACGGTAGTTAATTTAAAAAGTTCCAACAAAATTTCAAACCTTCCCAATCAGTTAAAGGATTCCAAGGTTTTTTCTATTCGAAAATCATTCCAGTTACAATACAAATGCATCCCCTTGTCACAGGTATAAATTTTGTCATACTCATCGGCTCTAGAAAAACACTGGAGTGTGAATTTTCATGTGGACGTTAAGGAGGAGGGGGGAGGGGGTCTGACCTTTAAGCGGGGAACTTCTGAATATGTCGACGGTCCGCACTGAATGGAAACAGAAAAAAAAATCAAAAATCTTGCAAAATAAAGCTTCCTTACTTTTACGTTGTTGTCTCTTGATGTGTTCTGGTGGGGTAAAAGCAGGTTTGTCGCTTATGTCACTCGAGGTCCTCTCAATTATGCACATTATAGACGTGATGTGATCGACCAACTTGGCCGCCATTGCATTGCATGTGTTTTTGTGGATTATTTTGAATTTTCCCGCGATTGAGCAAACCTGGGGGCGATCTTTACTACAGCTACCAGAAAATTTGTGTGTGTGACGTCATAATGAAAATGGTCTATTGTCAGTCAATTAGTTAGTCATTTATTGACAGTCAGGCAGGCAGTCTGTCTGTCTGTCTATCCAGTCAGTCAATTACTCGTGACCAGTCAGTAAGTCTGTCAGTCTATCAGTTACAATCAATCAATCAATCAATCAATCACCCACTTAGTCAGGCAGTCAGTAATTACCACCAATGATTACAAATTCTCCTTGTTGTAAGAACCTGACATGAAAATGTCAACCCTCGTCCCTTCCAAAGCTACATGTATTGATATTTTTGTTAACAGAAACTAGACCCTGGCTGCTGTATACTTACCAATATCAGGACAGTTCAGAAGCAGACGCTGTACTTGAACTCTCTCCTTACAATCTGGACTCTACAATAGCAGAAAGCAACAGTTAGTCACACAGTATCTATGGTAATTGTCAGATGTCAGACTCACAATAGACCCTTCCTGGCTTGGCCTGTTTTGCTCCCCTGGTACATTTGTATCACATTATTTGTTGTCACTTATCAACACACAAAGTGGTATACTGCCTTTAGTTTGTTTAAAAAGGAGCCCGAATAATGAAAACTTCAAAGGAATTGTTTCTTTTATTGCTATTTAGAGATTAGTACCAAACACCTTAAATTTCATCCCCAAAAAAATTCAGATGCACAATGCCTTTTTTTAATTCTCTTCTTAGTGTTGGAAATCCGAGTGAAACTTTCAAGTTTTGATGTTTTAAGTCAATACTCGTGTTTCAGAACATTAAGCTTATGGTTTGTACTTTTTACCTGATAACATTTTTTTCAGGTAGTAGCATGTAACAAAAAAACCTTGCCCTTAAGATATAAATGAATATGGTCCATACAATATGCAAGCTTGAGTGACTAACTTGACATTCTCTGGTGTCCTGTCCTGCTCTGCGCAACAGAATTCCAAACTGATTCTCAATTGGCCGAGTGTTATCCCATCCTTTTAAGCTCCTTGCTTTAGCACTGTAACAAAACAAATAAAAAATGTAAAAAAAAAATGGTTTTCTAGCACGAGTTGCAAGTGGCGCAGAGCATTTAACTTCGTCAACAAATAATTAAAATTGAAAGCATGATTAACGGAACTATGTCACGGCGTTTTCATTCATTTTTCTGATCTGACAAAATTATTTTCTCATTAACGGAAACCTCAAAATAATAGTTTCCTAAGTTAGAAAAACACCAAAGAAGTAATAATTAACCAAAACTAAACAAGGATGGTTACGACTGAGGGAGATTAAGACGGATTACGAATGACAAACTTGAAAAAACTTGCCAGCTTTTTCAAGTTGCGTTATCCGTGACGTAGCTCCTTTAAAAACCCCATTTGGCAGGAGACAAAGCAGCTGGCGATTTACAATCGTGGCCAAGGAGTTGCACCTGGGACTACCGCAAACAACTCTAACAGTGGTTAGAGTGGACCCGAGATCTCCAGGTGCCCTAACCATTTGGCCACGCTGCCTCCGTCATCAAAAGCAACAAAACATTAAAAGTGGTTTAAACTTAAGGACTAATATCAAAAGTCCCTAAGGGCATTATCCCTTTATGCCCTGATATAAAAATGCATATTCTCCAAGGTTACCATTCTCTATACATTTCTTATGGAACTAGTAAGGAGAATTTCTCTATGATCACTCTCTTTATTCTCATAACGTGAATGTTTGAACAAGTAGTGAAACTGTAGCTGTCAGGGCATGCTGTAAAGGTTAATTAAACATCACCGTCTTGCTCATCCACCCCAAGGTTAAATGTTTTGTGCAGTTTATTTCCGGTTTGCGCGGTTTTACGCGACATTTAACTTCTGGTATTTTGCACGCGTGACTATGTCTTATTAATAGAAATTTGGATTTACTCAGCTGATGCATGCATTCTTGCTATGTCGTGTGTAGGCTACGCACGCGTGTGGCTGAAAACCCTTTCGAGCTACCTTAAGACGATTTCCACTGAACGTTCGAGCAATAAAGACGAAAATAAATTTACCAAAAAAAAATCACAGCATGGTAACATTTTGAATTAAGAAAGAAGAAGTTATCAATACTCAAGCTCCCAAGCTGAGCCCGCGAGAGAAAATTGAATCTGAAGTTATCCACATTTTAATTGAAAAGACGCTTCATGTCAGTTCAAAACAAAATGGCATCCGTTTTTAGCATATTTCCACAAGATTTGACATTAATTTTCATGAGAATGCTTGAGAATTTAATCGCGGGGTCACTTGGAGAAGTGAAGTAAAGTGAGATGTTTCAAATAGTATTCAAAATGAATGTTACCGTGGTATGAGTAGTGTTTCTGTAAATAAATGAATGTTGAGCAGAAATCATCTTAGATTTCATAAACAAATAATTAAAATTGAAAAATTTAATAACACGATCAAAAATCCCATTTGGCAGGAAGCAGAGCAGCTGGCTATTTACAAGCGTAGCCAAGGAGTCGCACCTGGAACTAGCACGAACAACTCTAACAGTGGTTAGAGGGGGGCCCGGGATCTCCAGGTGCCCTAAAAATTTGGCCACGCTGCCTCCATCATGGAAAGCAACCAAACATTAAAAGTGGTTTCAACTTAAGGACTAATATCAAAAGCCCCTAAGGCCATTATCCCTTTAAGCCCTGATATAAAAGTACATCTCCAAGGTTACCATTCTCCATACATTTCTTATGGAACTAGTAAGGAGAATTTCTGTAAATATCACAACATCTTATTCTTGGTGATCACTCTCTTCATTGTCATAACTTTCAAGAATGTTTGAACAAGTAGCGATACTGTAGCTGTCAGGGCATACTGTAAAGGTTAATTAAACATCACAGTCTTGCTCATCCACCCCAAGGTTAAAACAAAATATTAAGTGTGGTTCAAGACACATGCCTACGTGATGAAATTTCTTTACAGCTGAAGGAAGTCTTTGTGTTATGACCTTTTTTATTTTAGCTGGCATCGAATTTGATTATTTGCTTGATTGACAGTTACATGTGCATTAAACAGATACGTATTTTGCATTGCATGTATGTGCATAACAAGAAGAATGAAAAGGTAAGAGAATTAGCTGGTGTATAATTTTGTTTTGTTAACCTTTTGTTCCATTGATGCCACAACTACATGACGTCATGACTGAAAGTGCAACTTTGGGACTAGTATCTTTTTTTGGCCCAGCATACACCTGAAGTCTGGCATAGGCATCTCATCATGAAAAAAAATCCGAAGACAGGTACACATATTACTATACCCTCACCACAGTGGCCACGTCCTGTTAACAACAAAAGGCTTTGTCTTTGTTTATACATGTACATGCTTTATGTCACACAGAACTTAGAAATGAATATAGAAAAGCTTTCCAGTAGTATTTAAGTTTTGTACCTAAAACGCAAAATTGTTTTTATTTTTATACTCCGATGTCAGAGTGTACACAGCTTTCATTCTACATTAAAATACAAACAGATTACCAAGGGATAACAACATACCACAGTGCAGAAGCTGATACATAGTGTACTAGCTGAAAAAATGGAAGAGGTTCTGACTGCTCCCCAGACTGGCATATTGTCTGAAATAAAGAAAGCAACATTTATTAATGAGCTACACCATGTTTGTAAATTGATAACCCAAATTGGCTGTGCTTTATAAATACTGTACACTGATTTCACCATGGTATTTCACCTGCTCAATAACCTGCATGACAAACTTCTGATGGGATATACAGTGCTTTGCGGTGCAGGCATCATCATGTTCATTCCTACCCTTGTAAAAATGGCACCGCGTGATCTTGGCAAGATCCCGGCAAGATCCCGGAAAGATTCTCGCCGGGATCCCGGCGAGATTTTGGCCGCCGGGGTTTCCGCTCCTCGCCGGGATGCTAGCCGGGATTCCTGGCGGGAAATGGAAATCCCGGCGGCCAAAATCTCGCCGGGATCCCGGCGAGAATCTTGCCGGGATTCCTGGTGGGAAGCGAAATTCCCGGGGACCAAAATCTCGCCGGGTTCCCGGCGAGAATGTTGCGGGGATTCTTGGCGGGAAGCGAAATTCCTGGCGAGAATCTTGCCGGGGTTCTGGGCGGGAAGCGAAATTCCCAGCGGCCAAAATCTCGGCAGGTTCTTGTCGGGTTCTGGTTGGGGCCTCGATTGCTGTTTGGCACACGCGAGTGCTGCCACGCATCGCAGCGCAACAATATGGTGATAAAAATAAATCCAAATGGTGAAATAAATTTTACTATTTCCTACAATTTGCACATGTTTCTCGTGTGCCAAACAAGCCGCTTGGGACTCGCGAGTTCAAATTTGCATCGAAAACTGCATTCCTAAGATACCTTTGAGTAGGCAACTTGTGTAGAGCATAGGCAGAAACAAATTTTCCATCAGATTCGAAAATTTGTGCTGGATTTTAAGGGTCAGTCCATGGATTCAAATGGGTCAAAATCAGGCCAAATCAAACTGCAAAGACTGTTCTTTCGGAAACCGGGTTTCTTTGGCCAAAGGCACGAGGTTAAGTGCATTAATTTTGGCGAAATCCCAAGCCGGTCGGTAATTTGAGGTTCTTAAACTCGCAAGCCTTGTGAGTATATATGTATTTATAGAGTAGGCCAACCTGCAAGTTTCTAAAACCGCCTCCCAGAGCTTTAAATCAACAAACCAAGCCCATAATAACATACATTAACACAACGTTCATGTTTCTAAGCGTTTTTAATTGACTTTCATCCGTTCAAAAAACCGTAATTGTCATATTCACAAAATCCTTTGTACACAACCGAAGTGGCCATTGATATACAGCTAGCACAGGTCCGGCGGGTCTAAAACACTGGTAACTGGTAGCTGGTAGCAGGTAACTGGTAACTGGTAACTGGTAGCTGGCAACTGGTAGCTGGTAACTGGTAACTGGTAACTGGTAACTGGTAACTGGTAACTGGTAGCTGGTAACTGGTAGCTGGTAACTGGTAGCTGGTAACTGGTAACTGGTAACTGGTAACTGGTAACCGGTAAGCGGTAACTGGTATATTTTATATCGGTAACTGGTTTTATAAGCCATTTTATATTCCGTCTTAAATGTTAAAAATCAAAGTTTTCCTAAAATTCAACTCAATGGAAGTCTAACACAAGAATTATTTCTTACCTCTAGTAACTGCTTATATTGCTAGCTGCATGTTCAAGCGTGAGCGTAATTGAGTCGTCAAACTTTCCATCTCCGTATAAACCACTGACGTGATGATTATAAGTTAGAAAACTTTCAAGAAAACCTCCATAGAGCTCGCTAGAATTTCCATCCATTAAAAGCTAATTAGAAGATACAACATGAACTTTCGTAATATACGGCACACGAAGATTCAAATCGGGGCGTACCTCAATCTCGTCCCCAGAGCCCGCGCGCATTTACGGTCAGCGGAATCGAAATGCCACGGACTCTTCACGGACTCTGGGAGTCACTCTGGGATAATCAGAAACCGGATGCCACTTTTGCGGCTTCCGGTTTTTTAAAGCGCATGTGCGGCAGATTTTGAACTGAGCATGCGTTATGGGTCGTGTACAGTAGGCTTGGATAAATTCTGCCGGCAGAATTTCGAGCATAATAAGCGATTTTTGAGGCGAGCATTCTGCCGGCATAATAAGGCATTTTCGAGCAGAATTTGAGCAGAATAAGGGAAAATCAGCGGCACTAATGATATGCATAACAGATGTAAGAAAAATTTAAAACTAAATAAAAAACAAATGGAAAATACCTTGTGATTAATTTGATTATTAGCTAAAACGCACAAATGATTCACTGTTTCGTCTAATATTAGTGATATAAAGTAAGATGAATTACAATTTTGCTACTCATAATGAATATGTAATTAGTATTCGGGGATTAGGGCCAGGCTCCCTTCCATATTCGTGAAAATACATAAGGCCCAAAGGGCCGAAAAATTTTCAGGTAACGAGCAGAATTCGAGCAGAATAAGGGTGTCTGAGCAGAATTTCGAGCAGAATAAGGGATTTTTGCGAGCACTGCCGGCAGGCAGAATAAGCCATTTTACGAGCAGAATTTATCCAAGCCTAGTGTACAGACAAAAAAGGCGCGAAATATTAGGACTTCCCCTTGTTTTTGGCGCCTTTGACTTTCGCGTGAGACTCGCGTAAAAATGAAAATCAGTCCTCGCTAGCAGACTCGCGAAGATGGCCTCACCGGTTTCTATAAATTTGTTTAAAATTTGTTCACTTCACGTTAGAAAATTCAATTCAGAAAAGAGACCGGACCTCTAATGAAAAGAACGCCAATATGAGGCGCTAAAGACTGTTGTTGTTGAGGGTAAAGATACCATTTGTGTACTGCCAGCTGAATATGGAAGATCTCTCAGTGACTGCCGGCTACCTCCATGGATGTCTTTGTGACTGAATGTGTGTGTGTGTGTGTTTTTAGCAAAAGTGGTGAAGGGAAAATTAACTCTTTTATTGTAGTCGTATCCTCATTAAACTTTTTGATAGACAAACAAATATCAAACATGAAAGTTCTCAAGGGTACTGAAAACGACGTGCTAACGACAGAAGGAAACATGTGAATCTTCTAGAGAGGCTTACTGATACATGTTTGACTAAAGCAGCGTTGAGCCCTTTGTCTGGCAGGTTGCATAGCTGTAAAGAAGCTACAACCTCAATTTCTTGACTAAAGGGTTGTATAACTCCGTGATGCGAAACACACCATCTTGCAACAGTATGTCCATTATCACGACAAGTTGAGCCCGGCGTTTTAAACAATAATCTGGCGGTGCAGATAATATTTTTATCCTTTATTGTCGGAAATTCGTTCACGACAGGCTGAAAAACCTATCAAGGTCCTAATTGAGCTAAACGTAACTTACCTAATATGCCAAGAACGGCATTAAAACTACTTTGAGTCGCTCAGCGGACACAATTGGAACAATCACACCAAAGCTGCAGGAATCCAGAAAAAGACATGACCTTGATATGACCTTCAGTGTTATGCAAAGGAGGTGTTATGCATTATTTTGTGTTTCTATCTACCATCGGTTGAGGGCAAATCGATGAAACTGTTTAAGACAGAAAAGTTAGCTGCGAAATATGGATCTGTAAAGCTGTTCATGAGTTAATAAAAAGATATAAGCTTACTTTTACCTGTGTTAAATCATTTCATATGGCGGCAAATGTGTCCTAATATTTGTACTACTGCGCGACCACTGAAGCGAAATTCAAGCGCTATTCGCAATTTATTCCTGGCTAAAGAATATCGAATCCATGGTTCCCTTTTTGCACGCAACGTATCCAGGCAAGAAATAAACGTAAATAGATTTGTCTTCGCATAGTTTCCTTTTATTGCCTCTGAAACAGACGATCCGATCTGTTACAAACCACAGCCCGCTGCGCGTCCATAAGAAAAATAACCTTCATACAAGCGCTTGACAAGCGCTCATCCCAACTTATTCCTGGCTAAAAGTGTTTAAACCATGTATCTGCAAGCAGTCCATCGTTGGCAGTAATAAACGTAGATATTGACTGCAAATATTGCTGGATTGTTTCATTTAAATCTGAGAACATGAAATCTCATGAAAACAGGCCTCGCATCAGGTGACTCCAAAGTCGCAATCTGATTGGATAATTGTTTGTTTTGGTCTGCCGTTCAAAACATTTCCAAAAGTGAAAATGCTCTGGACTGTGAAGTGCCGCCCCAAATTTTATTTCACATCTTTATACGGCCCTTTACAAATCAATTAACAAATTTTCAGCGACATCATGAAAGAAAAAAAAACGATAGTCGTGGACGAGGTTCATTTAGCAGTCAAATAGTGTGTAGAACCTTTTTGTAAGCTTACTAATTTGAAAAGTCTAACTGAGCAAGAAATCAACCTTTCAAAACATGACCTTGTTTTTAGCGCGTGGTAAGCTTATATACACGTAAAAATTAGCTTTTTTTACAGAGACTGACTGCTTATTTATTAAGAAAGACACAAAGCAAATCAACTGTACTGTTGCTATTAAACGGTCTTGGACAAAGTAGAGAGGTCATTTATTTATGAAACGTACCCGAGCTGGCGTTGTGTTGTGTTCTCCTTTCAACTGTGCTGGTGTTGTGTTTTCTCCACCACGTCGTCAGTGAATACAACGGTATAGGTTTTGTACGGAAAGCTCGTTTGCCGAAATACTAAAACATTACATAGAATAAACACAACAGAATGACTTAGGTACAATTTATTAACGAGTATCACAGGTCTGTAAATAATTCAACTCAGTGAATCAAAGCAAACTGAACAGCCACTTTTTAGTACAGCTCAGAAACATTGAAAATCTATCACAATCAAGGATGGACGATTTCTTACAAAGACAATGAAAGTTGATAGTGAAAACAATTTAATACTAAAGAAAGACCTTTTACCTACACTCGAAGAGGTTTACTAGTCCTGCCAGCTGCAAACTTTCAAAGCTCACAAATACGACAGATACGATGTCTTGCAAAAATAAACAGGATCGCTGTTCTCGTTGTTTTTGTCATTCTGTCCGGCCGCTGCACCAGTTTCTGGACCACGTAATTCAAGAAGCTAATCCACCATTCACTTTTCAGCTACAGTGAGATTATCTGCTCCAGTTCAACAAAATAAGCTTAAATCCTGTCTTCTGTTCCATCAAACTCGCACATGGCTCCGCGGAGTGAACGGATTTTTAACACAAAGCCGCTTATTTTAACTTCTACGACTGCACTGGAAAGGCTGTCAGCTTCCATCCGCTTTAGACAATGTTGAGAACAATTTTCAAGCCACCATTGTCCATGAACCATACCTTAGGGCTGGAAATTACAGGAATTATTCCAAAATTGTACTCCTTCGACCGTCGTTTATCTTGAAGCGGGTATGCATTCAGCTTTTGGCAAGAACCGCTACAACGTATCACAAGGTTTTGGCGCCTTTTTCGTTTTAATCATGCGACCGACAATTGTTCCCTTTTTACGTCTTGTCTAACATGAATGTGAATTCGGCTGCATTTATCGATTCTTTGGGAGTGTGTATAGCCCATTTTCTGATTTCTTTCCCACTGTTCGTCTCTGAAGTGATCAAAAACGTCCAGCAAAATCATCGCAAGACATTTTCGTTTCCTGTTTTGAAACTTCTTACTCGTACACTTCCGGTAAATCTTAGTAGCCAATCAGATTTCGATTCGTCAGCATTTTGACATTGATTATCCCAGAGGTCTTGCATCCTTGGTGCTGACCAAAAGGAATGCGGCCTCTGGGAACGAGATTGGGCATACCTTCGAGTGAAAACTTATCGACAACCTGATTTATACTGCGCAAGTCCACGACTCGCCACTCACTCGTTACCAGTATCTGACCTCAGTGAATTCACACGTGCTTTGCAGTCCTTTTATTCTCTGTAAGTAGTGAAAAGTTAAGACGATTTCCGCCGGAACTTGGAACAATTTGCCATCCCAGAGCGCATAAACTAACCATGAGCCTTCGCGCTCTTAGTATCCACAACGCGATGATATTTGTCAAAATGGCGGTCGGTGTCCTAGTGCTTTTGAAGTGATTTATTCTTACTTTAACGGTCAGTTTGGCTGGGAAAAGCATCGGAAATACTCTTTCGAATCCAAGGGTAATTAAAATATCATGAAGAAGCATACCAGACCGAAAATATGGACGTTAGCTCCCAGAATACTAACAACAATTCGTGGATCTACGTACTGTGTGAAACGGCTGATAAAGGCAAGATAAGCTTATTGCTTTCAGTCATATTTTTAAAGTTTTCCTTTGTGAAAAACAGTACTAGAGGTTTCTTATGTACCTTGAAATTTATGTAAGCCTTTTTAAACAATTCAAAAGTGAAAGGGCGCTTTTGAGAATTCTGACATGTCTGAAATAGGCCTATTCATGAGGCCCTATTGTAATTCCCTTCGTTCAATCTAGAATTTCCAGTTTTTAAAAGAGATAGCTAATGTAGGGATACATGTATATTTTTTAAATATTAAAAATGGCAATTAAAAAAAAAGTTGGAAAGTATTGGAATATGTTCTTTTTTGATCGTAGCAGCGAGTGGGTAAAGTGTGTTCTGGTTTGTTCTACATAAATTCTATTTGAAGGGAATCCCCACCATTTTGGCGGGAAATGTGTTTGGTAGTAGGGTTGTCCACATTATGCCGGCATAATTTTGAGCATAATAGTGAGAGAAAAGAATCGAGCATTATGCAAAGTTTCTTGGACTCTTCGTGCTTTATAAAAACTTTGCCAAAACCATGGGATTCCCATACCAGACACCGGCCCAGGTACCACATTTTATTTAGACCAGGCATGGTTACAAATTAGCAAAAACATGGCTTCCAGTAGTTTCAGTTCTACAAAATTGTCAGCTGCCTCCTCGGACTGTTCCATTTACACTTGTAATCAACATTAACCTGTCTTCTGTGGTCTTTTATTTATTTTCATGTTAATTATAATGGAGCATAATAGTGATGCCATTGAGCATAATAGTGACATTTGTTGAGTATGAAGAATTAGCATAATAGTGTGAAACATGGAGCACAATGTGGACAACCCTATTTGGTAGCCGCGTTGATTTTTTTTAAAAGCTCATTAATTTCGGGACGTTCAAGTTGCAAATTTGCAGTGTTATTAACTCCAAGTATCGAAATTCAAGTTCCGGAGGCATTTGAGCAGTTTCTGAAAAAGGTTTTTAAAGAGCAACATATATTTTACAATATATAAAAATAATTCCTGTTATTTTTACGTAAAAATACTGCAGTTTATCATGTTTTGCTTTGAGAGGGTTTGACAGGTCCGCAACATTTTCCGGAACATTTTGATTTATTTTTATTCCTTGTTTTACAGGACTTTGCCGAGTAAGAATTTTTTTTTAGTTTTAAACATTTTATAAATTATTTTGTAAAATTTCACATAGGCCTCTTAGCCTTTGGCCACATTTTCTTAAAAACCGACAACTTTGGTATTGCAAGTTTGAATTTGCTGTCTTTATTCGGAGGATAATTGGATTGGTTTGTAATAAGCTTATATTTTTGGTGGCTTTTAGTCTTTTATAAAGTTTTGTGAGCTAAACAATTTTAAATTCAAAGAATTTTTTTTTTAATGGAGTGTCTGCAGTGCAAATTTTGCAGCAAAGCAGTGTCTCTGCAAACATGCAGACCAGACCATCTCCGTGAAGGACGAATATGCGATTCTTGCCATTGGAGGACCCTTCCTAAGTATGGCATGCCATCGTGCTAAACCCCTCGAAGGAAGCAAGGCAACCTCAAATCCCTTCCAAGTAATTTTTTCTTTGGGCGAAGAGGAGGAAAAGGAGGTATTGAAACTTCTGAACAACAAACATGCAAATGCTGCAAATGTACTGTGTTGTACAAGTTGCTACATGAAAGTCCGCCAAATGGTTAGAAATATTGTGCAGGCCAGATCTCCACAAGCCACACCTTCCCAGGCAACACCTTCACAGTCCACACCTCCACAGGCTACACCTTTACAGGCCACACCTCCACAGGCTACACTTCCACAGGGTACAACTCTACAGACCACACCTCCACAGGCAACAGGCCACATCTCCCCATCTGCCTTGGATGATATAAAACCCATTATTGGTAGGCCAAGAGTTTCATACAATTTGGCTTCCGCACGTACCAAATCAGAAATAAAGAAAAAAGCAAGGCAAATTTGCAATACGAATAAGACCAACTTGATGCAGCAGCTGGATGAAGTTTATCAAGGCTGTTCTGAGGATATATATCCACTTCAAAAATGTCCTCTTTAAAGGTAGGTTGCTTTCACCCTACATCTTGGGTACTCTCTCTTAATGGCTTTTACCCTGAAGGCATAATGCTCAGAAGAAAAAAACCTGTTTAGCCCTAGGCAACAACACTATTTTTCAGTTTGGGGAATTTGTTACCAAGTAGGGCAATTTCCAATTATTTCCATTTTTTGAATTTTCGTCACCTGTCTTGATTTTTTTATGACACTGGGAGGAAAACTTTGATTCTGTTGGGGTTGGAGTTAAGGCCTGTTTATATGGGGAAAATTGAGGCCATGTCGCTTTGGAATTCACTTGAAATTTTCATTTTCCCCAAGTCATAAAAGGACTCGTACATTAAAGGAAGGGTCATTAGTTGTCCCTTGGTCTTCCCAACTTCATCAAGCCAGTTTCACCTTCCCCATCTCACCTTTATTTAAAATTATACAGCAGGGTGTTCTTGAAAAAAGTTACCATCATGATGATATCTTTCTTTTACAATTTGAGAAAGGGACCATATATAGGGACTCGTTACAGGTTTCCTATCTTTGAATACATCAGATAAGCTATTGTGCTTGTAAAAGTTATCCGATACAAAATTATTCTTTGCAATTTATACACCTATTTCAAGTAAGGTTGCTTCAGGGATGCATGCATGGTGCATGATCCTTGTTTCATAGACCACAAAGCATCATGTTTGCTATAAATAAATGTACTGATCACTTTTCTCGCTGAACGCTCTCCAGGAGAAAACCAGTGACTGTTTCAATATATAGAACGAGACAAAATTCGCCAACTTCGCAATATGTATTATTTAACAAGTTTTCTAATATAGAACCACCTCCTCGCCGATGTACAACGGCGAGGTATATGCGTCTGTAGCTAAGAAAGACTGATATCTCGCCGATGTACAACGGCGAGGTATATGCGTCTGTATATAAGAAAGACTGATATCTCGCCGATGTACACTTCGCCGATAATCAACCGCGAGATATCGATGCCTACTTTATACCGACGGTTTCACTTCGCCGATGACCAAGGGCAAGATATTGACTCCTTCATTATACAAACGGCTTCACTTCGCCGATAGTCAACGGCGAGATATCGATGCCTACTTTATACCGACGGTTTCACTTCGCCGATGATCAACAGCAAGATATTGAGTCCTTCATTATATAGACGGTTTTACTTCGTCGATGATCAACGGCGAGATATCGATGCCTACCTTATACCGACGGTTTCGCTTCGCCGATGATCAACGGCAAGATATTGAGATCTTCATTAGATAGACGGTTTCACTTCGCCGATGATCAACGGCGAGATATCGATGCCTACCTTATACCGACGGTTTCGCTTCGCCAATGATCAACGGCGAGATATCGATACCTACTTTATACCGACGGTTTCACTTCGCCGATGATCAACGGCGAGATATTGAGTCCTTCATTATACAGACGGCTTCACTTCGCCGATAATCAGCGGCGAGATATCGATGCCTACTTTATACCGACGGTTTCACTTCGCCGATGATCAACGGCGAGATATTGAGTCCTTCATTATACAGAAGGTTTCACTTCGCCGATGATCAACGGCGAGATATCGATGCCTACTTTATACAAACGGTTTCACTTCGCCGATGATCAACGGCGAGATATTGAGTCCTTCATTATACAGACGGCTTCACTTCGCCGATAATCAACGGCGAGATATCGATGCCTACTTTATACCGACGGTTTCGCTTCGCCGATGATCAACGGCAAGATATTGAGTCCTTCATTATATAGACGGTTTCACTTCGCCGATGATCAACGGCGAGATATCGATGCCTACCTTATACCGACGGTTTCGCTTCGCCGATGATCAACGGCGAGATATCGATGCCTACTTTATACCGACGGTTTCACTTCGCCGATGATCAACGGCGAGATATTGAGTCCTTCATTATACAGACGGCTTCACTTCGCCGATAATCAGCGGCGAGATATCGATGCCTACTTTATACCGACGGTTTCACTTCGCCGATGATCAACGGCGAGATATTGAGTCCTTCATTATACAGAAGGTTTCACTTCGCCGATGATCAACGGCGAGATGTCGATGCCTACTTTTTCAAACGGTTTCACTTCGCCGATGATCAACGGCGAGATATTGAGTCCTTCATTATACAGACGGCTTCACTTCGCCGATAATCAACGGCGAGATATAGATGCCTACTTTATACCGACGGTTTCACTTTGCCGATGATCAACGGCGAGATATTTTATTCCTTCATTATACAGACGGCTTCAATTCGCCGATAATCAACGGCGAAATATTGATTCCTTCATTATACAGGTTTCGTTTCGCCGATGATCAACGGCGAGATATTGAGTCCTTCATTATACAGACGGCTTCACTTCGCCGATAATCAACGGCGAGATATCGATGCCTACTTTATACCGACGGTTTCACTTCGCCGATGACCAACGGCAAGATATTGAGTCCTTCATTATATAGACGGTTTCACTTCGCCGATGATCAACGGCGAGACATCGATGCCTACCTTATACCGACGGTTTCACTACGCCGATGATCAACGGCAAGATATTGAGTCCTTCATTATATAGACGGTTTCACTTCGCCGATGATCAACGGCGAGATATCGATGCCTACCTTATACCGACGGTTTCGCTTCGCTGATGATCAACGGCGAGATATCGATACCTACTTTATACCGACGGTTTCACTTCGCCGATGATCAACGGCGAGATATTGAGTCCTTCATTATACAGACGGCTTCACTTCGCCGATAATCAGCGGCGAGATATCGATGCCTACTTTATACCGACGGTTTCACTTCGCCGATGATCAACGGCGAGATATTGAGTCCTTCATTATACAGAAGGTTTCACTTCGCCGATGATCAACGGCGAGATGTCGATGCCTACTTTATACAAACGGTTTCACTTCGCCGATGATCAACGGCGAGATATTGAGTCCTTCATTATACAGACGGCTTCACTTCGCCGATAATCAACGGCGAGATATCGATGCCTACTTTATACCGACGGTTTCACTTTGCCGATGATCAACGGCGAGATATTTTATTCCTTCATTATACAGACGGCTTCAATTCGCCGATAATCAACGGCGAAATATTGATTCCTTCATTATACAGGTTTCGTTTCGCCGATGATCAACGGCGAGATATTGAGTCCTTCATTATATAGACGGTTTCACTTCGCCGATGATCAACGGCGAGATATGGATGCCTACTTTATACCGACGGTTTCACTTCGCCGATGATCAACGGCGAGATATTGAGTCCTTCATTATACAGACGGTTTCACTTCGCCGATGATCAACGGCGAGATTTCCGATCTGTATTATATGAAGAATATTTATCAAACTGATTGCGACATTCACATGAAAAAAGCCGTTCTATATATTGAAACAATCACATAATATGTGAATGTCTGTACTCCCATCTTAAAAAATATACATTTGCTCTTGCATTAGAACTAATAACTAGAGAAAGGCAGCCATAATTTTAACGAGCACAATGCACTGTGGTCTATGAAACATGCACCTCTGAAGCAACCTTTTTGTACTGTTAGAGACTTTGACCAGTTATCTGGACAATTTCCCCTGCACTACCAGGCTAAGTGGGAGACTTCCATACAAAAGTGACAGACGTTGTGGCTTTAGGGGTTGAAAAGCTTTATTTCGGGTGTTCAGTTGTAGCTTTCCTAGTATTGTACAGGGCACAAGCTAAAACCTTCAAAAGTAGACAACATGTCAAAGAAGCAATGTTGTGGTAGACACAAAAATTTCCATAATGAACATATCAGTATAGGATTTTTTGGTAAGCACGACTGCACAATAAGAATTATGGTGCTGCGGCTAATGGCTCACAAAAGACCAGAATCGTCAGAATTTGTACATCGGCAGAAGATGTTGCTTTTTTAATTGACTTTCTCCACAACCCTGAATCCGTTGAACGGTCCTCATACAAAAAGGCATCCTGTGAAGGAAAGAAAGGCAGCTGGATAAGTGAGTTGCTTGGAGGAGGCACCCAGCCTGTATTGTGGCTTAAAAAGAAAACAAAGCATCTCTGTATCACCAATATAAATTAGAATGTGACAAAAACGCAAGAAAACCAATACGTAGGTTACATTTCAACTTACATGATTGTATAAAACATTAAACAATCTATCCTTGCTCCCAGGCTTTGCTTCCATATTTTTCAAATAATGTTTTGACATGCAGGGTCAAAAATATTGATCTTTTTACCTTCCATCATCTCTTCTGTTTTGTGATATTTTGTTGTTGTTGTTTTTTAAAATACTTCAGCCACCCATTCACTTCTGGCCACCAAAGTGTGTGTGTGTGTACATGTGTGTGTGTGTGTGTGTGTATGTGTGTGATGGGGGGGGGGGGGGGGGCTCTTCTCTTAGCTGTCTCTCAATTGCCTCCGGGGTTCTGAAATTAAATTTGGTTCAGAAGGACAAAATTCCCCAAAATAACACAGTGTGTGAAACTGACACAGTTCAAAAAGTCAAAACCATAATTCACCTCTCCACTTCTTCCTCTTTAAAAACTACACCCTTCGGACGTTTTGCACACTTTCTGCAAACTCTATTTACCGCAAAAACATGAAGTCAAATTAGTAAAAAGAATATGCGGCCATTCAATGAAAACCTTTGGTTTTATATTTGCATAACCTCAACTAGCACCTACTTTTTTAGTGGCATTTTGAAAGGCACGAACAACAAAGGGCAGATTGCCGCACTTTTAGCAGTGTACAGTGCGGCTGTACGTGTATTCGGTCATAAAATGCGGGGAAGTACGTAGCGACTAGAATAATTGATCAATACTTTAGACGTCTTCTTTATGATATCAGTTATTGATAATAAATCCACCCAAAAAACAATGACAATAATAAAATACCAGTACCAAGGGATTCTAGGAAGCCTATAATCGGTTGCTGGGGCACACGACATTTAAAAACAACTAGAAAAATGCAAGAAACGTAGTATCGAGACTCGCATCCGGTCTGCACGTGGGGCGGCGGTTTGATGGAAAATGGAGATCTAACAAGCAAACTTGGTGCTAAGATTTTTTGCGCGGGGTCAACTTTTCTAGCATAATTTTAACTCTTCAGATCAGTTAAGCAAACGATATTCGGAACCATAGTATAAAGAGCTGATTATGTAACTTGCTACCAAAAAGGAAAATTTTCGTCTAAAACAGTCGATACCCTTAGAAATGAAAAATCAACAGGGCGCTACTTCGCACATTGTCAAATACGAACTAATAGCAGAAATTTTAAAGACACGTATTTCCACACATGCAACTGATCTGTAACACCAATTTTCTTTTCATCTATAAATCATACCATTCGTTTTGGATTTATCAAGCCTGGTTAAAAAGCTCTAAGGTGCGGGATTGCAGAAAAACGCCTCACACTCATTTGCATCTCATTGGATAACAAAAGAATAACAAAACAGCACATTTGTTATATGCCTCGTTCTTTTAAACTCTGAATTAATTTTCCGCAATCCCGCACCTCACTCTTAAAAAGGAGGAGGAGAAATGGTTACTGTCACCAAAATCTGACATCAAAATGGCCTCTTTACTCCGATTAGGAACAATTTGTCGCGACGGGGTCAAGGCAATGGTGATCAAATAATGGTCAAATATTTTGTACAAACTTACTTTACTACCAACAAAGGGAATGTCTTGGTACATTCAGGTTAAGCGCTACTTTTTCACTTGTAAATGTTTTCCTAAGAATGTCAGTTATCTGCGAGCGCATTTTGATCGAACTCAAGCAAAACTTGCATTGGACGAACATTAAATTAACCTTTTGCAAGCTTTCCTTTTAAAAATTAGAGTACGGAACGACGACATTGCTTCATGGAGTATAAGGATTAAAATTTAAAGCAAAGGTGACAAAAAATAACGGGATTCAGGTAAGAATTGTGTGAACGACCGTTGTTCAAAACACCCGGTCAAAACATCACTCCGTCGACAGCCACAATACGTTAACTCAGGCACTTTTTCTTCCACAAAAAGTTTAAAATTTGTAAGAAAGAGGTAAATAAACTTTCACTTACCGTTGTTCGATGGGAAAATCATTGGTCCGCAAAATACATCCTGCAGAACCATGTGCACTTTACTTCAGCCCGGAGTCTTCTTTATCTTTAACGCGACGACGATAGTGGATCATCTGTTGTTATTGCTTTCAACCAAGGTTCTGATGATATTGAAATCGCTCTTCTCGAGTAAACGAAAGGTACAAAGGCTAACCACGAAGAAAAGATTAGGCTTAATTGAACATATTGCATCTCCAAACATGATATTTCAAAATACTTCTACTTTCCACAGCGAACGCTCCGAACCGCATGGTAAACTGAAATACGCGCAAGGCATCATGGTTAGTTTTTGCCGACAATTGCTCCAATTTCCGGCGGAAATCGTCTTAATTTCGTAAGGAGTGTTTTTTACATTGAGTGATAAAAATTAGAATATCTGCGCAGCGTAGGTGCTAAATGTATGAATGACAAAATAGGTAAATACTACGCTGTAGTCAAAATACTGTTCCCGACGTTTCGGCAATGCTGCCTTCTTCAGGGGGACAAAACTATTTCACCGTCGGTCCCCCTGAAGAAGGCAGCATTGCCGAAACGTCGGGAACAGTATTTTGACTACAGCGTAGTATTTACCTATTTTGTCATTCGTGTTTTTTACATTCTCAATCTTGATAAACAATCACTGATAAATTTCACTTTGATAAGGATTACTTTAAATTTTAATTGTGCAAATATAACTTTTCCCTGAGACTGTATTTAAGGACGTTCTCGCCAATTGTTTCTGCGCATCCTTACTGCGCACGCAATTCACTTCGTGATATCATGCATATGCCACGTCATGCATTAAGCGCGCGCGCTGTTAAGGAAATGTGGAGATATATAGCACTAGCTGGCACTTTAATATCTATGCACGGGTTTAACTCTCTTAAATGTTCGGTGACCCCACATTTTCTTTTGATAGATCACTTTCTTTGTCGATTATCTACGTTTTGTGAAAAATTAAAGAAAATCTGTATTGTGGAAGTTTGATTTTTTTCAACTTTTCTGCCCTCGCATCATCGAATTCTACTATTATTGAAGCCGCACGGTGTTCGTTAAAGTCGATCTTAGAGGTTGAATTTAACTAAAAGGATGACACCGGTTCAAATTATTTACTTAACAGACCCACTTAAGTAAAATTTGACTAAGAAAGTGGGTCTACAGCGAATCATTTTTAATATTTTTCAACTAAAAAGCACTGAGGCCATGTCGAGTTACGAGGGCCGATTTGTCAAAATTGGGGTAGTATTTGACGCGCTTTATTTCGAAAACGAAGTCAGTGACCCCCAATTTTTTTCCATTTCTGACATAGGTAACTCATTATCTGACTGTAGCCAAAGTATGAAAAAAATCTGTATTGTAGAAGTTTTCGCGTGAACGTCCTTAAGCTTAATATATTATAACTCTATGATAACGCAATCACAAACCATTATGATGTAATTACTTTTTTATTGAAATAATTTTAACGGTCAAACTAGTCAATATGCCGTCTCGTAAATAATTGTGCACACAATAAATATTCAGTTACAGTTTAAAATTCAAGCAGCCTGGCGCGCACATCACGTCTCCATTAGGCCTCCGGCAATTCAACAAATATGCATAGACGAGATGATTAAACTAACACAGTAGAAAGAAAACGTCCATTGTGACTGAATACCATTAACACTGAGGAGTTCACCTGTGGATAACAACACAATGAAAATTCATAAGAAATTCAGTGCTCGTTTTAAAAACACTAGTAATGTTATATAAGTGCATAATGTTTTGCATAATGAAATTTGTTGGCTGGCCTTTCCCGTCTTCATCAGGAAACGAACATCCTTTCAAGATTGACATGGGGGTCCTCAGAGGCTTGTTTTTTCATCACCATGCCTGCAGGATGCACACCCTTTCCCGGCGGGAACTAGGTGAAGACGAAAATCCCTCCAGGATTCTGTCCGGGAATGGAAAACCCGCCAAAACTCCCGGCGGGCTCCAATAATTGTTAAAGTATTTTAATATTAGTTTTATATTGTAATATCATTTTTATCTCTTTTCTTAGTTTT
Source organism: Siderastrea siderea (assembly GCA_964030785.1). Lineage (NCBI taxonomy): Eukaryota > Metazoa > Cnidaria > Anthozoa > Scleractinia > Rhizangiidae > Siderastrea > Siderastrea siderea. The sequence goes on along the minus strand of OZ034974.1, from coordinate 21,672,670 downwards.
AAATTTTTTAATTTTATTATAATTTGCAGGGCCCCACTGAAAACCGCCAAGGCGAGTGGGCTCCCTGGATAAATATTATTATTATTATTATTATTATTATTATTATTATTATTATTATTATTATTATTATTATCATTGACACTGAATATCCCGCCGGGATTCTTACCAAGATGTCATTGTCTGGGCAGGATCCCGAGTGATCCCGCCGGGAAAGGAAAATCCCGCCAGGATTCCCGCCGAGATTCCCCTCCGAGACTATTTCTTGTCAGGATCCCGGCGGGATTTTTGCCGGGAAATTTATTTCCTGCCGGGATCCCGTCGGGAAGCGGGAATCTTGCCGGGATCCCGCGGGGAAAGGAAAATATCGCCGGGATTCTTGCCGGGATGCCATTGTCTCTGCAAGATCTCGGGATGTCCCGCCGGGAAAGGAAAATCCCGCCTGGATTCCGCCGGGATTTCCCTCCGGGACTATTTCTTGTCAGGATCCCGGCGGGATTTTTGCCGGAAAATTCATTTCCCGCTTGGATACCGCCGGGAAGCGGGAATCTTGCCGGGATCCCGGTAGTCATTTTACAAGGATAGCAACAAGGGCATGCATGTGGCTTAGGATGTTCTCCTAAATGCAGAAACAAAGAGACAGCATTAGCAATAATACACCATAAAGCAGTAGCATGTACGCCACACTCACAAATAAGCCACACGTGAAGTTTTAGAGGCTCAAATTCTAGAAAGAGTTTTTAGAGAAAGAATTACAGATACACATGTATTTACAATCAAGAAGCCAGAAGGCTTAAGAAGATGGCTGAGCTACTAGTCAAATGCTACACAAAAGCGTCTTCATTTTCATTGAAAAGCAGACAGCTCATAACTAAAAGTAAAGTAGCTAGTTTTTTCAGCTGCCTTCTAGCTTTTATGCACTTATCAATGTTAAGCCCTAGGGGGGGACCTCGGGCATATGTGGGGCATTTGGTTACCTTTGCTATCTCCGCCCTCAGGAATTTGACTGAGAGTCTGGGCCTCAGGGTGGGGACGTTTGACTGTTTTGGAGAGGTGGACTGGGCCCTAATAGCGTGTTGTTTGAAGGCAGCCATTTTGAAACGCGAGGAGTGGCGTGCTGTCGTGTTTATTAGTTGGATGTATTGAAGATTCAGTTTATAATACATGAAAGTAAGATTTAAGCGATAGCAGTGGACAACTTTCACATTTCATATATTTAATAAATATAAATGTATGAAAGACAAGAACGAACAACGTATTTGAGGCAGAGACGACACTTTAATGTCCCCAAAGTGTAGTAAAATTCTCAAATACACTGCCAGATATTCTGATATTCAATACAATTTGTCTCCAGGGTAGGGAGATTTGACCTGATTTGAACCATTTTTTGGACCCCAGGGTGGGGGTTTTGATCAAAAATTCTTCAAAAAAATCAAATGCCCCACATATGCCCGAGGTCCCCCTCCCCTCGGGCTTAACATTGATAGGTGCATTAATGAAAACTTTGCATAAGCAACACTGTATCAATAGTTATTTAAAACTAACTGTAAGCTTGAGTACAGTTTTCCTAGCTACAGACTAGTAGCAATAATGACCCTGTTTCCTAAACCCCCAAAGAGGAAATTAAAGAGTTAACTTACAAAACACACAGCAGCATCATCCATATCTCCTAGCTGAAATCTGTGCTGGTCCTGTGAAACAATAGTAGTAGCATGTATGCACATCCACCAATGCTCACATACATTGTCTACTAAACAGGCATGATCCCACTTATTTAAACATGTGAGATTAATAGTACAGAAACAGTATGTTTTAAAGTGCTACGTAAGGAAGTTTCCTTTAGGCCTCCTTGCCAATGTTACCATCTTTCCTTCGTCTTTCTTTTTTCTTTACTCATTGTCTTTGTATTGTTGTCTGTGGTGTGGCAAAATAAAGCCACGGCAAGCAAATATCACGATGTTTTTTTTTTTGGCTTGCCCTGGTTTGAAGACGAGTTTCCCATCCAAGACGGTTTTCCGTCCACTAAGATCTCATTCCACTTTGGAATGAAAGCATATTGAAATCGTAGTGTTTTTAGAAGCTTTTTTCATGTAAGGAGAAATCACCCAGAGTTTTTTCTCTGATTTGCACCAATTAGAGTGAGGGGGAAGAGACCTGCAGGAAGCTGCACATCCATCATGCATTGCAAAAGTGGTGCATTTGGACGAAGTGCAAAAAAAATTTAACAAAAAAGGGTTATGCTCTCAGCTCTTCAATTAAACATTCCATGTGCATGCAATCCTGAGTTCAAATGGCAGGTCATTCGATTCTCTAGACTTGGAGAAGCTACAGCAAAAGCCCCATTATCAAAAGTTTTAGACTTGGTTTTAGGGCTGACTATGTATATAGGTTCCATGCACTAAGTTGTATGCTGAGACTGAGAAACAATGCTCTCGCAACTTAAAAAGCAGTTCACTCACATGGCCAAGCAATATTTTTAGTAAAATACTTGTTTTAATGGTGGGAGAAAAATAACGGTGAGTGGCCAGTCATATCTGTCTTTCAGCGTCAGCTTCAGGCAAGAAAATGTACCCTTCACGGCAGGCAATTTTTAACCCTTTCACTCCCAGAGTCAGTTATGGAGACATTAAAGATGTATTAACTCTTGAGTCTGTGGATAAAATTTTATGCTGTGACTGCTCAAATGAAACCTTTTCAGCAGTACTATCACATGGTACGATTTATCAGGGACCGCGGGAGGGGTGGGCTGATGGAGCTTTAACCCCCCCCCCATACTTTTTGACGCCATTAAAAAAAAAAAATGAAAAAGTTGGAAAATTTATTAGTCAATGATTAGTCAGGGTCAACCAGTACTTGGTTTTCCCCAGTTAGATCTATAATTTTGATATCCTGACGATTCCAATCAATGAAAATCAATCATTGATTTCAATCAATATAATCAATATAAATCAATAATAATCAATTGATTGATATTGATTAATTTGCATAATCAATAAAAATCGAAAATCACTCACCGACTCGTCTTAATTTTATTGATTTTTATTGATTTCTATTAATAATCAATAGCTGATTGTGCAACGGTAAAAACCCGGCTACAAAGGCATTTGCTAGATTTAACGCGTTTGCAAACACAACAATGGCGCCATGTCTGTAAATATTTCTATATCCTGCGTAGTCAAACTCTGTTCATTCAAAGTAAAGGAAGGTGAAGTGTTTTTGGTCTCCAAAAAGAGGGGAGAACGCGTTAACGCGTTTAAAGTTTTCGATGAAAGGGGGCAGCTTGGCCACCTCCAGGCAGAGCTTGTTAGCCCACTCTGGCCACATAATACAAATATTTCTGCGTGAGTTAAATTGTCTGTAGAGATCGATAAATGTAATTTCCATTCAAAGGCAAGCTCGAGTACGTAACACTATTTTTAATGTTATATTTACAAACATTGCGATTTAATGACAGGAAATGCATGTTTGAAGTAGTTGTCAATACAGTTGGCAATACAGCAAAGATAATAAATAGTTTCTATTAATTATCACTGTTGTTTCTGTACTTTACTTGTTATCGAATATTAGAACATTTTTACTTAATTGGGGTCTTTTTTCCAAACCCTGAGATGTATTAAAAACAAAAACAAAAAATAACTAGCTTAAAACTTCCAATAGAAATCAATAACAATCAATGACAATCAATGAAAATCAATGAAAATCGCTCAACATTGCGGCTTTGATTTTTATTGATTTTCAATATCAATCAATTGATTACTATTGAGTTTAATTGATTACTATTGATTATATTGATTATTGATTTTCATTGATTGGAATTGTCGGGTGATATGGACCAAACAGAAATGGCATACTCTACAAAAGTTCAAATCTTCGTGCTCTCGTTTGGTTTGATTAGTCGAAACTCACGTGCGCTCAAGGGGACTCTTTCTTGAAGAGTTTGAACCTGCTCAGATTTTAATCACAATCGACGGAAATTGACACTCTCGCTATCGTTTGGCCTCTAACTCTCGTGAATTCTCACTGACTCTCAGCATCTGCCCTTAAAGATTTTGAACTTTTGTGGACTCTCGTTTTTGTCTGGCCCGGGCAATACGAACTGTAGTTTGTCTCCAGATAAGATTTTTCGGCAACACCACGCTTTGTTATTTGCTGAAAATCAACGTTACTTCTTCAAGCTTCTCTAGGTGCATATAAACTTTGCAACTAGGATAGTTGCCGAAAGATTTCTGTCGCTCCTACAAATAAGACATTCAGCAGTCAGATCATACCGACAGACTAACTTTGGTGAAATATATCAGTTCATAATGTTTGCTTCTAAAAGTTTTAAGAAAAATGTTTTTGAGTTGGAGATCTTAAATGCCAATACGTCAAGGTTGGAGGGATGAAAGAAAAGGATCAAACGCGATATTTTGGGACTGGCTCTTCCTATTCCGGTTAAGGAATAACAGAATAAGCTTTAAAACATTCCGACCGCATTCCGTTCATTTTGTTATCATGGAAGGGAACAATCAGTCCAAAGTGAGAAAACAGTAACTGTATGTTGTCTTGTATTCCGGATTAGGCCACCAAAACGTGCCCTAAGTATCGACATTATTTATCACTGGTAGCTGTCAAAGAGTTTGGTAACCTTACCCGTACGAAAATATCCAGCCTGACAAGAGCCTGACTCTGGCCTGACTTTCTAGCCAGAAACCAGCCGGACAAGAGCAGAAAATACGCGAACCAGACAGCGGGAAAGAGCGTGACAAGAGCAGGTCGTGGAGCCTAAAAATTAGCAGGAACTAGCAAGACAAGAGCCTGACATTTAAAGCTCCCCATTAGGGCTCACGAGAACGTAACAAGAACCGGAGAAGAGCGTGACATCAGCCTGACATGTAAATACTAGGCCTTAGTCCAGCCTAGGCAAATGTCCGGCCTTAGTCCAGCCTGAATCACGCTGAATAAAACTGTTAACCGTTCAAAATTTGAAACTATAATAACAGACGTACATTGTGAAGTCTTAAAAGTATGTTAACTGCTAGTGCAGTCTGCACTCGCTCATGACATAACTACTGCAATGAAACACTTCAGTATAGTGGGGGGGACAGGCGGGTTTAAACCTCCCGCTTCCCGTACCCTTTAATCCCGGTTCCCGCCCTGTATTTTTTGGCTCCCGCCTCTTTGCATTTTTTCGATTGCAAAATATTGTGCAATGTTGCATAATTTTTCCCTTTTTCTCCCGCTTCCCGCCACCTTGGGAACCCGCTTCCCGCCCCCTCTTCTCTCGCCTCCCGTACACCTCCCGCCCCCTTTTCTCCCGGTCTCCCGCCCCCCTGTCCCCCCCCCCAACAGTATATGCCTTAATAAAACCATTTATTCTTTACTTTGATATGTACAGTCAATGTTTGTGAAATTACAGAAAGTACGGCAAGATGTTTCCGATGCCGTAGTCCCATGAGGTTGAATGTTCGATAAAAATTGTACGCCTTTGAGATAATTGAAAATCAGTTGGAAATAAAGCGAGCCTACAATTTCTAATTATCCTTTTGGCGATAAGGGTTAACATACAAACTTAAAGAAGGTTGCACATGTCTGATTAAGAGAGTATTATTAAGCTAAATGAAGTACTTTTAGCAGGCAACGGTTTGTTTCATGGATCAAGTCATCTGCGGATATGTTTGCACCAACAATGGCTCACCTTGCTCTGCCTACGGCTTCCTTTTCTTCCGAAGATTACATTTTATAACTCAACTGTCCTGGAGGCAGCCAATTCATTGTTACAAGAGGGTGCTAATGGGGTTAGTAGTTAACTGACAATTGGCCAAAAAAATAGTAGTGAACTGATATTTGGCCAAAAAAGTAGTAGTTAACTGATAAATGAAAAGTTTATTGATTATGTTGAATACGATTGTTAATGTTTTAAAAGCAACAAAGATTTTCCTAACGCTGGATGACCTGCAGGCAGACCTGCAGACCTGCAGGCCAGGCAGTCGCCTGGCGAAAGTAAAATACGGCTGAAATACGCTCGTTGCTTGCGCTTGCGAATAATTTCTCTTCCCTTTTTCCCTCTACTTTCTGCGCCTGCCACGCAGGCTATGGTCAAAGCCATTCTAAGTTTTTATCGAGATGATCACAAAGGATCGGCATTCGAACGACACGCGTGCGCCGTTTGACTTGGCAAAACACAATTCAACACAGAGGGCCCAGACAATCTGTTCGAAATTTGAAGGATTTGTATGGGAATATTACGAGGTTCGTATTTAAACGCGTTCGTTTACCTCAGGTAAACGCCAAACGCGTTTAAATACGAACCTCATAATATTCCCATACAAATTCTTCAAATTTCGAACAGATTGTCTGGGCCCCCATTGAATTCAATGGAAAAGTTTGTAAACATTAGACAGATGTTATGGGAATTAAACCACAAGCGGTAAAGTTTGGACTTGGTGCGTTTGACTTGAAGTTGTTCCCATTAGATAATTACTTGTCCAGCAAGCGAACGTGGTTTGACCTTGTTTGGCCTGATTTATAGCACGTCAATAGTTGATTACAGGTCGACAATACACAAGACCTGTCGTAATAAGCAAGATTTCTGATTAATCGTGAATTGATTGTTTTTTTTTTATAATTATTTTCGTGTCCAGAAGCTGTAATTTATTTCTTGATTTGAGTAAGGTCCACCCCAAGGATGATTGACGTAAGAAAAAGTCGGGTTGTGACGCAACAATTTTCGCTGTTAGAAAAGGAAAGTTAATAGCTAACTAGTTACCTGACAATTGGCCAAAAAAATAGTAGATAACTGACATTTGGACAAAAAAATTAGTAGTTTACTGACAATTGGGTACCCCCATTAGCACCCTCTTACAACAGACTGGAGCTGAGAACATTGAGCGCGAATGAACATTTGGCCAACAGATGAATCAAACAGCCACGCGTATGCACGCTTCCACAATAAGCTACAATATCAAACGTGACAACTGTAACTTGAATCGGGGATAAACATCGGTTCCAATAACTCGCTAGAATCGTACATCACCGTACAGGAATAGCTTCCAGAACTGTGCATCCACGAAAGTTTGTCACTTCACCAGAAATTTTTCCGCTTTTGATTGAAAATTCAACCGGTGAGGTCAGTTTGTAACATGAGCAGGCAGAACTCGGAAGAATAAACACAGCTGACCAAAAATTTGGCTCACGAATACGTAATTGTATGGGAGAAATATTCCCTTTATGTAAAGTACCGTATTTTCTCGATTAAACGCAAGGGGGGGGGGGGGGGGAGGGGGAGGCGTTTATTTAAAACTCGGTCTCGTAGACCCGGCGTTTATTCGAACCCGGCGTTAATTCGGGGCCCGGCGTTTATTTATTAAATGCATTTTTTCAGCCATCCATTTTTTACCATCAGTACTGGAGGTTTATTGAATTAAGAACCAACTTTCAACAAAAACGTTAAAAGAATGTAAAACAATATCACCAACTTTGTCTTATCTCAGTGAATCTGGCAAGTCATTTATCAAAAACGTAACTGACAGGAACAGTGATTGAACTTTTCTCAACGTTACATTTCTCCGTGAAACACGCAAGAAGTGCATCGGCAACTGCTCGGCGGCAAATGTACTGTGCAAGTAACTTAGAACAAGGTGGAGGCGAGGTTCCTGCTCCATCCGGTTCTGAGAAAGGCAAATTTATGGATCGATTCAAGGAAAGGCTGGAGAAACGCTGGAGAAACCCTCGAAATGATCCTCGGTTGATGGACAAGCGGACGCAGAAAAGAGATTGACACGATACCCGAAGCGTCGTTTCTTTCATCTGTTTTAGTTGGAAGTACAATTGTAAAAGGTAGTTTAGTTTTGAATATCAGTGAATAAATTCAAATAAAATGGTAGAAAGAGAACTACAATCCTGGCCAATTGGTTAAGGGACACTTGGCCTTTTCTTAATCTTTTTGGGAGCAATCTGAAAATAGGCGATAAAATAAACCCCTCAAAATAATTTTACAAAGTTCTTTCCCCCGCTCCCCCCTAAACAATGTTGAAGTACAGAAACTGTACAAGATATCCGGGATGTGTTGGACTCTGGACAGTCAACATTGTTTAGTTTAGGGGGGAGGGGGAGAAGATATTATTGACGTGTTACTAAAACTTTGGCTTAGTGTCCCAAACGTTCTGGCCACGATTGTCCAAGCCAACAGGATGACCTCTACCTTGAAACGACGTATAGCTTTCGGTCCTTTTCTTTTCGAAATAGTAGTCTGAGTTAATTCAAAGCTGAAAAAACGTTTCTGAAGCGACAAAATTTTATCGAGTAGAATTTAACGCTAGGAAATTATAAATGGATGTTGCAAGAGCTTTTCATAAGGATTGAGTGAGACGTTTGAACGCAATGTTCGCGTTTGTAGGACTACTGCTTTAAAGGGAGAAAAATGGTTAGGAAATGGAAGAAAAGATTTCGTAAACAAGTTTTAGTCGAGTTTAAGTGTTGTATAACTGTTTATGGTCTGCGCTTAAAGCAGATAACTGGCTCAAGTTTGATGATTCTAGCACCGGCAGGAAGACCACGATTGAGTAGATTTAGTGTGCATGTTCAGCGATGTCTTGGTACACTCTCTAGAAGCAATCTAAAGGGTTTTGTTAACTAAAAAGAGTGAAATTAAACCACTTAACAAATAATAGAAATTCTTTCTATTTGCCTGATGTATTATTGGCTGTTGTGCTGTTATCCAAACTCCCGTTCAAGGCGTTGCTCCTCAATTGCTAAACTGTTGTCAAATCTTGTAAGTTCAATAGCAAAACAACAGTTTCGCAACCTCCAAAGGGTGAAATGGAAATACTTATTTCCAAAAAGTTCTCAACACTTTGTATAAAACCCAAAATAATGTTGTTAGAGAGCCATAAACGTGCACTGCTTACAAACGAAACAGTGACTGGTATTCCTGTGGCTCAACAAAGAGAATTACCGTGAGGTTATTTAGCAACTGCAATTGTTGGTATAAGCCTCAGTAAACAGCAGTTGTACTTAATAACTTATAGCAGGAGCAATATTTCTGCTTCTCTTTAGCAAAAAAGCTTTGACATTGCCATAGTGAGCACCATTGAGAGTACAAGTGTGGCAAAAGTATCGTTTGGGTTTCTGCTGTTTAAGAACCATAATGATATAGCGATCAGGAACAAGGGAGTCATTGCAGTATTGCTGTCAAACAGTCAAAAAAACGAGCCGGGCAAATAACTGACATCACTTCTTGACAAGGGGACTCAAATCTAATTGAACGGCTAGTAAAAAAGCACGCACGTCGGTTACAATGCACTATTAGGTTAATTCACAAGAATTCACTTGTGTTATCTCAATTTTGTGGGTCGATTCACATTGTGCTACATCTACGGCAAGCATACTGCCAGATCCGTTTTGTTCCCTTGTCAGCAAATGGGGGCACAAAAACTTTCTTTTTTCCTACAAATTGCATTTAAAGCACATTTTTGAACCCTGCATGCAGCACTGGTTATCCCGCGGCTAGTGTCAGTGACGCAAAGGTCTGAGATCCGGAGATCTTTATAAACTGTTGAACGAGCATCGTTTTTCACTATTTGGTGATCCCTTCGTCCGATATTGTTATGGCTGTCACAGGACGAAATGGTAGATTTACTTGTCTTTACGAAAAAAATAAAGATCACTTAAAGAATCAAAAAATCTTTAATTTTACAATTAAAGACTCTTACATTACTTAAAGTTAGTATCATGCTTTAATATGTCTTTAAGAGCATTTAAGATAACTTAAATTTAGTTCACCACCTTACTTGAAAAACTGTGTATTTAAGTCTTCCAGTAAAGTTATTTTAAATCGATCAAAACCATTAATAAGCTTTACTTTGGACATTAAAGCTAGGTAAATGTCTTACCAGAATTAAGAGCCGGCACTTAAATTCCTTAAAGAAACATGTTATTATTTTCCCTTGTAAATCCATTTAATAATCCTTTAAGTTTTCACTTAAAGGCAAGGAAATAAAAGACAATGTTTAAGTGACATCACTTAAATCCCATTTAAAAGAAACATGTCTTTTCCTTTTCAATTCACTCAGTTTTAGTCGCGTGGTGTACTTTGTTTGTGTGGCAACAAAATGATCTAAGAAGGTGTCCTAGGGCAAGGCTGTCAACATTACAAGCCGCATGCAATATCAGCTAAAAGAGACAACTGAATGTCACCCAAAGACAAGACAGATAGATTGATAAAAACTCAACAACCACCACTTTCAAAACTAATAATGATAAACAAATTGCAGTGCAGTGCTTTCGGTTTGCCTTGTTTTGTTCTCGACGCCTCCGCTTCATCCCGTTCATCGCATTTCCTGTGTTTAATCTCGCCATGCTTAACAACGCCAATTTGTTTTGTTTTTCTCGTGAAAATCGTCCACATCCATTCTTTGAAGATTCTCTGGCGATTTCTTTGCCTAATTTGGCGCATTTGGCGCGCTAAATTGCATCCGCTGACTGGTTGTACTGTCGACATGCGAATCGACTGTCTAGGGGTGGGACATTAGTCGACCGGTTAAGCCAGTTATGGCTATTTAATGACTTAATTTGCACACTCTTTCATAGTAAAAACATATCCTGATAATTTTTTATTGAAAAAAAAGCTGTAACAATAAACATTTTTGGAAGGCGAGTCCTGATAATAGTACGGTGATGGGATGAACAATTTTCCCCTCCCACTCCCGGTGCAGTTAGTATTTTGAGCGCCAAAATACGTTGCATAGATTTAATGCGCGGTGGAGAATGCAGACGTTCTGTTCACTGAGGATCGGAAACTTCGAGTGGAGCTAAAATTCATCGAGAGACACGAGGAAGAAAACACACATCTTGACTATCTTCCGTACCTTCTGCATCGCAATGTCACGTCCCTCCAACATATCGCGATCGGTGAGTATAAGATTCGTTATTTTGACTGACCTTTGGCCTGTTTTACTGTGCATTTAAGCAGACTACCGCCATTTATGGGTAAAATCCACACAGCCCCATACATCAGTTATAATTATATTCAACTGTTTCCATAAACACAGAGAATGCGGTGTGGTGCTTGAGTCAGAAAATGAAAGTTTATGTAAAACCCGTCCAATAGCTCCATCCGGGAATTTTACCTGGCGATGAGTATAAAGCTGCTCTCTTTCCTCTGAATGACAACAAGTATGAGTGGTAGCTGTTTGCAAGAGATTCAGCCAATGAATTTGTACAAGGCCACTGGCTTCTATTAAAATAGCCTGACTGAATCTCTTGTAAACAATCATTCATGTGTACTAGCTATTAATTATTTTACAGAAGGCATATTGACAGCCATCAAATAATCAGTCAGAACCCCTTGACTGCATTTTTAAAATATTGATTGTTTGGTAGCTGTTGATAAATACATGTTCATATAGTTACATGACTTGTATGTGATAACAGCTTCATTGATCAATTCATTTACCGATCCCAGGGATGCAGAGTTATTTGCAGATACAGTTAACCGGTGTGCAATTGCCAATCAGAGAGTTAGAAATTCAGTGATTACTGAAGAGCAGAATTACAAATGTAACATAATGTGTGAAATGATTTTGGTGTTCTGTGCATGTAATTAATGTTATGTTATCAAGAGATACCACCCTTTTTCTCGGGGAGGAAAGCCTTACCCGAGTGAGTGGTAGAAATCAAGGCTGGGCTTAATTGATGAAAATCAGCTGACACACTCAGTGAACTCTGGACTACTTTAAGTTTTTAAATTTAGACATTTAGTGTTACCCCATATTTGGTAAAAATATGTTTCTCACTTTGCAGAGAAAACAAGATGCTACTGGTGATTCCTTTGGAGAGAGGTAAAGATCATTGTTATCCCTTGCACTTTAGTCTCCAATATTTATGTGTTGCATGTAATTCTGTATACATGTACATATTTTTTATTGAATTGAAAACTGATGAACCGGCAGTTACCATCTGCTACTAATTAAAACAAATTGTGGGACAGACACTTTCTTTATATGGACACTCATAACAGACAGTAATTGCAATTCTTCTGTCCCCACCAATCCAGTAGCTCACGCATATATATCAGCATGCTCTGTTAGTATGTACAACAGACTGGTCAAGGTGACAATGTTGCCATAAAAATTTTAATGTCACTTGATGGGATTGAACAATATTCAGTCTGTTTGTCTGAACCTCAAGAGAAAATGTCAGTCAAAAGCAACAGTTTTTTTTTTCTTATTTTAAATATGAAAATAATTCACTTTAATTGTGTTCTACTGCTATGGATGGTTGATATAAGAGAAAACTTAAATTTTCACTTTGGTCAGAGAAAAGTGTCTGTTGTCCTCACCAGCAGGTGTCCATAGAGCATGGTGACATATGTGTTATGAGCTACTGTAATTAAAAGATACAATAAGTGTAATTAGTGTCCATAGCAGGTGTTCATAAGGTGTATTGTCATTTAAGAACCAGGGAAAGAGCTAAAACAGTCCAGTCCTGTATACGATTTTCACCAGGAATGGTACAAGTGTGCATGTTGTGAGAACATTTACACTACTTAAATATTGGATTCAGCTTTGAAATTATTAGTTTTGATTGAAGATGCACTTCAGCTTATTACAAAGGCTCAGTTTACAATATAAGATCTTAGTGCTTATTGTTTGCAGACAAAGGCAAAAACTAGACTGTAATCCTTCCATAATGACAAGGTTTCCTTATTTACAGGTGTACTGGTGACTGAGCCACTCTGTGTCTCCAGGATTGGGCTTCATTGTTTACATTGTCCCAACACACAATCATGTAAGAACTTCAAAGAAACACTAGCCTTACCCTCCAGAATTGTAAGTGTTGATTTTTTACAGCTTTTAAAACCTTTCTTACTTTTGTGCTGCAGAAAATGCCAGGAGGATTATTGCCTTGGATAAAGCAAAGAAGTGGAGTGCAAATTTAAAAGGAAAGATGGCAGCTTTACACGTCCTCAGACGAGACAGAAGAAGAAGAAGACAAGTTGGTCTTTGTCATCAAAGAAATTCCTTGGGAGAGCGAGGAGCTTAAGGAAATATAAATTTAACAAAATTTAAAAACTATGCAGTCAAGACACTCCCGAAAAAAGGACAGTGGAGAGAGTAATGAGGGGGGGGGGGGGCTTTTTCATGTCTTTGAAAGCTACCAATAGTATACAAGTTGTATCCTTGGGTGACCTGTTTACCTGTACACAGCACTGGGGCATTTATGTGCCTGTGTGAACTAACTTTTTAATGATTGTTTGTTTTGAGTGTAAGCTAGCAGCTTTGAAAGTTGTGAGTATTGTTTTGTTTCTAATCTATCTGTTGTGTACTTGGGTGACCTGTTTACCTGTACACAGCAGATGCACTGGGGCATTTATGTGCCTGTGTGAACTAACCTTTTAATGATCGTTTGTTTTGAGTGTAAGCTAGCAGCTTTGAAAGTTGTGAGTATTGTTTTGTTTCTAATCTATCTGTTGTGTACTTGGGTGACCTGTTTACCTGTACACAGCAGATGCACTGGGGCATTTATGTGCCTGTGTGAGGTAACTTTTAATGATTGCTTGTTTCGAGTGTAAGCGAGCTGCTTCGAAAGTTGTGAGTATTGTTTTGTTTCTAATCTATCTGTTGTGTACTTGGGTGACCTGTTTACCTGTACACAGCAGACGCACTGGGGCATTTATGTGCCTGTGTGAGGTAACTTTTAATGATTGTTTGTTTCGAGTGTAAGCGAGCAGCTGCGAAAGTTGTGAGTATTGTTTTGTTTTTAATCTATCTGTTGTGTACTTGGGTGACCTGTTTACCTGTACGCAGCAGATGCACTGGGGCTTTTTTGTACCTGTGTGAAGTAACTTTTTAATGATTGTTTGTTTTGAGTGTAAGCAAGCAGCTTCGAAGGTTGTGTGTAGTTTTGTTTCTAATCTATCTGTTGTTTACTTGGGTGACCTGTTTACCTGTACACAGCAGATGCACTGGGGCATTTGTTTGCCATGTGCCATTTGGCACTTATATGCCGTGACCTTGAGCCAATGTCGTCCCATCTAGTCCTCCCACTCAGTCAACAAGTGCATAACTTTCAAATTTTAATGTTAAATTTGCAGTATTTGATTATTACTAAGTATTAAGAAAGCTTTTCATTGCCTCTTCACTAAATTAGAAATTGTTTACAGATTTATATACATAAAAAATAAATTAAAAGGAAATTTTGAATCTGGAATATTTTGAAAGTCCATTTTGAATTTCAATTTTTATCTAAGGAAATTTGAATCTTGAATATTTATTAAAGTCCATTTCGAATTACAATTTTTATCCAAGGAAATTATGAATCTTGAATATTTGTTAAAGTCCATTTCAATTACAATTTTTATCTTATAGAGAAAAAGTAACTGTTGATTGTTAAAATGATATACATTTTACAGAACTCTGATTTTAATGTTACTTGTAGAGAATTTATACCACTTTACAGTGTGTTATGTTCCTTTGTAAAACATTAAGTAGCTTGAAAGGAAACAATAAAAAGTTTATGTTTGTAAGTGGAAAGTTGTTTATGTATTTGTTTTTCTCTCATACGTGGGGGTGATAATTCATTTACATCGAATGTGTAGTTAATATAAAATTGGCAGTAATTGCAAAACAAGAACAAGAAAATGATGCTAGAATAATGTATTCTGTCCCTTTAATTTGTCACTTAAAGGCGATTAAACGGAATTTCCTGTTCATATAATTTCATTTCCTGTCTTTAATTTCAAATTAAAGATACTTAAAGAATGCTTTCCTTAACATTTAGTTAACATTTAAGGTGACATAGCCTCTTAAAGAATTCTATCCTGTCCTTAAAGTTGTCACTTAAAGGGTCTTAAAACACTCTTTACTGGCCCTTTATAATTTCAATTATATATGCGAAAAGGATACTTTCCTTACCATTTACTTAACATTTAAGGAAACATTTCCTCTTAAAGGATTATATCCTGTCCTTTAAGATGTCACTTAAAGGATCTTAAAAAACTCTATACTGACCCTTTAAGAACACTGCTTAAATGGCATGTAAATGGTTCATTAAGTGTTTTAAGTGAATGTCTTAAAGATGAAGGAAATAAACATTTAATGTGTTTAAGTTACACTTAAAGAAACAGAAAACCGTTCTTTACTCTATCTTTAAGAAACTTTTAAGTGACATTAAATCTGCCATTTCGTCCTGTGTGTTGGAAGGGAATATCTTCACCTTTTAGTACCAGAACCAATTTTTGGAGCAAATTCTTGAAAGACACTCCCTTATTTACTAGTCCTTGAATTTAAACTACCCGTCGATTAATCAAGCGATATCACTCAGGTTTTGTCCGCTCGTCGGCGCTGCTTTGATTTCTTGATGCGAATCACAGTAAAAGATAGAATATACATAAATCACTACCCACAGCGTCTTGCCGGACTTTTTCTGGGAGACAAATAATATGACTGCTCAATGTAAACATTCCAGAGAAGCCATACAGTAACAGAGTGGAGCCGAATCACGCACATCAGCGTGACATTCTTCGACAGTGCTCCAACAAAAATGTTCCTTTTTAGTGTGAAAAAAATACGTTTTTGTGTCTCGTTAACAAAGTAAAACTATTGAGAATGCAATTTCTGCCTAACAGTCATCAAATATTTAGAGAACGAGATGATTAAGTTAGAAAATGAACAGTGCTCCATCAGAAGGTCAGTATATATAGAATTAATAATAAGGTCTCTTTTATAAGGTTTCAGTGGAGCACTGTTTGAAATGCCTCTTGTATTAATAAATCTCAAATTGTTTCTTATTTCTTCGAAGATAAATTAATGGTTCATGGTTCTAGTACATTAATAAAATTTGTGTAACATCGATTTTAAAGCACGGAGAGGAAGTTTTATTCGAAGGAGAACGGTGTTGCGTTACATTGGAGCAACGTTCTTTGTGCCTCCCCGTACAGAGATTACGCAAGAGGTTACGTAGCTTCAAAGGGCACTTTATTAGCCCTTACAGTGTATAGTCATGACTAAGACGACCCCTTGGATTACTAATAGTTAGTTCTCAACCGTTGCAGCTTTTGATGCAATATTTTTTGTCACAATTCGTTACGCGTGCTTTTCATGGTGCGAGGTACAATGGTCAATCGGACAAAAACAGCCAAATACCGCTCTTAACTATTATCAAAGACCGCATGTACAGTTTTTATAAAGCGAATGACCTCGTCTTCTAATGTCTTTCTCACAATACTGAATAGCGAAATGCGCATGTTAAACCTTTTCATATCACCTAGACCAGAAAAGACTTCTCCGACAATCCTGGCCGATTGGTTATGGGACACTTGGACTTTTCTTAATCTTTTTGGGAGCAATTTGAAAATAGGCGATAAAATAAACCCCTCAAAAGAATTTTACAAATTCTTTCTAAAACAATTTTTCCTAAACAATGTTGAAGTACAAAAACTGTACAAGATATCCGGGATGTGTTGGACTCTGGACAGTCAACATTGTTTAGGAGAAAGCAAGTGTAGAAAACGTAGCAAGCGTAGAAAGGGCAGCAACGATAGCAAACGTAGCAAGCAAGTGTAAGAAATGTAGGTAGCAAGCGTAGCAAGTGTAGCAAACGTAGGAAGCGTAGCAAGTGTAGCAGACGCAGGACAAGCGTACCAAGCGTAGCAAGTGTAGCAAGAAGCGTAACAAGCGAAGGAAGCATAGCAAGTGTAGCAAACGTAGGAAGCGTACCAAGCGTAGCAAGTGTAGCAAACGTAGGAAGCGTAGCAAGTGTAACAAACGTAGGAAGAGTACGAAGCGTAGCAAGTGTAGCAACCGTAGCAAGTGTAGCAAGCGTAGCAAGCGTAGCAAGTGTAGCAAGTGTAGCAAGTGTAGCAAGCGTAGCAAGCGTAGCAAGTGTAGCAAGCGTAGCAAGCGTAGCAAGTGTAGCAAGTGTAGCAAGCGTAGCAAGCGTAGCAAGCGTAGCAAGTGTAGCAAACGTAGCAAGTGTAGCAAGTGTAGCAAGCGTAGCAAGTGTAGCAAGCGTAGCAAGCGTAGCAAGCGTAGCAAGTGTAGCAAGCGTAGCAAGCGTAGCAAGTGTAGCACGTGTAGCAAGCGTAGCAAGCGTAGCAAGTGTAGCAAGCGTAGCAAGCGTAGCAAGTGTAGCAAGGGAAGGAAGCATAGCAAGTGTAGCAAGTGTGGCAAGCATAGCAAGTGTAGCAAGTGTAGCAAGTGTAGCAAGTGTAGCAAGTGTAGCAAGTGTAGCAAGTGTAGCAAGCGTAGCAAGTGTAGCAAGCGTAGCAAGCATAGCAAGTGTAGCAAGTGTACCAAGCGTAGCAAGTGTAGCAAGCATAGCAAGTGTAGCAAGCGTAGCAAGTGTAGCAAGCATAGCAAGCGTAGCAAGGGAAGGAAGCATAGCAAGTGTAGCAAGTGTACCAAGCGTAGCAAGTGTAGCAAGCATAGCAAGTGTAGCAAGTGTAGCAAGTGTAGCAAGCATAGCAAGCGTAGCAAGGGAAGGAAGCATAGCAAGTGTAGCAAGTGTAGCAAGTGTAGTAAGTGTAGCAAGTGTAGCAAGTGTAGCAAGTGTAGCAAGCGTAGCAAGTGTAGCAAGCGTAGCAAGCGTAGCAAGTGTAGCAAGTGTAGCAAGTGTAGCAAGCGTAGCAAGCGTAGCAAGTGTAGCAAGCGTAGCAAGCGTAGCAAGTGTAGCAAGTGTAGCAAGCGTAGCAAGCGTAGCAAGCGTAGCAAGTGTAGCAAACGTAGCAAGTGTAGCAAGTGTAGCAAGCGTAGCAAGTGTAGCAAGCGTAGCAAGCGTAGCAAGCGTAGCAAGTGTAGCAAGCGTAGCAAGCGTAGCAAGTGTAGCACGTGTAGCAAGCGTAGCAAGCGTAGCAAATGTAGCAAGCGTAGCAAGCGTAGCAAGTGTAGCAAGGGAAGGAAGCATAGCAAGTGTAGCAAGTGTGGCAAGCATAGCAAGTGTAGCAAGTGTAGCAAGTGTAGCAAGTGTAGCAAGTGTAGCAAGCGTAGCAAGTGTAGCAAGCGTAGCAAGTGTAGCAAGTGTAGCAAGTGTAGCAAGTGTAGCAAGTGTAGCAAGCGTAGCAAGTGTAGCAAGCGTAGCAAGCATAGCAAGTGTAGCAAGTGTACCAAGCGTAGCAAGTGTAGCAAGCATAGCAAGTGTAGCAAGCGTAGCAAGTGTAGCAAGCATAGCAAGCGTAGCAAGGGAAGGAAGCATAGCAAGTGTAGCAAGTGTACCAAGCGTAGCAAGTGTAGCAAGCATAGCAAGTGTAGCAAGTGTAGCAAGTGTAGCAAGCATAGCAAGCGTAGCAAGGGAAGGAAGCATAGCAAGTGTAGCAAGTGTAGCAAGTGTAGTAAGTGTAGCAAGTGTAGCAAGTGTAGCAAGCGTAGCAAGTGTAGCAAGCGTACCAAGCGTATCAAGTGTAGCAAGTGTAGCAAGCGTACCAAGCGTAGCAAGTGTAGCAAGTGTAGCAAGCGTAGCAAGTGTAGCAAGCGTACCAAGCGTAGCAAGTGTAGCAAGGGAAGGAAGCATAGCAAGTGTAGCAAGCGTAGCAAACGTAGCAAGCGTAGCAAGCGTAGAAAGATAAGATAAAGGAATGGAGTTTAGACAGTTTATCCGTCTCTCATCATGCTAAAACTGTTGTCAAATTCAAGTTGCCACACTAAAATACAAGCTGAATGGTAATTCGATCCAAAAGTCATCGTCTCTATGAGGTTTGGGTCATGTTTTGTCGGCCAAAACTCGGACCTCAGGACTCTCTCCTCAGTCAGGTGTTTATCCACAGCAGTACCTGATGTCATTTTACAGAGAGGCGGGGGGGGGGGGGGGGGAGGATAGTGTTCTTAATGAGCTTTGTTTGTGAGCATTTAATAAAAGTAACGGTTTTCTCTATGGCCGTTGCTATGGGAAAAGTCACATACTGCCGATTAGATTTCTTAAATTTCACTGCTTTAATGCTGGACATTGAGTGAGATTATTTCAAGACAGCATTCCCAAGTGTTTAAAGGTTACAATTTTGCCATTTAAAAAAATGACTTTTGCAACCGAACATCACCTTTTTTTAGTAGAAGACCACCTTAATTCACCTGAGCGCGTTTCGTTATTCCCGCCTTCTCCAGTGTTTTTTGTTTTCTTACATTGCCCCATTTACAAACATGAAAACAAGGGAAACGGCAAATATACGAGCACAACTACTTTAGATCGAGGTCCTCTGAGGTATACATTGGTTGAAAAGCCCGGGCTCAGAAGTATTACAGAGAAGTGAACGCTGCCGTGATAAAATGAACATGTCGTAAATTAATATTCTGAAAACAAACCAAGAACTGGAAAGACCAGCAGCTGTTCTGCACGTAACTGGTCAGTCCACAAGAAAGATTGCCGAACAGCAATCGAGTAAAGGCGTGCCTGGTTCCACAGCAACAGTGTGGCGATACATGAGCAAAAAACGATATAATCCTTTAAGACGTCCAAAAAACTAATCTTGATGTATGAACAACGAAAAGGTCACTTGTAATTTGCTTCCAATGCCGAAAGCTTACAGCAGAAGGATGGGAAGATTTTATTTATACAGATGAATGTTCCAATTTCTTTTTTCAGTACTGAATCCAAAAAAAGATGTGAGACTTGGCTTGCTTGAGACCCCATACCACCAGCATATCGAGTGAAGCCGGCAAAGTGCAAAATGGACCAATGGGGATGGAACGACAGGCCGCGGCTTAGCAAACCTTCAATTTGTTTCGCATGGGCCATCTTTAACAGCTACTGACTACTTAAAATACTTAATAGGGAAATGCTTAACAGCTAAACTATTTAATAGGTAAGTCAAACCTTTGCTTAGGCACCGATCTACTGCTCCAATAGGGGAATGACGTTCTAAAAAGATGGAGCACCGGAACACAGAGCCAAAACCACTCACGCATGGTGCCGCACAAACTTACTCACAGTTATCGACATTGGGTTAATTACAATTAAGCAAGAAGTGTTTCCATATCATTGATTGAAAAAAAAATGCTGACCAGTCCGAAGGTACATCTATTCCTGCACCTGGCAGGGACAATAAGGAAAAAAGCGGACAAATATGTAACGAAAAGATTCATTACTCCCTGGCAAATAAGGGATTACATTTTCTTTCTTTCCCTTTTTTTTGTAATTTTATTTTCTCCAAAATGTCCATTAACTTCACAGTACGAGTGATACCAGCTGATTAAACAATCCATTGCAGTTGCTGTATGCACTCCTTGGATTCCACGGACCGGTGCTATACTATATGCTGACACAATCCCAAGATACTTAACTGTTGCTGCACTTCCTTCTGTTGTTATGTTTCCAATGGAACGTCATAATCTAATTTGTCTCTGATCTGAATCATAAAAGAGCTTCATTTTAACTAGCATACTATTAAAATCTTTCTCTAATTGTTAAATGGAGATGGTGGACTCTTCACTTTCTTTAGACTTACCTATTTGTATGCAGTTTCCTACGACATTTAAATGATAGAAAATGGGCGGTCACAGTTTTCACATTTGAGGCACTTAAGGACGGTGCCTTCTAATAGAGTTGAATTTTTGCAAAGGTTATGACTGTGGGGAAAAAGTAGATCTTAGCGAGGGTTATTGGAATCTAAAAAGAAAAATGTGGGTAACCATGCATTTTTCAGAGATAATTAAGCAACCATAATTCTAAAAAAGGGTTAAAATAAAAAGAATGTATGGAAATTTCTTTCCAAATTTAAGCTCAATTATCTCTTTTTGTGGTTACTCCCAATTTTCTTTTGGGATTCTGAAAGCCCTTGCTAAGAACTGCTTTTTCCGCGTAGACATAAACCGCACAAACATATTGTTGTATAGGTAGGCAATTTCCTTAAGGAAGCCGAATATCCCGAGATGCGCAGAACGTATGCACAGTAACAAAAGGAGGCACCGTCCTTAAGAACGTTCGCGCTAATTGTTTCTGCGTATCCTTACTGCGCACGCAATCCCCGTCGCCATTTCATGCCACGTCATACACTGAGCGCGCTGTTGGAGAAATGTAGATATATACAGCGCTTGTGGGCATTTTAATAACTATGCACGGATTTAACTCTCTTTAATGTTCGGCTACCCTCGCATCATCAAATTAAAAAAATTCCGTTATTATTTTAGTTGCAAGCTGTTCACAAAAGCCCATCTTAAAGGTTGAGTTTAACTGAAAGGGTGACACCGGTTCAAATTATTTACTTGACAGACCCACTTAAATAAAATTTGAATAAGAAAGTGTGTATACAGCGAAGTGGGAGACGGTAGCGCACATTACTTTCCTGCTACACCCAAGGAGCAGTTCTGACACATGTATTATTCGGCATTTGGTGTGACGATCATCGCACTAGATTTAACCAGAAGGACTTCGAGGTCTACCAAAGCATACAGCAATTTCTCCTGGATGGCGGTGGCAAGCGAACACCACGAAGAAGAAGTGATGGCTGCGTACGGGGACCCCTTTGTTTTCAAGATAGTTACGACCTGTTCATTTTTTAACCGAGCGTTCACTTCTCTGTTCTATTTTTGAGGAGTTTTGACTGATCGCCTCTGAGGACCTACTAGCTCTTAAGTAGTTTTGTTCGTAGATTTGCTGTTTCTCTAGTGTTATCATGTTTGTAAACGAAAACAATGTAAGAAAACATTGTTGTCAGAAAATTTCGACCTGGTTCATTCGGTTTCAGCACATTCAAGTAAAAACAAACAAAAAGACATTTCTTAACCGTTTGATATGAGCAGCTGTTTCAATTGTTTTTGTTATTTTCACACTTTTATAAACCATAATACGCAATCCCTTGGTACAATCAGTCAGTTGGAGAGAAAAGGGGAGGGGCGGAGGGGCACTAAGTTAAGTTTGGCCCGGAATTTGAGGCCCTTCCCCTGTTTAAAGTCCAAACAATTTTTGCCCTCCCCCGACAAAAAAAACAACAACAACAACACACACCAACGTATTTCTAAAAGGAAAAGAGAATCGTAGTTGTCGGGGTCAGTATTGTGTTCTGCAGTATTTATTGCTTCCTTTTCCACTTTACTGCCACCCCAAATCTCCTCCAACACTGGGTAGTTTGCACTTAAAATTTCGCCCCTGAACTAGACGAGGACTCTGCAAAAATAATGACTTACAAAAAGGAATAGTTTTAAATTTAAACAAACTGCCCGTGGTAGTTCCTTGGAAACTAAACTTTGACGGTCTTTCTTGTAAACTTGGCAACCTTCTAGAAACAAACGCAATCAAACATTTTAACAAAAGATAGCTCTTGGACTAGATGAAGGCTCTTTCTGTGATAATATTCTTCTAGAGTTTTAAAGTTAAAGAAATGGACAGAATTCTCGCTTGGTTGGGAGAATACAGCACAAAAGCGCAAGCAGCAGCCCCAAGGATAACCTACGTGGCTTGCTTAACAAGAAATCCAAAGAGAAAAGTGGTGTACTGCTACACTGAAAGGAAAAGGGCGCGATTAGGATCATGGATACGCCGACAACAGTGATGACACCTTAGACGAAGACGGTAGTGATGATGGCTGAAGTAATGATGTAAGGATGAAGAGGAGACACGCCCAGACGAACCAGAGTCACAAGACCAATGAGAATTTTTTCGTCAGTTGACGATTACGGCCATATACTGGGAAAACTCACCGACATACGTTTTCTACATTTGACATTTGCATTTCGGCTATTTTCCAGCTTTTATGTTCAATACAACTGACAGAAACTCAAAAACTCAGAAATATTAAACTTTTGCCGTTTGTAAAATATTGGTAGATTGGATCAAAGGTTTCGTTTAGTTTACAACAAACTTACGGCAGTAGCATAAAAAGTAAAAATGAAAAGCGAGTAGTCATGTGTTTCTGGAATAGATACGTCTTTGTTATTTTGTGCCCTTTAAGTTTCCCGAGAGATAATTCAACGCAGGATAGCCATCACATACAAACGTGACCATCTTTACGCTAGGCATTTTGAGGAGACATTCGAATAATTGTATCTCTTTTAGTCAGGCGGGTTAGCGAAATCATCGTTACAGACCGGACAAAAGCACCAAATTTGGCACACTTAGTCTTTGAGGCATGGGCTTTAAGAAAATCCAATGCTCCAAGAACATGGATCGCGAGAAAGGACAATTACGTCATCACAGAAATCGACAACATTTGTTATCTTCGATCCGCCATCTTGGATTTGAAAATTTTTCCAAAACGTAAGAAAACCGCCAAAAATTACGTAAAAGTACTGAAAAACAATAAAATGGTGCAAAAAAATGCCCAACAGGAAAAATAAGTGCATTTAAGTTAATTTTCATCTATAAAAACACAAAAATTACAAATTTGGTAAAAAATGTCTAAGTCAAGCGGGTTAGCGAAATCATCGTTACAGACCGGACAAAAGCACCAAATTTGGCACACTTAGTGATTTGGGTATAAGCTTTAAGAAAATCTAATGCTTCAAGAATATGGATTACAAGAAAGGATGATTTCGTACTATAGAAATCGACTGCATATTTGCATGTCATTTATTAACATTTGGCCAGGCAGAAGCCAGGGTATTCAATGTTATCGAGTAAATTGTGTTCAAGGTAATGCTTTAAGCAATCGCATTTATTGCAAACACAACTTAATGCTGTACATTGTTGTATACGTGAATGAAAAACGTGAAACCGAGGATAACAAAAAAACTCTATACTCATTACCCATGCGCACGCTGGGTGTTTTGCTTAACTACTCAGAGCACCAAATATCATTACATTAAAAATATCACGATTAAAGAACTGTTCCTACTCTTTAAAATTTCAATTACTAGATGCACTTGTATCAAACTTCAATAATTAATATTTGTTTCAGGCTGGTATCCCTTGTGATAATTTATGCTTATAGCCTTTCATTCTGTACATTTACATGAGCACAATTCCGTACAAGTCAGGCTCGCTCGGTGGCAGCTACACCTCGAGGAGCATTTTAGTTGACATGCACATTTAATAAGCTGCTTGCAGGCTTTGGGCGCCTCTGGAACTGTCGCCCACACTGGCTCCCAGCTCTGCTCGTTCCATTTCCATCCCCAGGCTGCTGGTGAAGGAATGTTAGGTTGGGTCTCTGCACACGTTGCCCAAATCCCGGCCTGGTATGCAGCTCTTTGAACATGCAATAACAAAGCATTCTGCAAGGCAAATGTATTCTTGTTAACAAAAAAGTCTTTTAAAATGCACTTGGAAACCAGCGATATCCCACTACAGTAGTTACTTGTGTAGGGGGGATTTTTTCAATAGTCCTTCCCTTCTTGGAGAACAGCTCCCTCCGAGCGGCATTTACAGAATGGAAAGTACTTCTCTTGTCGTACATCAGCACTGTAAGTCTCTCTAGCGTCTTGAAATGTGGCGAAGAATAGTTTACTGCAACAAACGGGTTTTGTTGCATGTGAAGAAACGCTTCAGTGGCCTCAGGGAAGGATCGCAATGTTTGTAAAGCAGATTTCTTGCCCTTTCCACAAAATGACGAAGTTGTATCACAGCCCGAAAAGGCGTGGAAAGCAGGAAAGGACTCTGATTGATCTTTGCCTAATTTCCCGCAGACGGAATTGACATGGATGTATTGAAAATGCTTGCCAACTCCAAAGGCCACCCATATGTCAACTAGGGGATATTTCGCTTGCACATCAAAGAATTTACCGATCAGTAAAACAACAACATCTGTGTCAACTGTTCGAATTTCAACTCTGCTCTGCCCGTTTTCAAGAGCATGAAGCAAGTGAACTATAACTCTAGTGTCCGCCTCTTCATGAGTGCAGTCAAACATTGGCTTGCCACCACCCTTGGCAATTACCAAACTACCTTTTGTGATATAGATTTCCCTCGAGCAATCCCACTGAACATGATCCACTTCTTCGGAAAGATAGTTAAACAACTCATCTTTGTTCGTGGAATCTCTAAGAAAGGCATTCCAATTCTTTGGCACTCTAGCCTGGGGACCAACTTTCACCCGAACACCGGGCCCACGCTTCTCCCTTGTGCAGTTCTTCAGGCTATCTGTCAGATATCGATCCCATACCACATCCACTCGTTTGACAGTTGAGAGTTCCCTCTCCAGAAATGGTAAAAAGATTTGGTGTGAATATTCTGAAAACAGCAGTGTTACATTCTTTGGGCTAAGAAAATGAATCAGCGCGCCACCATCAAAGATTTTACACTCAAACCTGCAATCATCTGGTTTTGTCCCTGTATCTTGCAACATCTTAAGCAAGTCCGACTTATCACCCAAACGAAGCTTGCCAAAATTGGATATTGAAGGGGGATAGGCATGGTTCTCGTGGGCGAAGAATTCGTCAAGGTCTCCTTCACGCTGCTGGGTACTGATATACAAGCGACTGAACAGTCCGACGTCATTCTTAATTGCTTTGATTTTATTTGTTGACGAACGAACTTTGTGCTTCGTTGTGCTAAATAATGGCAATGAATTTCTTTTAATGGCAGTGCTGATTGGTTTCGTTCTTTCCTCAAGAACTTCTCTCTTGAACGTTTCAAATTGTCGTTTTCCTACTTCTTCAATGGTGCACTCTGATGTCACAACATTCTCTGCTGCACACTCTCTGGTATTTAGGACAAGGAGTTCTTGGCATTTCTCGTCAAACGGATTGCCGCATCTGTTAATTTGATTAACAAGGTTGTTAACTTGTTGCTGAAACTTCACCTGTTGTCACAGACCTTCTTCATGGTGACTAGTATCCTCTCGATTTGGTTGTGGCATGTATTGCTCATCAAACTGTGTGACAAGCCTTGCCATTTCTGGGCCAGAAATTAGCCATCTGCTCAATGCAGCCGGGTTTTCCGTAAGCCCCACAACTCCTCCGCTACCCTTGACTTTAGCGTTTTCCTGTTCGTGGGCCTGATCAATTGGGATTGCTGAAAATCTCGTAGATGTCTCCTGAACGACCCAGAACTTGCTGAAAATGTCCCTCAGTTTGTCAGGCAATGATCGCACATCTCGTAGATGGACACTAACCCAGCGACTGTAGTTAACGTGATCCAAAGCGAAGAATAAGAACATAAGTTCTTTTAGACACTCTATGTACAGAGTAAAGTCTCGCTCTCTGTGCGATCGTATAAACGCCAAGACAACTATTTCTGTTCTCAGAATCATGTCCCAGAAGTGGAATGTTGGGCATGCTTCCATCATTTCTTGTCGCCATTTTTCCAAATCCTGCTCTCTGCTTTTCACAAAAGCCTCTTGTTGTAGCTTAGCTAGCGCCAGTGCCGTAACCTGATGCATGTGTCGTGTCCGAGTAATGTGGGCTGCTCTTAAAAATGAATCGGCTGTACCGGACGTTGCTATTCCCGCTTCAGTCAAGACATCTGTCCAGCCTGAACCACGTAGGAGATCTCCAAGTGCATTCCATAGGGCTTTCTCGATATGCAGCCCTCCGAACATTATAAGGAATTTGTCTTCTCCATACAACTGCGGCATGCTCCACTGAATGTTTTTGGAGATCGCAAAGATAGGACAGTCACAAGCAAGAACTGGAACTTGTCCAGCATTCAAGAACCTGGTAACGTTTCTAACGATATCCAGCCCGTGTTTAACCATTGCAGGCGAGTCTGCTTTCTCAAGGAAGATGGGAAGCATTGCAATAATTGAGGGTAGATGCTCAACGGGGGGCTGAAGAGAAGCGTGGTAGGCGGCCCACGAAATTGGCTGACCCTTGCGAAGTGTTTCCAATCTGAGGAGCTCGACACTTTGCTTTATGCAGCCTTTTTCTATGTCAATAGCTTGCTTAATCGCCATCCCTCCACTGTACTCAGTTGTATTCGATACAGATGGCACAGTTGTTGTGTCCGTGACATGTATGGGTGGCACATTTGCGAAAGCTTCTGGAAGACTCGGTTTCTCTTTAGAGTTTGCAGTTTGTGAAAAAGATGCTTCTCTGCAGGTACCTTCATTCTCTTGTATCGGAAATTGCATGATGCTAATTCCAGAAACTATCTCACAAAAAAAATTGTCTATAATATTACAGCAATGTTATCTGATTTTTTAGAGAGTTTATCCATTGAAGGAAAAGTGATGCAGTCGGATAATTAACAAATTTTAGAATCATGCCCTTTGCGCGATTCGGCAAAAAAAACAACAAATATATTTACAATTTATGAAAAGGCCCGTGTATTAATTGATATTATTGTATTAAAAAGTATTGCCAAAACGTTTTGCACTTTTCTGTCCGATTAAGTGCGAGAAAGCCCTTACCCGAATGTTGTTCATTAGTATATAACACACAAAATCAGAAACAGCCAAACACAAGAGTGACGTAACAAATGACGTCATTTTCACCTTTAAGTGCAAATATTTTTTTTGGAGCATTGGATTTTCTTAAAGCCCATGCTTCAAAGACTAAGCGTGCCAAGTTTGGTGCTTTTGTCCGGTCTGTAACGATTTTCGCAAAATATAGCACTAACCCACTAGACTATCATGTCTTCCGGCATTTTAATAAAATGTCACTAAAATTGTATTAATATAGAGCAAGGAACAGAATGAAGTGCTCGGTCTCCTAGGTTAAAACGTTGTTTAAGCCAAACTAAAAAAAGAAGCATCAGATCTTTCTTGGTTATTTCCAATGCTGTTGCTTTGTAGTGTCTACTCTAGTTATGCGGAATTCCTCAAATAAGCACCGCGTCGGGACCGCGGCGCTTATTCGGGGGCGGCGCGTATTAACTTTTTTGTCCCAAATGCGGCGCTTATTCGGGGGCTGCGCTTGTTCGAGTAAATTCCGCCTAAATAAAAAAAATTATGTAACCGCGCCTTTATTAATTTTTTTTTTGCGCCGACACACACTCCTAAGCAGACTGGGGGTAAAATGCAGACTGCAGACTAAGGGTAAAATTCAGGCTAGGGGTTAGAATGGAGACTGCAGACTAGTAGAGGGGTAAAATGCAGAAAGAAGACTGCAGACTGTAGACCAGCGGGAAAATGAGAGGAAAGACAACCAGAAAAATGTCTGCGCTCGTAGAACTTCGTAGCAATCTACTAAAATCTATTTAATATGGTCAAAATGTTTGCATTTTTTTCGTGTTGCAATAGGAAAGTTAATTTACTAATTGAGGAGTAAGTTCAGTTTTTCCACCAAGGATCGTCCGGGAATACGTTGCTCATGAAAGAGTTTTGCTTCACCTTCAAGCCGTAGATTGTTCAGAATTTGATCGGACTACGCAAAACAACCTGTGTGTGATAAACGAATAAGTTCGGACGGGAGTTGATGTAGAGCTAATTATTTCATTAAGCGGAAGCTGTAGTGTTCCAAAGGATCGCTTTTTACGAATGAACTTTATTTGTGAACTAGCTGAGGTCGCCGGCTACATGTAGTTCACGGTCGCTCGTCGTAAGGACAGAAGAACTTATGGTACCTTGATCATGGACTGGTATCTAAGAATTCAATTAGTTAAAATGTTTACCTTTTGCTTTCCATTTTCGTCTTTTTCCTGATTTTTTAAAATACATATTGTACTGAAAAAGAATTTGTGTGGGAGATAACGGAGTGAAACGTCTACCATAATGAAAACATTCTCTCAACGGAAATAGTACTTAGGTGGGTGACCGCCCGGAACTATATGTATCCAGCGGAGTTTCACTTTTACCTCAGCTAGTTCGCAAATGAAGTTCATTCGTAGAAAAGCGATCTTTTGGAACACTACAGGTTCCGATTTAGCTCTACATTTACTCCCGTCCGAGTTTATTCGCTTGTTACACACAGGTTGTTTTGCGTAGTGGATCAATCTACGGCTTGAAGTTGAAGCAAAACTCTTTTATGAAAAACGTATTCCGGAGTATCATTGGTGGAAAAACTATTCTACTTCTCAGTTAGTAAACAAACTTTCCTATCAGAACACGAAAAAAAAAATGCAAACATTTTCACCAGATTTTAATGGATTTCTACGAACGCAGACGTATTTCAATACAGTACAATAATAATATTTATATAGCGCTTATCCGTTTAAGTGCTAAGCGCTTATTTCCGGTGTCCTAGTGGATTTGGACCCCCTCAGAATTGGGCCCCCCAGTCCAACTCCGCTAGGGAGAATGGACCCCCCGGTCCAGATCCTCCAGCGAATATGGACCCCTGTGTGGGTTCACTTTTGCTAGTGGATTTGTACCCCTTCGCGGATTTGGACCCCCCTGTAAAAACTTACGCTACCAAAACACTTCAACAGAAAATCTGGCTATTTGTATTTAAACCACCGAAACGGCTCTTTCGCTCTGCAGCCTTGCCAGGTTTTTCGGGTTTTAGAACACGGTACTTGTACGCAATAGATTCCTGTGCTATACGTAGAAGCGTAAAAGCTAATTTATTGAAAAGCTGCCGCGCATGAAACCGAAAATAAGATGTAGATTTCTCGTTCTAAAAACGTTCCGGGAGAATGAAGACCTTCTTCTCAAAACCTGCCGTTTCAAAAGGAAATTATTGCCTTATTGAAGAGGGTCCAAATCCGCGAGAGGGGGTCCATATCCGCTGGCGGATTTGCCAAATCCACCGGGGGGGGGGGGTCCGAATCCGCTGTGACACCGGCTGTCTTTTCTCTCATTTTCCCCCTGGTCTGTAGTCTGCAGACTTCATTCTGCATTTTACCCCTAGTCTGCGGTCTCCATTCTGAATTTTACCCTTAGTCTGCAGTCTGCATGCATTTTACCCTCAGTCTGCTTTTTCGCCTGGTCCGCAGTCCGCAGTCTTCGTCTTACACTGACCGTATTTGTATTTGCTGTGAGCGATTTGTACCGTATTTGTATTTGATGTGAAGGATTTGTAATTTGCTGTGGTGGATTTGTAATTTGCTGGAGCAATTTGAATTTGTTGTGAGTGATTTTTAATTTGCTGTGAGTGATTTGAATTTGCTGTGAGTGATTTGAATTTGAGGTGAGTGATTTGAATTTGATGTGAGCATTTTGTTTTGATGTGACAGTTGTGGGCCACCGTACACTCCAGTATTCTTGATCTCTGTTTAATTTTATGACTCTGATGTGGTTCATTGGTCGGGATTTTTTGCCATTTTCAGAAGATATCCATTTCTCATATAAGGTAGACTATATTTTAACCTCTGTATCTTTCTTTTTCAGGATGGTTGTTCTTCAAATAGGAGCCTTCGACTCCAAACAACGTTTCATAGAATCACTCAGGAGTGCGTATGGGCAAGGGACGTTTCTTCTAGGAAGTAAGGTCACCTCTACAATCGTCCATGAATTTGCCTCGTACCTTAAAGAGGACTATTACTCGAGGGAGGACCCCAGGCAATTCAAAGAGGCGGAGTACATAGGCTACCAAGGAGGAACTTACTGGCTTCTTTCACCACTGGTAAGCTAAGTTTTGAAACGAGATGTCTGCATTCGTGTCATTCATCCGATTTTAAATAAATAAAGCTTACGTTGAAGACAAAATGTTTTTTTTCCTTTACGTGAAGATCCACATAGAGGGCAGATGTGCTCTTGCTCCACAGGAGCACAAGTACTAATCACAAATCAAGCGATCGCCCAGTATCAGCTCACCATAAATCAGGATCTCCTTGGCATCGACAACTTAAAAGTCATTCGAAAGGTAAAATTTCATTTAATTGAGCCAGTTTTTTCATTCATGTTAGACTGAGAGTAACATCAGCTATGCCCAGAGCTGTGACAATTCAAATAGAGCATGCCCATTCAATGTTTTTTTTTTATAATAATAAGATGTTTTATTCCATTACACAACAAAGGCTTTACAAATATATACAATAATATCTCTTTAAGCTTAAATACACAAATAGACAAAAATACAAAAAGCAGAAACTAGAAGGAAGTTAAATTATAAAGAAAAAAGAAATTAGGAAGAGAGAAGAGGGGGCAAGACGTGCGTCATGCTTTTCATTATAGACACCGTTGCCCATTCAATGTTAGGTTGGGGTGGGGGGAGGGGGATAGGTTTGGGGGTGAAGGGGTGGTGGAGACATCTTGAGGGAATTTTTTGTTTGGGAACAGTTGTTTAAAAAAAGATCTGTATTTCAAATTTATGGGCAATTCTATGAGATCATATATAATACATTTTTATTTCCAACATTTTATTATAATTTTTTATTCCATTTTCTTTTATCTCCAACCTATAGCCTTATATTACTGAAGTATATTATTTATATACTGAATATAGGTTAAAGACAACCTGATATGTTTTGGTAACAGAAATAACATGGAAAAACTGAAACTGAAACTATTGCTACTTGTTAATAACTTCTTCCTCAGATATCAAGACCTGTCGCGGCATTTTGGACAAAATTCAATTGCGTTCCAACTAGCTTCTGCATTTACTGTTGGGAGGATTTTGCAGAACTCTGCTTTTCCAAATGAAGTTTGGAGTAAGTATTTTGTCACATAATTTAATTCAATATATATTTCAAAGAAAGAGGTGCCTGGAAGAAAGTGCCAACAGAATGATGATAGACTGCTCAAGTTTCCTTATACTATGTAGATTACTTCCTTTGCTTCTGAACCAAAAGAAGAATTGGATGCAATTTCATAAGTTACTCAGCCTTA
Source organism: Siderastrea siderea (assembly GCA_964030785.1). Classification (NCBI taxonomy): domain Eukaryota; kingdom Metazoa; phylum Cnidaria; class Anthozoa; order Scleractinia; family Rhizangiidae; genus Siderastrea; species Siderastrea siderea. Next base: position 21,641,187 of record OZ034974.1, on the reverse strand, counting down.
TTCTACACACCCCTTCATTTATGTTTCCCAGTTATTGTAGAACAGGCATCTGTTTCTTGATTTTTGTACATCTAAATTATCAAATGATAGAAATTTATTGAATTCTTGAATGAGATACATTAATATAAAAAAAATAGATAGTCAAATGAAGTCCTACGTCTTACTGTTATGAAAACTGTTGAGGCAGTGCTGTCCCCATGTTATAAATTATGTGCTGGTCTTTGCATACTTCACAGGCTTAATCTCCCCGGGGGAAAGGCGGGGGGGGGGGGGGGGGGGGAGGAGGTGCACTTCAAACCCTGGCCCTGTTTAAGTCAAAATCCTCTCATGTAAACATGACATCATAGAACTAGATGGTAAAAAAATCGTTGCTACCACAACTGAAGACTCAGTGCATTCGAGGATTCCAGTCCAGTAAGACACCCTGTTAAGGAAGCTGAATAGTGGTATACCTTGTTTAAGACACAATACCCTGAAAACTATACCCTGTTGAATGGCACATACCCGTCTAGGTCATATGATGGTCACCTGGTTAGTGCCCCCCCCCCCCCCCCCCCAAGCCCTTCCCACCTCTCAGCTTAATCTCCTGACATGACATGTAATTTTTGTATTTAATTTATAGTTTTATTTAAATGCTATTAATGTACTTCACGATATGCATAATTTTGCTTTGAAATTGAAATGACTGACCAATATGTTTCACATGAAAGCTCCCTTGGAATGATATACTCAGAGTCAAAGTGTGTAGGGAAGTCTTTGAGCTTGTACTTAATTGGCCTAGGTCAAGGCATACCAAACCGAGTATATCTCGTTTTTAAGTGGAGGAAATCAGATGGTGTGTGGCACTTCAGCGTTAATGACTATTGCTTTTCATTATCATTTTTAATTTTTTGGTTATAATATTTGCCCTAATGCTTCTAAGGTATTGATTCAGGTGCACACCAGATTCTGTGTAAATAAATGAAATTAAAAAATTTCACGTGTAGAAAAGAAAAATTTGTTAAGTGTAAAAGTAGAATAAGCCCCAAATTTTGAAAGCTTACATAAAATTATTGCACATGACAAAGGATTGTTCCAACAGTGTAAACTTTTAGTATCTTGCAACATCAAGCATGCTGTTTTGTGAATTAATGAATATAATAATTGTAATAATTTTCATTTATGGTGTTGTGCTTATTGATGATCCGGATATCAACAAGCCATTTGGAGAGTTTCTTCTACAAGTTCAGGGGTGGTTGATGTCTGGTTCAAACAAAGAGGGGATGAGTGCCCAACGAGCAGCAGCTTTATTTCGTCCAATTCCCCTGAAATAGCACGGTATGGAAGATTGTCAAGCATAACCTTAAGTGTGTCAAGTGTACTGAAAGGTGTTATTTTGTCATTAAGAAGTATTTTCTGTGCTAACGTTAAGTGTCATCCCAAACAACACTACGACAGCCTTGACACTGAGCCCCTTTAAATGTTAAATTGAATGAATTAATAATATTCACGGTTCACATGATGTCAAATTGACTAAAATCTTATTTTAAATTAAGTGGCATTGTAAATTGTCCAAACCCACGAGTCACGTAATTTTGTTAGAAATTAGAGTCAATTTTAAGTGAAATGTGGAGCCTGGAATGACTAGATCACTGCTTAAAATTTATAGGTCCCAGCACTGTCCTACAGTAAATCTCTTTAGGCCTAAAAAGTAATAACACAATAACATCATGTGGCTTAAGTAGCTTCTTCTTCTTCTTTTTTTAATATTCCCCAGAATCATGGGTCGTGTCATAAGATTCAATTACCATTACGAACAAAGAGAGGGCTTCCCCCCATATGATGGCTGGATCCTGGAGAATGTATTGGTGCCCCACATGGAATGTGTACTTTATGTTGAATTAAATCGTGTGTCAATCAATAATTTTATTGGTTAATTTATTAGTTCATTTTTTATTGATCAATTTTCATTACTCTGCAGTATATAATTCTGTACTGTGCACTAATTACTTAATTTCATAGTACAAAAATAAATTAAAGGTGTTCAGCGAACAACATTTTCATCATAAAGATTTAATATAATAATATGTAAGTCTCATAATTAAAGAGGTGCCTGAAATATAGCCCAAAGTGACTTGTAATAAAATGTTATCTAGCTGCTCCTTTCAGCTTACTTAGCATATGAGAATATTAGATCAGACGTCAGAAAGCATCTTATTCCACACTCCCCTTCAGACCCACTTTTATGAAAAAGAGTGGGAAAAAATGAAGTAAAACTCCTTAAAGGCGTGGCCATTGTTTCCAGGCTGATAATACTTAATGTGTGTAATTTTTAATTTTTCTGTTTCCAGGGACTTCTCTTGGCATGGGCAATTTTTTATTTTCATGTCTGGGCAAAGGTGTATAAAAATTCTGTAGTCCTTGTGCAGAAAATTTTTCAACGACTATTTCAAGAATACATGCCGCAGCAAAGATGGTTGAAGGGACTATCAACCGTAGTTTTAGCCAACACTTTGGTAAGTTAATGTTTGGGAGACATTTCATTTTGGATATGTTATTGGTAATATCACAATGCTTTTAAAACATGCTGGTAAAAATTTTTTTAACTTAACAATCTTGTCAGCATTAGAGTCATACTATAAAACCTCTAAACAACAGCCACTGTATGTTGCCAAAATAATTATTTTGGTGACCATTATGTACAGATATAGACACAAGAGGAGTACATTATGGTCCCAAATGAAAGAATTTACAGAAGACTATAAATCTTCAATGACTCTGACGTAGATCCCAGTAGCGTTGATTGCAATACTGTAGTTGGTTTGGGCATTTGTGTTGTCACGTTCATGTACTAATGTATGGGACAACGTCGCCATAAAGATGACCACTGTGTGGATGTCACCTCTTCATCAAACTTAACATAAACATGTTATCGTTCACTCATCAGATGCGGTTGTCTATCAACAAAGAAGGATCAAAAGATACCTTCATGAATTTCATCATTCAGGATCATTTTTGGAATCAAGGCGTTATGTGGGAAATGCAGAATTGTCAACGATTGCAAAATTAACTCAACATTTAACAACAAAATTAAAGGAGGAGGGCAAAAAGGTAAGTCTATAGATATTATAAGAGTCAAGTAATGTTGACTACATGAAGAACACAAGGGTTCATGGCATCGATATTCATTGTTATTGGGAAATTTACTGTTGTTGGGTGATTTTAATTTATTTATGTGGTAGTGACTACAATGGGATGCCATACTATCAGATTGATTGTCAATATCTTTATAATTTTAATCTATTGCTTGGAGATGATCTTTGTTATTTAATTGTGGGGTGATATTTAAAGTCATTCAGGTGAAATTTTATGCTTTATATTTTGAATCCGTGAACATTCATCTCATGTTGAAGCACAAAAATAGTTTTCATGACATTTGGAAGTTATATTTTTGTTGTAGTTCAAAATGAATTTCAGGTTAAAAATAATGATTTCAATCTCGTTTGATTTTCAATTTTCTTTGTCTCTAAACCCTATTTCTCCTGGGCTTTTTTTGAGTATTCAAGCTCTTGTGATGAAACTTGGCACGTTTTTAGTACGTCATTAGCTTAACAGATTGGGTGTATGACGTGTCGATTATGACGTTTCATGACGTCACAAACCAGCCATTTTGAATTTTGAGCCGCCATCTTGAATCCCGAGCATGCAGCCCCATACAGTTGACAACGACGTCATCGAAAAATATGTGAATTTGTTCCAAGAAACATACTTAATCAAAACAAGCACAACGAAGTAAAGGATTTTATTTTTTTCTTAAGCATTTTTCCGGTCCGGAATCCGGAATCCTTGAATTTGATTGGCTGTTGACGCGCGTTCAGCCGGTCCAGTTTTTTCCTATCCGGACCGGTTTTGCGAAATTTTTTACTGTGGTCACCGACGCCATTAAAGTGCCAAATTGGAAACAATAATTGCACAAAAACCATTAGCGGGTGAACAAAAAAGTTATGTATTATACACGTAAGATATAGAAAATGGATTCAGACGAAAGTGGACACGATGAAAATGAATTTTATTACCCAGACGAAGAAGACTACAACGAAATTCAACAACAAAACGAAAGCGGGGAAGACGAGCACTTCAGCAAAATTCAAGAGTTTATCTACTCTCTTCGCCCCGACAACACTAACAAGAAGACAACCTACGATTTAAATGTCTGGCGAAGATATTGTTACTCACTTGGTGAAGAGCGAGACTTGGAAAACATTCCTCCAGGAGAACTGAACATTCTGCTTTGCAGATTTTTTATGGATGTCCGTAAAAAAGACGGCGAAGTGTACGAACCCGTAACACTTACATCGTTCCAGAGGAGTATCCAGCGCTATCTAAACGACAGAAATTCAACCGTAAATATCTTGAAAGACCAACAGTTTTCAAAGTGCAGAGAGGTTCTCTCAGCCCGCAAAAGAGACTTGGTCGTTAACAACGCGAAAGGAAATCGCCCGCAAGCTGCCCGCGAATTGACTGAAGCTGAAGAAGATCTCCTGTTTAAGACAGGTCAATTCGGAGAACATGAGCCAGAAGTTCTACAACGCACAGTGTGGTGGGTGCTCTCTTTGCATTTTGGTTTTCGGGCAAGAGATGAAAGTAGAAAACTTCAATGGGGAGATGTCGGGCTGGAAAATGATCCCCTGACTGGCAAGCAAGTACTAGTGTGGAAAGCGGAGAGAGGCTCGAAGACTCGGCATGGAGATGGCCACAGCAGAGCTTTTAACCCAAAAGCGCACGCCACTGGAAATGAACGCTGCCCGGTTCATCTGTACCTGAAGTTTGCTGGTCATCGTCCAGAAGAAATGAAGAAGCCTGAATCACCTTTCTTTCTGGCCATAAAGCGGAAGAGAAAACCTGAAGACAAGATATGGTTCATGCGTTCTGCTCTCGGAAAAAACAAGATCGGCGAATTCTTGGCGAAGGCGGCGAGGAATGCAGGCCTTGCTGGAAATTTGACAAACCACTCAGTCCGTAAGACCTGTATTTCCAGACTAATGGACGCTGACGTTCCTGAGAACTATGTGGCACAGCTTAGTGGTCACAAGAACTTGAAGAGTCTGGATTCTTACAAAACCGCCTCAGATGATCACCAGCGTAAAATGTCTTTGACATTAAACCGCACAAATACCTCGGTGATGCCATCGTCAAGCAGCTTAGCGAAGGAAGACACCAAGAAAGATAAGCAACCAGCTGCAGTTGGAGAAGATGTCCTTTCTTCTGGCCTTTTTTCGGGCTCCACAGTTCTGAAAGGATGCACGTTTAACTTCAACTTTTCTGCACGTCCTGGCAGCAGTGGCGAGAGTTTTCAATCAGTTTTGCCAAAGCGAAAACGTCACGTTTTGCTGTCAGATGACTCTGATTCCGATTAAGAACATTTACCACGATATTTCACCACTTAGACTTTTGGTGACTGGTTGTTTGGTGTCGAAATTAAGCAAATTTGATCCGTTTTAACTGAAAACGTAGCCGTTCGAGCTAAATTTCAGTTGAGAATTTTTTGGTGCATGCGTGTCTGCATGCTTATTCAACTTGTCATTTGACATTAACATGTGAGTTTGACAGTTGACAGTCATTTCAATGGCTTTCGCATAACTGAGGATAAGAGTTTTCAGAAAACGAAAAAGGATATATTTTTTCTATTGTCATTTATAAAACTGAAATAAAAAAAGTGTTGGCATTTTGAAGGACGATTAGCTGCTAACTGCACATTGCAAACATACTCGACAATTTTCTCACTCTCCTCCTTCCCCCCCCCCCCCCACCCCCTTCTACTACCTACACTTCAATGCTTCACACAGTACTAAGAAACGGAAAAAATAAAAATGTTATTTGCCGGCCTAGGTCGGTCCGTATAGGGAAAAACTGTGCCCTCGGTCTTGAGCACGGCCCTCGGCCTACGGCCTCGGGCCGTACTCAAGACCTCGGGCACAGTTTTTCCCTATACGGACCTCCCGGCCGGCAAATAACATATATATCTTTTTCTTACAAACGAAGGGGAAAAATGGAAAAAAAGACCTAAAAAAGACAGAAAATAGTCAAAACACTTCCTGAGTAGACGGTTGCTATGGAAACGTCAATCATCATAGACGCGTCAGTGACACAGGAAAAATGTCTCTGATAAATTTCAGGAAAAGTCACGAGATTTGATTATTCGTCAAGCCGTTTAAAAGTTATAACTCGTTAAAGTCAGCACGGGCACAATGTGCCCCCCGCCGCCTCCCCCCCTCCAGGCTAAATAGGGTTAACCATTTATTCATAATCTTATTCCTTAAATCATGAATAATTAAGGGTTTATTAGGAGACAAAGAAAATTGGAAATGAACACTCAACAACAAAGTGAGCTGAAAGTTTTTTCCTCGCGAGCGCCCCGGCGATAAAAATGGACGAGAAAAATCATTTGGCAGAGAATTTAAATCAAGCAGAAATTCCAACAGCGTCACCGCAAAGCATCACCAACAGCGTCGTCTAACACAAGTCAAAATTGTTTGAAGATACTGTGCAGAAATAGAAAATTAGGCATTAAGCGTTGTGTTTACAATTATAATTTCTTTCATCGATCGTCACGTCGATCATTGAAATTGAACAAACGGTAAGTTTTATCAGAAAGGATTTCCACTTCAAAATATCAAGACGAGACATAAAATAAAACACAGTGAAATGGGGCAGGAGCATTCATGGCGAGTCGGTGCGAAAATCATGAGGCAGTCTAAACAAGTACTAAAAAAATACAGCTGCAAACTACCAAGAAGGAAGGGCGAGATTGTTTTTCGGCTTTAACACGCAAAATTGACACTGGTTTACCTGCACTTGTTGTAGCTCTGTGTTCCAACAGGTCCAAATGCTCAGATAGAAATCGGATGCCATGTAAACGGAGTTGAATCGCTTTTCCAGTTGTTTGTATGTTGTTTTTACCATTCCGTCCGCAACCTCTAAACCGAGAACAACTGCATTTTGCGCTTTGCGTTTAACAAACTATGATGGTGAATTCTAATGTTCCTCGCTACAGTAATCTTGCTTCTGAGCTGCATAGAAATTACCTCTTCAAGTTCAACTGTTCAAATTTGTTCTTTCTTCAGTTCGTTTAAACACGCACATGATGGCTCCGTTGTGCGAACAGCCGGATTACAACCTTGCTCAGTTTCAACTCCAGAAGCTATATGGTGAAATTGTACAGCTTCAATCCGCTTTGAACGATGATTACAATGTTGAGGAAAAATCAAACATGTACCATATTTCAGAGCCAATAATTAGAAGATTTTTTCCTAAACGTGTGCTACTTTGTTCACTTTCGAGCAGTTTTCATTGATTCATTCAGCTTTGCAATGAAACGCTGCAACACTTCGCAAGGTTTTGGCGCCTTTTTCGTTCAGTCATGTGATCGATTCTTGTTCCGTTTAAATTTCTTTTCTCATTTTTCCCGTTATTTCTTGATTTTTTTTTTAATAGTGGTTAAGTTTTTAATAAAACAATTATTCTACTCGGGCTTGCTGGATATCAAACGATTATAACCAACTCGGCGCTACGCGCCTCGTTGGTTATCTATCATTCGATATCCAGCGCGCCCTCGTAGAATAATTGTTAAATAGACTTGAAATATGAAAGTGCATGCATGAAATTTTGAAATTTGTCAGGTTTGATCTGCAAACCACAAGACACCATGCTTTTTTTGTAAACAACCAGTTTTGCTTTCTGCCCTTTTGCACACTCTACATTTGCTGGTAATTAACTTATTTAATTAACAGGATAGGATAATGGGAACCGATCCTCTTCTGGAAGAATGCGCTTTTCTAAAGGCTTTTTGGTGCTAAGTTGTCACTTTCTACAAATATTCAAATATACAAATAGACAGCTCTTCTGTCCTTGACCTGCAAACGGTGCGACATCACATGGTTTTCCTCACCCTACACATTTAATTAAACATTGATGTGATGCATTAATAATTTCAACAATATAGCCATATCGGCGTTCGAAAATGGTATAGCAAGTCATTTCTCTTATTAATAATAATATATATTTTAACTAATAAGATATTGTTATTGTAAACAAGTTTCATGTCAGTAACTCTTTCAATAACTGATGGTGCAGTCACAGCAGTTACTAACTTGAATAACCTTTCAAAGTGCTAATGGTCCAGATACAATTCAGTTGTTGAATATCATAATGACAAAATAAGAAATTTAGATGTACAGTAGGTTGGTCTGAAGAAGACAATTCGCAACTCTCTCAGTGATTGTGCTACTTGCAGATTTGCTCATAGAAGAAATGGAAGTAGGGAAAAATACCCCAGTCGGTGCTGCAGCCAACAAAGAAGGTGTGACAATGATTCATAAAGATAATACAAAAGAAATTAGTGTTAAACAAGTGTATTATTACCTAATTCAACATTAATAATTCATATCACATGATGCAAAACAATTTTTTTTTTCAAAGTATTTTTTAACTTTATTTAAAACGGCCGAGTGTTATGTTGAAATTATCTCAGGAAAAATGAAAAATCTAAGGTTTATTATATAATTACACTGGAAAACCTGGACCATTTACAGACTTCAAGAAAGTTAACTAAATCTCTGTAAAATGTCTACATTTCCTTTGTAAATTGCAATGTCTGTAAATGTGCACACTTACAGAGATTTTATAAACCATATAAAATGTCTGTAAATTTTACCACATTTTGCGCGTCGAGATCGCATAAAATGTTTGTGAAATCTTTATGTTTTCCTTGTAAATTGTGCCCAGAATTTACAGAGATTTTATAACATATCTAAAAATCCTCGTAAAATCTCCACATTTTCTCTGTAAAAAAGACTACGAAAAAAAACTCTGTAAAATAGAGAACATAAAATGTCAATAAAACCTCTGTAAAAATCGAACCAAAATGACTGCATAAAATGTCAGTGAAATGTACACAAAAAAGTACACAAAGTTAATGAAAAGTGCATTTAATGTTTGTAAAATGTCTACAGTTTAACACATTAAATCTCTGTAAAATGTTCATATTTTCTCTGTAAAAAGAGCATGAAAAGAAAAACAGGATGTAATGGCAAGAACACAAAATTCCAACAAAAACTCTGTAAAAATCGAACCAAAATAGCTGCATAAAATGTCAGTGGAATGTACACAAAAATAGTACACACAAAGTTAAGGAAAAGTGCATTAATTTTAATGTTTGTAAAATGTCTACAGTTTAACACATTAAATCTCTGTAAAATGTTCATATTTTCTCTGTAAAAGGAGCATGAAAAGAAAAACAGGATGTAATAGCAAGAACACAAAATCCCAACAAAAACTATGTAAAAAGTGAACAAAAATCAGAGCACAAAATGTATAACTTTTCACTGGGAATTAAAATGTCAATTGAATTAATCACATGCTTTGAAAATAAATAAGGATAATTATTTAGTTCAACATATAATTTAAATAGATAATCTATTATGAATATTATATTAATATTATAATAAAATTCCTGTGATGATGTTATATATTGTAACTGATGTAGAGGTATATCATACCTGGTGACGCTATACCATTACTGATGTCCTGTTACATGTATATTGTAGCCAGTGACGTTTTATCGGAACTGGTGTGCTGTTATATCATGCCCAGTGATGCTAAATTGTAATTGGTGGTGCTTATCATGCACAGTGACCCATCACTGGGTCCAACATATGAACATCTTGGTTATGATCTAGCATCACTGGGTACAACATGTGAACACACTGGTTAGGATTATAATGCATCACATCACACAATCTAATTACACTTTCGTCCAATATTCTACTCTATAGGATTTTTGCACCATTTTCAGGCACAGGCATATGAACTGAGCAGGGCAAAAAAACTTAGAAAAAGAACATACATGATCTGCAAATACACTGGAGTATCAAAGTACTCTTTAATATTATTCCAATCAAATTTGTATGCAGTACAAGTGCAGTATGTTTAACTCATGTAGTGACATGATTACTTCAGGCATTGTATGAAATTTGTTCCAGTAGCTTTAAATATACATTTTTTTGCCCTACTCAGTTAACTAGGACAAGATTGTCTTTAGTAATCACTTTTGCAGGATCCTTTCTTTTTACCTTCCCTTTCGCAAAGAGTTCTTTGCCTAAAAGTACAACCATCTGCTCTTTATTGTATGGCTGGCCACTAGGCAGTCTTACACCAAGTGATGTAAGTTCCTTTTTAACTGAAACAACCTTGAGATCGCCGATTTTGGTTGCTTTTAAATAAAACAGGCCTGTTATTATTGCCATGTTTTGGGGTATCTGAAAGTGACCAAGACCAAACACAATATGATAGAAATACAAAATGTTGCCCAATTTAAATACCGCCTTCTGGTAACTGTACAATACATATGCAAATAAATGTACACTGCATAACATTCCTGGATGAAACCAGCTTTGCAGCTAAAGCAAGAGTATATACACACTGTATGTGTAGCTGTAACAGTGTGTTTTGTTTGACTGAGCCTTTTTACCTTTTTCTTAGCAACAATAATATCCTAATCCACTACGAAAACATGCAAAGCAATGTATTCTACTTGTAATTTGTTTATGTAGCTAGACAGGAAAAATGGGAAAACAGCTAGGGATATTGTTTCTCCTAGCGTGGTCAATGCTTTGGCACTTTATAAAATCAAAACACTGAATTTCCTCAAATAATAGCTGGGGGAGATTATTCTTTTCCTGTGGTCCGAAATGGGGCTATTATTCATGGGAGGTGATTATTAGAGTTACCTCGGCGGTGGGGGGTATTCGAATGAAGTGATAATTCAAAGCCAGGGATTGCCAGGAAGAACCCAGTACATGTCACTCATCAAGGCAGCAGATGCGCTGGATAAATATCAAGACAGTGATCTATAGGGCTTCCCTTTGAGTCTAAACCACGAATTGAAAAGCACCTTCAGTAGAATTTAAACATAAAACACTGCCGGAATGACCAAATTATTTGTAAATAATTATTCCATTTTACATTATTTTATAATCATTGTCACTCCTATTGTCATCTTTGCTTAAAGCTGCATTTACTTACCACTTCATTTTTTAGCAGTTCAAGGCTGTTTTCTGCCATTCTTTTTTCACGCTCCTTTTCGTACACTGATAAGGTGGTTTTCGGGTCACATATAGAATTTTCCAGAGGCTATGAATAAAAAAGTATTCTATGTATAAATACAAAACATTGAGTTTCTTTACAACTGATTGTCTTCTTTTCCAGTGCAACCAGATTAAAACCATCTTACAAAACAGCAAAACAACAATAACAACAAAACAATCATGTTAACTCAGGGGAAGATTGTGAGGTTATACAATGATGATAATGGATCAGTTAGTGTCGCGGTTCCGATTCAAGTCCTCGGGGGTTCGCAGTGATCAACCACACGCTCCAACGTTGTAACTTCACTGATTTATTATACGATTACAATCATCAAAGCATGCGGTGAGAACTGAAAATTACAGAAACGTGCGTTACGCTAAGAAACGGTTAAAAATCGAAGAAAAAGGAACACCAAACAAGAATGAATAGTAAAAGGAAACTAAGACGAACTTACGTTATAATTCCTGACTCCTTTGTGTAGAACCAGAAAAAGATATCTCCACTGAATAACAAATATCTCCGTTCTAACAAAACGTGTCTCCGTACTATCTCCGAGCTATCTCCGTTCTCGCTACGTGCGATCAAGTTACGTTTACAATTATGAAAGGCTAGTGAAAAATTAACTGGAACAGAAAATGAAAATAAAAAAGCGTAACGCAATGTCAATGTTCGTGACACTCCTCGCCCAAGGATTGAAATCCTTGCTCTAACAATGTTCAAATTATTAAAATCTCGTGGAATCAAGGTTCTTAATCAGAGTAAATGAAAATGCATGACAAGTCCTTGTGTAACGGTCTGGGCGGTCCTGGACTCTCCGAAACTTTCAAGCTTCCTCTTCATGTTTAAGCAGAAGGACAAAACTGCAGATTGGACGGTCGTAGGTCTTCATACTTCCTTCTTTCCACGACGTCACTTTAGCTCTCCGTACCTTGCCGTCCGAACTTGGTGTGACTTCTATTATCTTCCCCAGTAACCAGTCGTTCCGGTGCGCGTTGTCCTCCTTAACAAGCACGATGTCTCCAACGGCGAGGTTGCGTTCGCGTTTCTCCCACTTGGTCCTGTTCTGCAGGTTTTGTAGATATTCCTTCCTCCAACGGACCCAAAACTGATCAGCCAGGTACTGGGCCTTTCTCCACCAGTTGCGCGCGTAGAGATCCTGTCGGACGAAGTGGCCAGGGGTAGGCGCAAGAGGGCGTGTCTTCATCGTGAGCAGCATGGCGGGAGTAAGGGGTTGCGGTTCATCAATGTCGGAAGGTATTGTTGCGATGGGGCGGCTGTTGACAATCCCTGTAACTTCTGCCATGAGGGTCACCAGTAACTCATGAGTGAGCTGGGCGCGTCCGATCTCCAGAAGCATGGCGTCCAATACGCGTCGAATCGTACCAATTTGCCGCTCCCACGCGCCTCCGAAGTGCGATGCGTGTGGAGGATTGAATACCCATTCGACCCCTTGCTCTGCTGTAAACCTTTGGATCCGAGTTTGGTCCATCTCCGAGAGTGCGTCGTCTAATTGAGATTTTCCTCCCACAAAGTTGGTACCCTGGTCGCATCTGAGTTTCTCCACTGGGCCGCGAATGGCGAGGAATCGGCGCAGAGCGCAAATGAACGAGCTGGCATCCATCGTTTCTAAAAGCTCGATGTGGATGGCACGGCTGCTCAGACAGGTAAAAACGAGACCCCAGCGCTTGGCGTTGGCTGCGCCACCTCTAAGTCGTCTCGTTGTGATCTCCCAGGGACCAAAGACGTCAAAACCGACGTTCGAGAAGGGTGGGCTGGTCTCCAATCGATCAGATGGTAGGTTCGCCATGTGTTGCGTCAAGATTGCTCCTCTTAACTTCTTGCAGGTCACGCAGGATTCTATGAGGCTTGATATCATACGATGAGCTCCGACAGCCCAGTAGCCAGCTTCACGGACCGCTCCGCTTGTGATTTGGCGACCTTGGTGATGGACCTTTTCGTGAAAGTGGCGGATGATCAACTTTGATACATGATGTTCTTTTGGAAGGAGCACTGGGTGTTTCTCTTGATACTCGAGTGTGGAATTTCTAAGGCGACCACCAACACGAAGTAGGCCATTTGGATCTAAGAAGGGATCTAGCCGCAGCAGGTTCGAACTTTTTGGCACTGTTTTCTCCTCTCCAGATGGGGATAACGCCTTAAACTCCTCGGTAAAAGCTTCTTTCTGTACTGATTTGACTACAATTTCACTGGCTCGCTCGAGCTCGGCTGCTGATGGAGGAGGTAGATGGTTGATTGGCTTCCTTGAATGCTCTTGATTTCTCTCCTTGAAACTCTTTATTACTCGGATGAGGCTGGCTACCGCGCGCTTAACGGACGACCAGCTGGAGAAGCGGTTAAATCTCGAGGTGCCGAGTTCTTGGAGTGTTTGTGACCTCGTGATGCATGCGACGACTTCTCGTTTCACTTCCGGGTCGCTTTCATCGAGAGGTATCTCCTGAAGTACGGTTTGAGGGTGAGGCCGTGGGCTCCATAAAAATTCTGGTCCCGAGGTCCACCGTGACTCCAGCAGCTTGTCTGGGGACAGGCAGCGAGTCGCAAGATCGGCAGGATTACTTGCGGTGTCGATGTATCTCCACTGACTTGGCTCCGTGGTGTTACGGATCATTTGGACGCGGTTTGCTACATACACGTAGAATCTTCTACTTTGGTTCTGTATGTAGCCCAGTACCACCTTTGAGTCGGAGTAATAGATTTCTTCGTCAACTTTAACGTCAAGTTCCCTGCGTATCATCCTCACGGCCTTGGTGGCTAGTACCGCGCTGCACAACTCTAGCCTGGGAATGCTTGTGGAGTGGGTCGGCGCGATCTTGGATCGTCCAAACAAAAGGGAAACGCTTATGTCTCCTTCACTGTTGATCTCGCGCAGGTATACGGCGGTACCAATGGCATCCTTGCTTGCGTCGGAAAATGCGTGTATCTCCCTGCGTTCGACGGTGCCAAATCCTTTTGGATGGTAGCAACGAGGAAAGGCCACTTTTTCTAAGATGGGAAGTGCATCTCTCCAGCGACTCCACCGCTGATTCATGTTCTCCGGAAGTGGATCGTCCCAACCAAGAGGATCATTGTTGTTTGCTTTCTTTCCCATGAGGACGAGCTGTTGGAGTATCAGCTTGCCTTCCAGGACGACTGGGGATGCAAGGCCTAGTGGGTCGTACACGGAGTTTACTATGGAAAGGACTCCTCTACGTGTGAAGGGTTTTTCTGGCAATAAGACGCGGAAGGTGAAATGATCCTTCTCGATGTCCCAATGGACTCCAAGCGAGCGCTGTGTTGGCAGTACGTCGCGGCGCAGGTCAAGGTCCTTGACGCTCTTAGCGCGGTCTTCTGCTGGCAGTGCCTCCATGACGGTGACTGAGTTGGAGACCACTTTGTGTAATCTCAAGTTCGCGGTGGCCAACATGGCTTGGGTGTTCCTGACTAGACAAATGGTTTCGCTTTCTGTGGGGCACGAAGTCAGCCCGTCGTCTACATAGAAGTTTCTGTGTACGAAGTCTCTTGTTGCTTTACCGTACTTCTCCTCGCCGTCGTCTGCTGTTTTTCTTAACCCGAAGGTGGCGATGGCGGGGCTTGGTCCATTGCCAAATAGGTGTACGGTCATCTTGTGCTCGATAATCTCCTTCGATGGATCGTTGTCTTTATACCAGAGGAATCGAAGAAAGTTCTGATGCTCTGGAGCCACGTGAAACGAGTGAAACATTTGTTCTATGTCACACATTGCGGCGACGTTCTCCTGACGGAAACGGACCAGTACTCCAACAAGGCTATTCATGAGATCTGGGCCCGGAAGAAGCTCTTTGTTAAGTGACACTCCTTGGAACTCGGCTGACGAGTCGAAAACAACACGGATCTGATCCGGTTTCCTGGGGTGGTACACCCCAAAGTGAGGCAAGTACCATATGCGTCCTTCGTTTCTAGTTTTTGTTGTCTGCTCCTGGTCTGGTAGGCCGCGTTCATTCGTTTCTGGGTGGCTACTTGGCGCTGACAACTCTTCCTGAGGGACTGGAACTGCGTGGCCACGATTGAAAACATTGCCCATAAACTGAAGATAGTCTTCTTTTATCTTGGGTTTCTTCTTGAAGGTGCGCAGCAGGCTGTTGAGACGGTTGACAGCTAAGGACCGGTTGTTAGGCATTGCTATGTTCGAGGAACGAAAGGGGAGTGGCATCTCCCAGTTTCCACGTTGGTTTTTGTGGATCTTTGTCTCCATAATCTCCAGGAAGCGCCTGTCCTCCTGTGACAGGCTCGTTGTGTTATCGTCCGGTGTCGTCCGAAAAAGATCGGCTTCAATTTCTCCTCTCTCCGCGAATTGCTCTTTGATCTTGAAATGGTTTGGGCAGGGAAGGACTTCATGATTCGCAGAAGAACGATTCGCTGTCTGGCTGCTCGAGGGAAAGCCGAGAGGTTTGTCTAAATATTCGACTGCTGTGCGGTGTGCAGAGATGTGAATAGGTCCACCCACTCGATCTAAGCACATTTGACCAGATACTGTCCACCCTAAGTCAAGTTTCTGGGCCCACGGAGCACCTTTAGGACCATTTTTGCTCTCTCTGATCTTCAGCAACTCGGGCGCGTCTCTGCCGATAAGGATTTCGACCTTTGCTTTAGGATCGTAGGGCGGTATCTCCTCGGCAATCTCTTTAAGATGGGGAAACTGTCTGGCCATCTCTGGTGTCACGATCTCTCTCTTGTCTTGGGGAATGTTGGCGCACTCGACGAGCTGGGGAAGCCTCGACGTTTTGCCAGCCATGGAGCGCAACACAACACCGGAAACTCGCCTCCCTGACTTCTCTTCTTTCCCACCACTGCACGTCGAGAGAAAGTACTTAAGGTTTGGTCCGGTAGCGCCTAACTTGTCTGCTAGGTTTGGACTAATCATCGAGGCGTTGCTCTGGTCGTCTAAAATTGCATAAACGCGGCATGGCTTTTGTGCTTGATTTTCACCGAAAATGTCTACGAGAACGATTTTGCTACAAGAAACTCCACCACTGCTGGGATCTTGACAAACTGAGGTGCAGGCTGTCTGAAGCTCCTCGCCATGCTCCCTTCTTGTAGCTTCGGTCTTATCTTTGTGAAGGATTGTGGGGTGGCGATCATCTCCACACTTAGTACATTTCACGACTGCGGTACAATCGCTCGACCTGTGTCCTCGCGACAGACAGCGAAAGCAAAGTCCTGCTCTTAGGATACACTCATTCTTGGCTTCGAGGGTTTCACTTTCGAAGGCTTTACATTCGGATAAAATGTGTCCTTTCCGTTGATGGAACGGGCAGTACTTCTCCTCTCCAGTACCTTTTTTTGGAATGTTTCTATCTTCCATAGTTGACTTTAGCACTCTTCTGTCTAAGTCCATACTCGGTTCGTGCGCGTCGGGAGGGCGTGGTCTGGGATCGCGAGTTTTCTGTTTGAGGCCGCTCAGTTGCGTACTCGCCAAAACATTGGGATGATTCTTCAAGCGGGCCTGTTCTTGGATCATGGCGGCGAAATCTTTGAAGCCCGGATACGCGTCATCGTATTTCTCCGCATGGTGTACCACACGCTTCTCCCATTTCGAACGGATGGAGCTTGGCAGGTTCTGGACGATGGGGACGATCGCGGTGGGGTAGTTCAGGTACCCGAGCCCAGGAAGGAAGTCGAGTTGACTATTTACGTCAGCACACACGTCCGCGAATGCCTGCAGTCTGTCGCTGTCTCCTTCTCCGAATTTGCCCGTTTTTCGAAGTCGTTCTATGAGAACGTTGGTGATGGCGGCGGTGTTTCCGAAGCGTCTCTCCAGCTCGGTCCATACGTCTTGTAAGGCAACGACCGGGTCCCTATATTGCCTCTGTCTGTAGTTGTTCACGACTTTCTGGGCATCTCCTTTCGTGTAGCTTCTCAAGTAATTGATCTCCTGTTCAGGGGTCACGTCTGTTCCTTTGATCATAGCCTTGAAGGCACTCCTCCAGGGGTGGAAAAGCGTCACGTCGCCAGCGAACGTCTCCGGGTGGCACTTCGGAAGATTTTGTCGTGCCAAGTTTGCAGCCAATTTTTGGTTGACCGTCGTCAGTTCCTCCATAGGAGTCGGTGTAAAGGGATTTGTCACACGGGCGCCATAAGGGGGCGTGTTCCCTGCGAGACCACTTCCTACGGTAAATTTTCCGTGACTGGTGGTGTTTAAGCCGGGTGAGTGCTCTTCTTCGTTTACCGGTGAGGGATCCTTCGTTTGTTCGTTTCGAGGCGTGCTGTGAGTGACTTTACCGTTTCCCTTTTCGATACGTTCGCGAGGTTGGTCTGGGCTCTCTGTCACGCAATCCACTGTTTTAAATGTCTCTTGTGCATCGATCCAGGCTTGCGTCTGATATTTACTATCGAAGTGGTCGTTGAGGCCTGGAATAGAAACCAACGTGACTTTCTCTTCTTTTTCTTCTTCTAAAGACTGCTCGATTGCCTTTAACTTTGCTTCAGCGATTGCAAGTTTCTTGTTCGCTGTTAGGACGGCCTTGTCGCATTCGAATTTAGCTCTTTGGGATTGGCGTTTTCTCTCCTCCTCTGCTTCGATCTCCAATCGCTCACGCTCTTTTTCGGCCAATAGTCGGTCAAATTCCGCTTCTTGTTTCGCTGCCGCGGCTTCCGCCAAAGCTTTTCTCCGCGCGACGCTCGACGAAGACGAGAAGCGAGACGAGGACGTCGCGCGCGAACGTGAACGTCTGCCAGATGTTTGCGAGACCGAATCTAAACGTCCGCTTAAAAGTGGTTCCTTCAGGTATTTCAATTCATCTTCGTGTTGTGACGATCCTGGTGACTTTAAATTTTTCGCCATGTCGAAGATACTGGACGAAAATTCACGAATTTGGTTCTTGGGGGCGGTGGGCCACGAGGTATTGCATAACAGAATAGCACAATGTTCAGTTCCAAACTCCGATCTCCAATGTTAAATTAAAACTTCTCACTGTCGCGGTTCCGATTCAAGTCCTCGGGGGTTCGCAGTGATCAACCACACGCTCCAACGTTGTAACTTCACTGATTTATTATACGATTACAATCATCAAAGCATGCGGTGAGAACTGAAAATTACAGAAACGTGCGTTACGCTAAGAAACGGTTAAAAATCGAAGAAAAAGGAACACCAAACAAGAATGAATAGTAAAAGGAAACTAAGACGAACTTACGTTATAATTCCTGACTCCTTTGTGTAGAACCAGAAAAAGATATCTCCACTGAATAACAAATATCTCCGTTCTAACAAAACGTGTCTCCGTACTATCTCCGAGCTATCTCCGTTCTCGCTACGTGCGATCAAGTTACGTTTACAATTATGAAAGGCTAGTGAAAAATTAACTGGAACAGAAAATGAAAATAAAAAAGCGTAACGCAATGTCAATGTTCGTGACAGTTAGACTGGATGAACTGTCAGGGAGACCTAACAAACTGGCTTGGAGTAACCTTCCATCCATTAGCATCCTATCTTTGCCAGTTGTGGCCTGAGTGCAAGTTTTACCTTATAGTTTCCCTAAAGATATGCACAATGCCATGATACTTCTTTTGAAATGTTCTTATTTACCTAGTTTTTGTACATTGGAATTAAAGGGGGTGTTGTAACAATTGTAGGGAGAACTCACAGACTGAATGCAAGCACAGCACAGAATTTCATCGTCAAAAATCTTAATGATGACTGACACTTATCACAAGGCTATTAATGAAAATTATGAAGATAGAAATCACACAAAAACTCAGACCTCAGATTGAAAAAACTCAAACCCTTCAGTGTCTCTTAAACTCAGACCCACTATAAATGCAAGGTTTTATGACATACAATTAAATAGCACCAACAATGGATAGTGATGATAATGGTTTCCTCTCCCTGCCGGTGTATTGCTAGTTAAGTAAATTGATGAGAGGATTTAAAAGTTGATGAATATACAGATTTATTAAAAACTGGACTAGGTATATTGGATTTCTACCATTCTGATTGGCTAAACGGAGCCAGGCTATCAGCTCATATACCTGCTGTGACCAAATATGGACAATGAACACTCAACAACAAAATGAACAAAGTGAGCTGGAAGTTTTTTCCTCGCCAGCAACCCGGCGAGAAAAATAGACAAGAAAAATCACTTGGCAGCAAATTTGAATTAAGCAGAAATTCCAACAGCGTCACTAACAGCGTCGTCTAACACGTCAAGTCAAAATTGTTTGAAGAAACTGTGCAGAAAAAGAAATTAGAAATTTAAGCATTGAGCGTTGTGTTTACAATTAATTTCTTTCATCGATCGTCACGTCGATCATTAAAATTGAACAAACGGTAGGTTTTATCAGGAAGCCTTTCCACTTCAAAATATCAAGACAAGACAAAATAAAACACAGTGAAATAGGGCAGAAGCATTTAATAACAACTGTCACATTCATGACGATTCGGTGCGAAAATCATGAAGCAGTCTAAACAAGTACTAAACAAACTACAGCTGCAAACTACCAAGAAGGCCGAAGGAAGGGCGAAAATTTTTTTCGGCTTTAACACGCAAAATTGACACTGGTTTACCTGCACTCGTTGTAGCTCTGTGTTCCAACAGGTCCAAATGCTCAGATAGAAATCGGATGCCATGTAAACGGAGTTGAATCGCTTTTCCAGTTGTTTGAATGCTGTTTTTACCATTCCGTCCGCAACCTCTAAACCGAGAACAACTGCATTTTGTGCTTTGCATTAAACAAACTATGATGGTGAATTCTAATGTTCCTCGCTACAGTAATCTTGCTTCTGAGCTGCATAGAAATTACTTCTTCAAGTTCAAATTGGTTCTGTCTTCATTTCGATCAAACACGCACATGATGGCTCCGTTGTGCGAACAGATTACAAACTTGTTCTGTTTCAACTCCAGCAGCTAATATGGTGAAATTGTACAGCTTCAATCCGCTTTGAACGATGATTACAACAATGTTTCGGGAAAAATCAAGCATGTACCATATTTCAGAGCCAATAATTAGAAGATTTTTTTTCCCAAACTTGTGCCACTTCGTTCACTTTCGAGCAGTTTTCATTGATTCATTCATCTTTGCAATGAAACGCTGCAACACTTCGCAAGGTTTTGGCGCCTTTTTCGTTCAGTCATGTGATCGATTCTTGCTCCCTTTTTATCCATTTTCTCATTTTTAGTTCGCAGTTGCTATAGCAACTGAGAACTATTGGGGCTGCCCTGGCGTAAAGAGTCGTGTTAGTGTGTTAACTTTTTGGCAACAAGCCCACAAAGCCATTCAAAGAAGAATCCTTCGAAGTGTAATAGACCAGTTTTCAGGGCTCTTAACCAAGTTTTGCGCAGTCTATGGATAAAGAATTAATCGGAGTGTTTGGATCCTCGAAAATATCGTAGATTTTGATTTGCAAAGACAACGCAAGAAGGAATCGGAAGGAAAAGTTTACTCAGACCTGTGCCTGTTAGGACTCGTTGGTCTTCAGTTTAGGTTGGCCTTCGCCAGCGGGTTAGGAACAACAGGACGAGGAAAGAAATTGGTTGTTAAGTTTGGTTGCTGTCGAAAAGATTGCAAAGAAGTCTTTGTGTGTTGATGTTTCTGATCTAGAAGGGCAAACATTTCTTTATGCATAAGTTGACTGGGGGAGATAATTCGTCATAATTAATAAAGTCCACGAAAGGCGATTGGGTACGTTTTCATTTGGTACGGGTTTAAGTTATAAACTATCAAAAAGTCATCCACATCTTACAGAGTTCAAGGGTTTGTTTTCAGCTTTCAGTTTGAGTTTTATGCGGTTTACTTTGAGCAGATATATATGTTGCTCGGAATTATCGGCCAGTCAGGATTTTCCCCGTACGAGCGTATTTAATAAATTAAATATTCCATGCATCATTGCCAGAAGAGTCCTGACTCTTTCCCGTTATTGAGCTCTCCAGAATCGACCGTTATTGAAGTGTTTTTGGTTTCTGTAGTTCATGTCAGTTTAATTTCGTAGTCAGTTCCAACAGTTGAATGTATTCGTGGTTATGACATTGATCTGACGATTTATTGATCTGACGTTATTCTGAACTTCCCAAATGATGTTTGTTCTTTGATGATCACCAGAAGGATTCTTGAAATCCTTCTCATTTAGCTACAAAAATGTTTTGTGTTTTCTTTCGCTTAGCCTTTTAGAACGATCTAATCGTGAGCTTTTCCTGACACGAAAAGCTATGTAAAAATTTGATTTTCATAATTCAATTAGTACAATGTTTACATAGCTTTAATGTTGGCATGATTTCTGACACGAAAGTATGATTATCAATCTCAAGTTTTTAAATAAACTCAAACAACTTATATAAACGCAAAAACTAGCCCAACGTCTGTTTCTCTTTAATTATGTGAGTATTCTTAATTCTACATTCATTCTATTATTACGAAAAAAAAAACACGATTTCCCAGACTTATGATGGTAGTAACATCTCAAAAACAACTGCGAACTATCCGAACGGATCCGCTCGTTCTCTTTCTTTCTTGATTTTTTTAATAAAAATAGTAGTTAAGTTTTTAATAAAACAATTATTCTACTCGGGCTTGCTGGATATGAAATGATTATAACCAACTCGGCGCTACGCGCCTCGTTGGTTATCTATCATTTCATATCCAGCGCGCCCTCGTAGAATAATTGTTAAATATATAGTACAAATTTAACTCAGATTACACTAAAAGGGGTAAATTGTTCCTTCGTGTCTATAATAGCTTTTCCGCCAGCAAAAAAGAAACTCTTCGTGGATGTAACAACAGGAGTCCTGTCAAAACAAGGTATATTTATTCATCAAACCATCGTCAATTCTACCTTACAGTGTACATGTGCCACATTTGTTTGCATAAGGCCTCCATAGTTTCAATCAGTGGGCCCAATTGTATACTAAAAAAAGGACAGGCTGCAGAAACGAAGCTTTGTCTCCAGAATATAATGTAATGTAAGATTGGGCTCTTCGATAGAATTATATACCCTTGTCATTTAGCCTTATTTTAAGTTCTCCATCTTCCCTTACTCTTACTGTGATATTCAAAGTTACAGGTCAAAGAAATTTGTCAGTTGGTGTTTTGTTAATTCTTACTGTCCCGAAAGCACATATCTCCCCCCGCAATCATTTCCCCTTGATTATATAATCGAAGCACTCTCATTTTGAATTAAAGCAATGTTAATTTATTGGCTAAATGTTATATTCAAACGTTAGCCAGGGGCCGTAAAAAAAGTTAATGAAATTTTTCTTTTAGTTGATAGAAATGAAGGGAAACGAAAACAAAAAAGGAAAACCGTTACAAATACTGTACGTGCGAAGAGGTAAGACAAGAATGCAAGTGTTTTCTAAATCACGGCAAATATAAGTATTGTATAATCATAATCATAATAGTCAGGAGCAATTAGTCAGAGCCAAACTACAATGAAAGAGAAAGAATAACAGCCTTAAAGACTGAATAAAGTCGGAGTGATTCGTAATTTTCTATTTTAATTTGCAGAAAAAGTCAAGAAAGGAGGAAGATGATATGCTTGTTTGTGAAACAAACAAAAAGAAAGAGGTAAGCTATTATTCTGGCTCATCAGTCATCACAATAGATTACCAATAAGTAGAAAAGCTGTAATATGTTCTTATTTTTTGATACACTTTATATTTCCCTGCAGTGTCCTGGAAGAGGATTTTACCACCTTTCTTACCTGGGGATGCAAGAACTTCCAAAGGAAAAAAGTGGTGAGTTAAGATTAATTATAATAACATAACGTTAAAAAGATTCCGGTATTAGAAGACTGAGAAGGAATTTGGAATTGAATCCAGGATCTTTTATGAACGGTTTAAAGTTAGCGATTTTTTTAGTAGCATATTGTGATGATTGTACACGCCTAGTTTGAAAAGACAGCTGAAACAATTGCAAAAACTGCACTGTCTACCAACGCTGGCTGTTGCATATTGGACATTCAGTTGTCCGTATCATGCATGTGTATAAACATCCAGTTTGCAGTCTTCACGCAGGGCAAAAAAAAAAGTACACCTTCATAAAAACATTGACATACAGTTGTCTAACAAATGAAATTTTTGTTTGGGAACCAGTTGTTAAGTGTTAATGTATGTTTGTGGTCATTTAGTGTCAGTGGCTTTTACTAATTATAGAACTGTGTTGACTCTTGTAGGTACTGCGACTCTTGCAAGGCCTCACGTTGAAAAGAAAACCATTAGGCAAAGAGATGTTTGGACTACCTCGCCGTTTTGGCAGGACTACAAGTATTTTTTGCCTAGCTACCAAGCCCCAACGGATGTCTTTAAAATTTTCGAGAAACATTTGCTGGTAAACGGTTTGCAAAAATTTCTGTGAGACTTGTATGAGGGCATGGTAAACAGGAAATTCTTTAAGAAATTCTTGCATACCCGCCAATATGGTGTCTCAAATTGCGAGGTGCTCTTGGCCGAATTCACAGCTGTGTGAAGAGCACAATTTTGCAAACAGTACTCTCCAACTAACTAGTTTGAAACGTCCGCAGTCATGTCAATCATGAAGGGGCGTAAGGCTGCTATTCTACTGTAATGTGGACGGTAGGCGAAAACAGGTCAAGACCTTCCTTTTTCAATCGATCTAGAGCGTACAGTAGGCGAAACGTATAAGACCAAAATTGTGCGTTTCAGCGGAATGTCCGTGATAGTGAGCTGTCTGTAATAGTAGGATGTCTCCACAGTGGCCCTTCGTTACAACAACAAAAGGAAAACAAATTGTAACTACAAGAATCACTTACTGGATTTCGCAAAGAGTTTCAAAGAGTTCTCCGCCGTCAATACTTCTGTCCAACGCCTTCTTTCCACCCTTGATCTCGTAAAAGAAGTTCGTTGTGGTAAAGAGACCACATGTCTGACGAGGAAGAACCTGAGATCAATGAAAAACATGATAAGTTGAGCGATTATTTTTAACCAATCAGAATGTTAACTTCATCCCTGTCCATGGTAAAAAGAACCATTCCGATTGGTCCCTGAGTGGTCCATTTTCTGCTTTGTAGACCGCTGCCATGGACGGCGGGCGAACTGACTTCTCTGATTTATGTTTTCAAGGAATGTTAAAACATAAATTGTTAAAACTAAAAGTCAAATTGTAGAAACTTATTCCCTAGTGTCTGCACCACAATTTTGATAGAACTTTCACGAAGGTGACATGAAAAATAACAGATATCTGTGTACTTAACGTTCATTTTTGAGGTGGGTAAGTTGCGAGTTTGCAGCAGATTTTGGTGGTAAGTTTGTAAAGAGCCGTCGGTAATACCGTAGTATATAAATAAAAACTTTCAAATCAATGCCTTGGTTTTGTCACTCATAGTTCCGAATACGGAGATCGCAGTAGGTCAAGAACATGTACGTGATTAAACGAAGTAATCATTTAAAACAGCGTGAACAGGATTACCTTGACTCCTTTGTAGATAAATCCTCGTCTGAACCAAGCAGGTTTCAAGTGTGGATACTCCTCCGCTGACGTCACCTGGACGTGCCTCACGTGTGACCACGCATCATACAGTGGTCCGTGTATAGGATACACACCCGAATGGTGTGGCGCCACCATGTACGACTGGCTCATTGGAATACCATGTTTCTACAAAGTAAATCAAATTTCAAGGGGCTCTGTGACCTATTTTGGAGATTTTTTATTATTATTATTATAAATCAGAAGGACAATTCAATCAAAAGAAACCCAGATATAATGGTTAAGTTTTGTTTCAAATTTCTTCACCAGGTTTTTGAAACTATAATTCACTGTCTTTGGCTATGGATGGCCAGGATAGAAATGGATTGCAACTTGAACACATTAACCTAGTGTTTTCAAGTTCTTTCCTTGTTTCTCACCAAAATCATCAAAACCTGATCACTGATTGTTCTCCTTTTGAGAAAATAATTCGATTTCTTTCTCTTGAAGTTCTAAAAGCATTTCGTACACGAGAAAAGGTATATAACTTGTTTTCAACACATTGTCACCCAAAAAGTGATAATTCCCCATGACGCAGCCCCTTTAACAACTATTACACGAAAGTTAGTTCAGTTTTGTGATTAATGGAAATAAAGCCGCGCGAGGCGACTGCTTCTTCATTCGGAGGTAGATAGTTAACAATTATTCACCGGAGAGGTGGTAAATATCTACCACTCTTCGCTGACACTGAGGTGCAAAAATACTATCCACTTGTTTGGAATTGATTGCATTATACATACTTTCAGTAGGGAACCAATTGGATTGCTGAAAACTGCAATATCCTCTGGCGAGTAAAACAAGTTAGTATAAAATACAGTGGAATTCCGATTTTTTGAAACTCCAAGGGAAATGGAAAAAGGTTCGAAAAATCGGGAGTTCGAAAAATCGAAAGTGGCATCAAATCAGATGCCACCTTCAAGATCCAAGAAGGCAGACAACAACGGTGTATCACTCTTGTTAATGTGTGAACCATCTTTACTTACCAACAAAACGTGCATTTAAAACAAAACGAAAATTTAAGGATTTAAGCCAATTTCGGCAGAACAAAAACCAGTACTGTACTGATACATGTGTCTGTAATTTTGTGCGGACTCTTGACTGCATTTCCTTCCCCTTACTATGCTCCAGGGTTTAAAGAAACAGCAAAATTTATTAATGTGCTACGGCAAGAGCAACTAAACGAAGGAACTTTGATTATGTACAGTAATTCAAGACCCTTGATTGTCTAACAACGACGTTGTAGTTTCTTCAAGATGACTTCGATGACAGATTTGTCACTTGCTTTGTAATAAAAAATGCATGAAAACACCTTCTCCGGAACTTGTTAATTGGATTCAGGTGAGTATGTGGCTAGAACCGGTTTTTGTTGGCTCCTGAGTTTTCAAAGTTCGACAAATCGAATGTAAATTTTTGAAAAGGAAGAAAGAATTAGTTTGAAATATCGGGAGTTTCGAAAAATCGAGCATTCGAAAAATCGGGGGTAAAATTACAGTGTTTGACTGAAGCAAATCCAAGGGAAACGACTTTTGGTTCGAAGAATCGGGAGTTTCGAATAATCGAGTATTCGAAAAATCGGGATTCCACTGTGTATAATGTGCCCTGATCCCGGGTGGTTACCCTCATGTTAGAGCGGTTCAGTTTCAATTAAGTATCGAGCGTAATCTGCCTCTGCTTTTGTTTTGCTTTACCTCGCTGTGTGATTGGTTTACTGCTAAAAGCCCCCGTTTTGACCATTTAGAAGTAACACCAAAAACCAATTGTATTTCTCGCACACGTTTTCCGCGCTTGGCGTAGGTTTTTACCTGCACTTGCTACGCGGAGAGTTCTCACATAGTACATTGACTAATAATTAATTACAGTCAACTTTCGCAGTAACAAGTACCATCGGAACCAAGATTTGGTGTCCGTAATAGACAATGTCCGTAATAGGGGGAGTTGTTCAGCTGCTGTCCGTAATAACAAAGAGTCCGCACTCGCGTGGTGTACGCAAGCCGAGAGTTGACCGTGTGTGTTTGTGGTGATTAGCAAAGGTAATTACTTTCCTTTTGCCAATACGACACCCAGTTGAGAAGCTCTAAGAGAAGAAACCCATATTAAACGGTTTCAACACTTGCTTTAACATTCGCACAGCATTTTGTGTTCTAGGAGTCAACATTTTAAAATATTGACATGGTGTTGAACAGAACCAATATTTAACCACCTAAAATTTGCAATTCTTCAAACGGTCCCAAAATTTCGCTCAACAAAAGTAGAGCGAATGTTGACGAAAATGTTGAAACGTTTGAATGCAATGGTACCTTAGCAAATTCCCCGTTCTTGTTTAGCGACTTGACAATCTCAGATTAGGTGTGTTTATGAGGCTATTCGTGATCATACAGATGACTAAACCACGGCGGGGAATTTATGCGCGTGTTCTGAGTGCATTGTCACCTTCGTCTTCTTCCTCGTCACCCTGTTTGAAGGTGCTCCCCGAGAAACCCAAGTTGAACTTAAATCCTGGAATCTTTTGTGGAAGCGAAGCAGTTTGTATCACAGACTAACCAACAACCCAGGAAAGTACTGCTCAGTAACTTTCATTTGCATCCACAGACTCAACACTTAAAACAACACAGCATAATAAACAGCATCGCGGGAAAGTACTCCTCAGTGGCTTTCAACTGAATGGGTCACAGTTAAGCATCCAGGAGGGAGGGAGGAAGTAAGGAAGGGACGAAGGAAGGAAGGAAGGAAGGAAGGAAGGAAGGATGGATGGATGGATGGATGGATGGATGGATGGATGGATGGACGGATGGATTGATGGGAAGAAGGAAGGGAGGAAGGAAGGGAGGGAAGGAGGAAGGAAGGAAGGAAGGAAGGAAGGAAGGAAGGAAGGAAGGGAGGGAGGGAGGGAGGAAGGGAGGGAGGAAGGAAGGAAGGAAGGAAGGAAGGAGGGAGGAAGGAAGGAAGGAAGGAAGGAAGGAAGGAAGGAAGGAAGGAAGGAAGGAGGGAGGGGGGGAGGAATAAAGGAAGATTTCGCGTTGGCACGCAACCTAATAATCATGGCCCGTCTTCATTACAATGAAATCGTAAGTAAATGGTTGAAATTCTTTCAGCCACGTTCTTGGGCGGTCTTTCTAGAAGCTCGTCTAGTAGGTTATTTTGGGAAATAAATCCCTTTAGGCAGCTGCTAAATCGGTCTCTCTAGTAGTTCATCTAGTATAGGATATTTTTGTAAATTAATCTTTTCAGGGGGCTGGAAAATCGGAGGATAATGTCTGTCTGCGGCTGAATGACCGCAAAATGAACATTTACCGGGAAGGAAAGATCTCACGGGCAACTGTGAAATTATGACGACAAACTTTCAGACAAGGACATTATCCTCTGATATACCAAAAAGCCAGAAAGATGGTTAACGTATATTTTATAACTCTCTGATTAACTTTCACGATGCACTTTAACGTGTTTAAGAGAAAAAACCGGCGATGACTATGGCGTGATGGCGGATGACAAACCAATGCAAGTTCATTAGGTTACTCGATCTTATTAAGTAAGCGTAGTAATTACCTTACAAAAATAAAAATAAACCTCAAAACATGACTTTGCTGAATGCTCCCTTGTTTTGTTCTCACCTCTCGTGGCAAAAAAAAAAAACGGACGAGGGAGTCGATTAGGAAGGGGTATGTGATGCGATACTCTTTATACAATTTTGTACCATCTGGTGTGGTTTAGCAAATGAGAACACGCAGATATGAACTAGGTGAGATATATGAGCTGACAACCAAGAAGTAAGAAACCAATCACAGCGTGCGACTGCCTTTCAGTTTGTAATAACAGGAGATGACCTTGAATTAAGATAGATTGTCGATAACTAAGCATAAGGTTCAACAGCTTAGGAACAGGAGATATTTTACGACTTCACCCATAGTCTCAAACGTTCCAATCACTTTGCTCAGCCCAAAATACAATACCAAATTCAACTACTGGTCAACAGCTCTCGTTTAAATAGTTACAATTCAGGATTTCATCCACAGACTCAAAACGTAGATCACCTTGTACAGCACAATAAACAGCAACACTGGGAAGTACTGCTTAGTAGCTTTCATTTGAATGGTCACACTTTAGGATTTCATCCACAGACTCAACAATGAACACCACATTGCATGACCGTTGGTCTCATTATAATCCTTGGAATAACAAATTTAAAGAAGAGCTACTTTCTCGCAATACTTTAGACCACATTTCCACTTTTATGGCGCGCGTACTTACGCCGTAACAAGATTTCACGCTATTTACTGCCTTAAAACTGCACCTAACAAACATAGCACTAATCTTATTGACTTCTACAGCTAAGCCGTCTAACCTGAGCCACACAATATTCGGTGCCAAAGTTGCCTTAAAACACTGTCCTTAGTTACCTTTTCAATATGTTTTTGGACTATTTTAAGCAGTCATCGGATGGTCATTGTTTATTAATTTTCTTTTCTACAAATCCAATGATACGAACAAGAGAGTTTTTAAATAACGTACAGACAAAAACAGATTGCCAATCTCTCTGAAAAAATAAACACTATTATAAAGTTATAACATAGTTAAGCTCATTTATTATCGTACAAGATGTAACGGAGAAGTGTCACCAAATTTTTCAAGTTTGTCTCGAAGGTAGACAAGGCGAAAAACGTTTAAATCAATAGAACGCTTTGGCAATCACGACAAAGACGAAGACGGCGTCTTTTTGAGGACATATTTTCTAGCTAATTATATAAACTAAGCTGTAACTGATGCTAGCAAGACACAGGACGAATGTAACATATACCTCGAGAAAAATGACCTCGTTTTATTCCAATCACCCTGTAGGCAGACCTGTGAGTGATCAGTTACTAGTTTACTAGGTTGGATTCCCGCTTCCTTTTTTTTTTTTTTCGCTTTTTGTTTGTTACGAATTTAGGGAGCTCCACATCGAACGCCCTCCTCTTTGTTGAAAAGCAAAATATAAAAAAAAACAACGACATAAAAACACAAGTGATTAACTGATTAAGAGGCGTATGTCTTCAGCTCGTGAAAACACGCGCGACAGATGTGTTTAGCGCGACTGTTGCATGTTCACAAATCGTCCAGAATAACAGTTGCTTGCTATGCAACTGCAATTTCAACCTCTCGCTTTCGTCTCTTTTTTGCGATTTGTAGCGAATTCTACAGTTTCGTACGGGACTTGCTGAGGGTCATATCGTAGAAAATTCCATCGTGTACCTTGCCCCTTCTGCACGTATGGCTTCACCGTTGAACCACCCCTGCGAGTGACTCGTAAAAGTTTAGAATCTTCGTTTACTTCGACATCTAAGGTCTGTCTCTCTTTTTGTGGTTTAACCACGTCGAAGCGAAATTCCGGTATATACCCAACGTGATTCGAGATAAAAAACAAAATACCAGTCCGGAACTTTTTGCAGTATTGTTTCACTACTTGCCGAACGTTAGGTTTGAGGTCTAAGTAAGTCTTTATGTCTACGAAAACAAGAAGAGAAAATCTGCCAACATGCAGATACGTCGGCTGCAAGATCTTCTTCTAAATACAAGAAGGGTCTGTCATCCGCTTCGCTTACTAGATACGGCGCACGCAAGCCGTCTAGAAATCGCGTTATGTAGTGTGAAAGTTTCGAACGGTCTTTAGTCCAAGACTTATGAACCAGCAATGCTTTCTTCTGTACTTGGAATGTCCTGTTGCCAAATTGTGACGATGATAATGTGGAGTAATCAACCAAAAGTTCACTTCTTGCAACGGGAAATGTAGTTCTCCAACCCGCATTTGTTAACTCCGTAGCTAGCACTTTGTCTGCAAAGAAACAACACCTAGGTTTGATCGTCTTTTAAAAGGAATACAAATTAAGAAATAACATACAAATTTCGAATAGGGAGAATTTTAAACGAAGAACATCAGAGCTTTGTACATGTTGATACAAGCTCTTGAACAGCACCAAAAACCCGGTTTAAAACCAGTTGAGAACATCACTATCTTATAAGATGTTTCGGTGTGCACTATCGCAGTATTGTTTTAAGAGTTGTGCTGTAGTTTGACGAACCCGCAGGGCAAGTTAAAGCACAAACAATTTTACTCGGATATTTTTGTACTCGTTTCGCGCGTTAATCGAACGGCACTTAGAGAAGTTGGATAATAATACTTGATTACTTCGTTACAGCATAATTGGCAGTACCACTGGAAAGTGCTTCTCATTACGTAAGCGTTTTCCTGTGGTGCTACAATCCCGGCCAGAAACCTTGAAACAGTCATTTGCCTGTCACTAGTTTAGAGTTTCCCTCTAGTGGTTGTGGTTAAAGTAGAAACAAAATTGTGACTTTAAGGCCATCTGAGTAAAATGTTTCTTTTCCATCGTCCTACCGACCAAACTTTTTTACCATCACAACAAAAATACTGATTCATTGCCTGTTCCGTTTTCTTTGGTGTTTCCAATGTTACCCACAAATGGCACTTTAAATGTGACTGTTCAAATTAAAGCTATTGAGCAGAAGTTTTAATTGGCATTTTTTTCCAAACATTTTTAACATCAAAACAAAAAATCCTGATTGCTTGTTCCGTTTTCTTTGGCGTTTCTATAATGTGCATGCGAACATCTTCGAAGACCTTTGAAAGTTATTATGGCTCTTTGAAAAAATTTCAACCGAGATTTAAATCAAGGCTCGCATCGCATACTTGGTGTTTTTGACGAGTTTATTTGTTCTTCTTTTTAGACAAAATAACCCACTTTACCAAGAGAGAACGATGGGAAACAGACCCGGGAAACAGAGCATTTATTGTGTTGCCTAGAGTTTCTCAAATTCATCGGAAACCACAAAACCAGATAGCAACACGCATTACATACCAGTGTTTGCAGATACAAATTTTTCGAATTTTATAAAATTTCCAACTAATAACCTAACTATTATATATTCACTACACTATATGATCTCACTCAAACTCAAAACGTTAAGTTGACAACACTTTGCACAGATTTATAAAAGGCTTCTGTTGAAAACTCTACCACAGAAAAGGCTCAGTAAATCAGTTTAGTCGACATACTCAAATAGTAGAACCACACTACAACTTTGAAACCACTACTCAAGCTTTTACTTGAATGATTACATCGCTAAAATTTCGTCCGCATCCTTTAGACTACACAAAAAACCACATTATCGGACGTACCGCGAAAAGCGTAACAGAATTATTCAATTTTTTTCTGGCCATATTCCTACGTGTTCCTGCAGATTCCTACAATGACGTCACTTTTTCCTGCAAAGCATAAAGACGTGGTTACCAAGGCAGTTGCTTGTGTCGTTGCAAAGAATGGCGGAAAGTGAGGAAAGTGTTCCTTCGGTTTCTTCTGCTGGTTCCACCTCGTTGGATGCCGTTGCATCCACTAGCAACGCTTCAGTCGATCATTTTGTCGTAAGTAATCGTTGAGCAATTTTTCTCACTCTATTTTACAGAATTATAGCGAAACACTTGGTTGTTTAAATTACGTGTCGTTTTTACCGTTGTCGTATAAACAATACGGTACGATACAATCGAAATTTTGGAAGATCGTGTAACTCTATGGGATTGTTAAAACATTAGAGGGGTTTTAGAAGTCGAATCCCGCAGATTTTGTATCTCCAGCTACACTTTATGTCACTTTGAGAAAACCGGGCCACTTCATTCACATGTGTCGGAACGCTTTGAAGATCGTGGCATAGCACAGTAGCCCAGTATTAGCACAAGGTTTGCGTTATTTGTCTTTTCACGATCCAGTCTATGTAAAGACTCAACGATACAATTATTTTTGCAAACAAACTAACTCCATGCTCATTTTGCCTTTGTAACTGCGTCGTAAAAATTGACATGGTCCTTTGTGCTTTTCATACAGTCATGTAACAGGCAAAGATCTAACACATGGATTCTAACACATTGCTTTGTCTCTACCGTGGTTTTACCTATCAGCTATATTTCTATCACCCTGCATCTTTTGTCCTATGGTCAGTACCCCCAACACAAGACCTACACTACAAATTGTTATAAACCAGGATTAACTACCAATCCCTGCTTTGATTCTTTTATTACCTAGTCAGTGGCACATACCATTTTTTGTTTTAATGCTTTAGGATTCATCGGGTGAGTCGGAAGCTGATGAAGAGGTGAGTTATTAAGGTGAAGTTAAATGTTTTTGAGTGTGTGCAAAACATGGACTGTTATAAAGATGCAATTTGACAGAACATCATAAAAACAGAAAACTCTAATATACACAGCAAGATGTACTATGATTTTCAATTTAGTAAGGCACAAGAGAAGTTTGGTCACAAAGTTTTAAAGTTCAAATTACCATGTTGTCAAGGGCAACTTGCTCTGCTTCCAAGGGAGTCTGCATGAATCTCTTTCTTGCATGACGTGATGTGATTGATTCATGCAGTCTCCCTTGGAAATGTAGCAAGTTGCCCTTGACAACATGGTAATTTGAACGTTAAAACTTTGTCACCAAACTTCTCTCGTGCCTTACCCAGCTGAAAAACATAGCAAATTGTCCTTTTTTTAACTGGTTCCTAAAGGTTTGTGAAGAAGTATTTACCACCATTTTGAAAGGTTCTCTATGCTTTAAGTACCCACAATATATGTATCTGTTGTTGGTGTAGTGGGCTTTAAAATTTTTTAATGGATGTAAACAAACAGTACATTATAATAGGCAGTTTACATGGATTGCACAGCAAGACAAAGTATTCTGAGAATGCCAAGTAGACACTAAAAGGTTTAAAAGTGGAGAGAATAAATCTTCTGTTCCCACTGTTCTAATCTCAGTATATAATTTATCCATCCCTGTGTATCATCCAAGTACCCAGCAAAACCTGTTTCTGTTCATGAGCCCAACAATGGATGCCTTTGACTTGGTTTGTGATTTCGTTTATAGGAGAATTCAGAGTCAGAATTCCAGTCTGAAGAGGCATCTAGTGAGGATGGTGATGATAATCAAGTATGTATCCATACGTATGGTAAGGTAATAGTAAACACTCCCGAGTGCATGTTGAGTTATATACATAATTCAGTTAGTAGAATGTTTACATAGGTGTAATGTTGGCATGATTTCTGACACGAAAGTATAATTGTCAATCTCAAGTTTTTAAATAAACTCAAACAACTTATAGACACGCAAAAACTAGCCCAACGTCTGTTTCTCTTTAATTATGTAAGTATTTTTAATTCTACATTCATTCTATTATCAAGAAAAAAAAAAACGATTTCCCAGGCTTATGATAGCATTTTTTTTCAAATGCAGGACTTCTTTTTCTATACCCATCAATTGTGGTCTCCCCGTTATTCTTCAATTTTGAGCTGCCTGTTACCCATTTAAGGGTGCCACTCTCTATCATGCAACCAAATCATGCTCCTGATAACCCAGTGATATGCACTGGACAGCAAAGACAGTGGAGGCGAAATAATAGTAACATCTAAAAAACAACTGCGAACTATGAGAACAGATCCGCTCATTTTATAGAAGTGAATTAAATATGTGTGGTGACATAAATGTGACATTTCTATGTGAGCGTTGAAATTTATATAGTGATCATAGCATATAAGATTTTATTGTTTCTAGTGCTTTCAATAAGCACAGACAGCCAACAAAAAGTGGTGCCTAATTGAATCTGCTCAGAGAAGTTAGCTTCTTCTTCCCTACATTAAGGTGATTAAAGAAAGATTCTTTCAAAGTCCTTGTTGATACAGTCACTCAATTCAAACCGCTGCCTTCTTCAAATTTTATTGAAACTCCTGGGATATCAAAAAATGAAAAAATGTGTGGAAATCTTAGAACAAGGAAAATGTCTTTAACAGATGGCTACCTGTGAAAGGTGGCTTGGCTGTATTTATAATTTTAATTTTGTTGTTTTGTAGGAGACCGATCTTTGTAACACACTGCAGGCTCTGAGAGCTCGTGAAGAAATTAACACCATATTGGCTCAACCCATTCCTTCTGCCACCCAGATTGTGGATGAAGCAGAGAAAATTAGTGGTGCATTGCATCAGGACTTCCTGCAAGATGCAACACCTCATGCCAGACCAAGTGCACCAAGTAATCTAATAAATTCAATGACCAACATCACACAGCAGCTTGAGGAGTATCAACCAGGAAGTGACGTTGGTCCTGCATTGCATGCAGCAAGGCAAGTGGCTTATTGGTCTTCTGTTGTCATCTCCATGGTGTCAAACAGTGCTGCCACCATCCCTTCTTCTAACTTAAACAACCCCACAGCATTCGTCGCTCATCCAAATGTCCAACCTGCTTCGTCAAGGCTCCCTTCTTCAATATTCCAACCTACTTCATCAAACCTCCCTTCTTCAATTGTCCAACCTACTTTGTCAAGCTTCCCTTCTTTAAACGTCTAGCCTACTTCCTCAAGCCCCCCAGGTTCAAATGTCCAACCTACTTCGTCAAGCTTCCCTTCTTCAAACGTCCAACCGACTTCGTCAAGCCTCCCATCTTCGAACGTCCAACCTACTTTGTCAAGCCTCCCTTCTTCAAACATCCAACCTACTTTGTCAAGCCTCTCCTCTTCAAATATGCAGTCTACTTCGTCGAGCCTCCCTTCTTCAAACATACGGTCTACTTCGTCAAGCCTCCCATCTTCAAGTGTCCAACCTACTTTGTCAAGCCTCCTTTCTTCACTTGTCCAACCTACTTCATCAAGCCTCCCTTCTTCAAACATGCAGCCTTCTTCGTCAAGCTTCCCTTCTTCAAACATCCAACCTACTTCATCAAGCCTCTCTTCTTCAAATGTCCAACCTACTTTGTTAAGCCTCCCTTCTTTAAACGTCCAACCTACTATGTCATCTGGAGTCAACCAACCTACTTTGGCCACCCCTGGAACAGCCTTCATCTCATCTGCAGTCAGCCAACCTTCACCACCAAGACATCCTGCAGCCTTCTTACAATCTACCAGCAACCAATCTTTGACTACCTTCATCCCTCCATCAAGCAACCAAGGCACTTTGCCCTTCTCTACAACAGCCACTATCCCATCTCTGGTCAACCAACCTTCACCAAGACATCATGCAGCCTTATTACAATCTACAAGCAACCCATCTACGACAACCTACATTCCTCCAGCAAGCAGCCAAGTTACACTACCCTTCTCTACAACAGCCACTATCCCATCTCTGGTCAACCAACCTTCAACAAGACATCCTGCAGCCTTATTACAATCTACAAGCAACCCATCTACGACAACCTACATTCCTCCAGCGAGCAGCCAAGTTACACTACCCTTCCCTACAACAGCCTCTATCCCCTCTCTGAGCAACCAACCTTCAACACCAAGACATCCTGCAGCCTTCTTACAATCTACCAGCAACCAATCTTTGACCACCTTCATCCCTCCATCAAGCAACCAAGGCACTTTGCCCTTCTCTACAACAGCCACTATCCCATCTCTGGTCAACCAACCTTCACCACCAAGACATCCTGCAGCCTTCTTACAATCTACAAGCAACCCATCTACAACAACCTACATCGCTCCATCAAGCTACCTTTTCCACACCTACACCCACTACTGACCCTGCAACAATAGCAATGTTTAGGGAGTATGGGTCTGGGTCTTTGCCTGAGTGGTTGGATTCCTTGTTCATTCCAAGGAATATTGAGAACCTTCAGCAGGTTAAAGGTCTCTGGGAGGTTGGTACAGTCAACTGTCCCCCTCTTCATAAATGGACAGTGATTAAGAGAAACCATAAGTCAAAAAATGGACAAAATGCTTCAATGTTTAGTCAAAGAAAATTTATCTACAACTTATTCAAAAATTGCAATTTTGATGAAAACCTTGTTTTTGCACAGTATAATGAACTGCGACCAGGAAAGTTGTAGAAAACCCTTAACACTAAGAGTAAGTAGTTGAGCTTTTTAATGTTATTTTCAGCAGGTAACTTTCCTGGATTAACCACTGATTGCAAGCTATCATAACATGATGATGACAATAAGTGAATTTAGCAGGGTTCAAAATAGCAGCTAACTGCTGGCAGTTTTTCACTGGATTCTGTTCCTCTTAGCACCTTGTTGCTTTTTTGTGCGTGCTTTTGGCTTCCCGTCGAGTATTTTAATTTGTTGTGGCATTTAAATAAGAATAAGACAAGAATAAGAATTGACAATGAAAGAAACCAAAACGTTGAACCTTTGGACAGGAGAAGATCGTTAAAGTCTGACGATCAGGATTTTAGTTTTTCAACTGTCAGTGTATTTTTAAAGAAATTTTAAACCATTATGGGTTTACAATGCAGGACATTTGTAATGAAAAGGAACTCGTGCAGATCAGAAACATTTTATTGAATGTGATATTTCGATTTTTTTACACACTTGAAAGCCACCTCATTATGTCACGCAATGTAAGGCATGTTGAAAATGGTTTTTCGTTACGTAGTGCTCATTTATTCATCTTGACAGCCAGCTTAAAACCGGCCTTGAGAAAAAAAAAACCAGTTTAAGGCTTAACTTTCTGTTAAACCCTGCTAATACAATAAGACACTCATTTTCTTTGATTTTCTAGTGGTCATTGCGTGAGACTGACCCATGTTTATTACTATTGAGTAATTTTTTATCGTACATTGGATGACTGTTTTCTCTTTGGGCCAATTTAGATGGTATGATTTTTCCTTTTTTTTCTTTTGAGTGTGTATAAACACAGGAGTCATTTGGTTGCATCTGCTCAATTGAAAGCCATTCCGGCAATTCAGTAGTTATCAGCATGGCTTGCATTAGAATCAAGGATAGCTTCCGAGAAAAGGAAATGCCACAAATTTAATTAGCAAGTTTTCACAAGTTGCTGTTGTTGGATTTGTAAATATTTCCTTTACAAAATACACTTGTGATACTAGATGTTTGTATAATTAGGCAAATAGAATTATTAATAATTGTTCAATTATTGTAAGAAATAAGGATAGAAGTTTCTTCAATTTCGGTGGTTGGCAGTATCCATTTCGTCTCATTTTCCTTAAAAATTATTAAAGGATGTGAGTTTGTGTTGTGGATAGTTTTAAAAGCCTCAAAGAACGTTGGTGGGACCCTACGATGCATTTGAATGTTAAGAGCAAAGTATGCATGTCGTGCCTAATTTGCTTTATCAATGCAATCTTTGCTGCCCTTCTCTGTGATTTCCTAATGCTGTTCCAGGCAGCATGATGCTTGCTCAACTGCCAATGGTTATCCTCTCTGTTTTTTTTTTTTTATGTAGTTGCATCAAGCTGTGCGAGGGATCACTGTCATGTGCGATACCCAAGCCCAACTGAGTTTATGGAAAATGTAGTCTTGTTCATAAGCCATGTGTTGAGTTAAATTCAAATCGTGGCGTATTAGGTAGATGCCATGTTTTGCGTTAACTCAATCTGTGGTATCATAGTCGGGCTATAACCCACGACCGTGATACCATAGATTGAGTTCACGCGAAATGTGGTCTTGTCCAGTAGGACAAGTTTTGAGTTAAATTCAAACTATGGCATATTAGGCAGATGCCATGCTTTGCGTGAACTCAATCTGTGGTATCATAGTCTTGGGCTATAACCCTCGACTTTGATACCATAGATTGAGTTCACGCAAAATGTGGTCTCATCCAGTAGGACAAGTTTTGAGATAGATTCGGTCCATAACTTGACAACAACCTTACTACATGTGAGGGTACTTCTTCCCATCAAGCATTTAATACATATTATACAAGATGGCGGAAAGTTGTTTGTTCCAGTGGTTTTGATTGGTTTGTCTCTCAGGGGTTTAGAAGAAACCTGTAATTATTGCTTAGAAACGTTCGCCGAGCCGTTGTTTGCTTATATGCCGCATTTTGAGCCATCTCAATCTGCGGCATTTCACTAATGCCATATATTGAAATAATGCGTATTGTGGTGTAAACTTTTGTGAAATCGGCCTGTCTAACCTCTTTATAGTATTAGTATTACGTGAGGATTAAATGATGAACTTTCGTAAAGAATTGAGACCACAGTATGAATTATAGCAAAATGCGGTTTCTGGACTTGCACGTATTTTGCGTTGTTGCTAACTATGACTTTACAGCTGAATGACGCATTTTGAGTTACGGTTTCTATCTCAAACTGTGTCTTGTTGCTGGTACCATAGTTTGAGTTACTATTTCTATCTCAAACTGTGCCCTGTTGATGATGACATAGTTTGAGTTACTGCATCTCATGTCTTCATGAGAGTGCCATAGTTTGAATGATTTGGATCGATTACGTCTATCTCAAACTTTGTCATTCAGTTAATTTGAAGCATCGCTCAACCTTCTTCATTTAGTTTTCAGCCTTCGGTTTCGTGTTGAACCACGTCACAATTGGATTAATTATCCAGTTGTAAAGTGCTATGTTAGCATTTCAATTATTTAGCCCGAATAACCTTTGGAAGTCGGATTTTCTAGTAAAACCACCCCCCCCGCCCCCCACCTCCTTGGTAAATGTGTTTCAGTCATTTGGGAGAAAATTTGTACTTTTTGGTCACTTTTCCATATGATTATAGCTGCTGTGGTTGTAATTCGGTGATACCCACACCAGATCTGTCCGTTTTAGTCTACCACCTAATGGATTCGGAGTTTTATTAATTCCATTAAGCCGCTTCTCCAATAAGCCCCCGTCCATGAGGTCTGAAATAACTAAGAAGGTGATTTCATCTGAATAGAAGTAATATTTTAAAGTGTTCTGAAGCGTGGTCTAATTGGTAATGTTTTGAACATTTCCAAATGTCAATAAAATATAGGGGTCACCGTGCTCGACCCGCAAGGATTTCATGAGAAACCCTAATAGTCAAAAATGAGCCCTACAATTTCTTTAAAATGTCATTGCTTGCACTGAAACGACGAAGCAGTTCAAGAAAATCGACATATATCTTGCATTCATCGTTCACTATTTAGTTTAGCAGGAATTGCTGAGTGGGTATACACACACCTGATGCACCCAAAAAAGTGTTCTTTTCGGCATTTAGAATTTTTCACTTTTCTTAAAATCGCGATAACCATATATTGTACTCGACCGTATGCTGTTTAAATTTCTGTATAAAAAATGGAGGTCACAGAGTTCGTTTTGAAGAAAACGACCAATTTCACTGAACAGCTCAGTTTTCATAGAAAACCTTCAAGTTCCTGATTTATTGGGGTGGGTGACCCATGTAACTCAGTCTATACTGGCCATGGACTGAATCAAACTCAAAACTTGTCTTAGCGGTTAACACCACATTTTGCATGAACTCAATTTGTGGATTACAGTCGTGGGCTATAGTGTAGGTCTTTATTAGTCAGACATGTCTGAGTACGAAATAACGTATCTTCCACTCTCTCTCTCTTTTGAAGTGTACCATAAAATTGACATTTTATTGTGCAAACTTAATAATAAACATCACCAAAAACTATGCACCCAAGTTAATATACTATTTACACGGGGTGATCCCTCAGCGAGCCCTACCCTCAAATAACTAAGTAAACAAATAAATAATTAGTGAAATGGAAAACTACCTACAGTTTCATATTGAAGATTTGGTACCATTTCAAAAACCAAGCCAACGTTTTTGTATTATAAACAGAAACCTTAAAAATGGTCGTATTGGTGATAAAATACAGATACCACCCTACCACCACACATATATTCACAATATTCTACAAGAACAAAACTAAGTCAGAAGATTTAAAAAAATTATACAACTATCTTATGTACTTCATTTTTTGTCTAAATGCGCATAAAAAATTATTACAACCTTTTTAATTATTTGCAATTACCTGAATCAACTGGAGCTTAATTTAAAATTCAATACTGGCGAGAATGAAAGGTGGATTTCCTCCATCAGTTAATTCGACCAGTTTACAAACTTCAGAGAATATACTTCCTCCTTTAAGCCCTTATATAAAAATGCAATTCTCCTTACTGTTCTCCATACATTTCTTATGAAAAGAGAATTTTTCTTAATATCAAGACATCCTCAGTGATCACTTCCTTCTTTCTTGTCACTTGAATGTTTGAGCAAGAATTGATAATGTGAAGAGAAAGTCCATTTTCGTCATTCTAAGGGCTTAAATGGTTAAAAAGCAGCTTTGAGGCGCATGGGGTGTGCCCAGAGTGGTATCTTTCAGGGGTATAATTTAAATTTTCCAAGCCTCCCTGTCCATTTCATATGAGAGCCAACACCAGCCCCCTCCTGACTTTGACCATCATACCCCCCTTTCGACTACAATACCAAAGGAAAAGAAGAAAAGGGATGCCATTAATTGAAACACCACAAAAATTGTCTTAGGGCCTCCACAGACTAGACATTTAGTTCTCGACAACTATTTGTGATCAACAACTGTTATCGACAGCTAATTCACACAATCCACACACTGGAGTGTCAGCTGTCGATAACTAAGTCAGGCCAGCAAGAGCTTGGGAACTAATGTTCAATACATAAAGCAGCACGTTTCCAAAGTGGTGTGCGCCAGTAAGAAACAAATAACGACCACTGACAATGCAGTTATGATAGTTGTTGACAACTAAAGCAAATTTCACCAAACACACACAAAGTTGCTGACAAATAAGCAGTTTCCCTTTTTGAAAAGGGAAACTGCCTAGTTGTGGACGACTTAAAAATTTAGGGTTTTAGTTGTCAACTACTTGTCTCACACACAGCATTTTTTTAGTTGTAGGTAACATTTAGTTGTAGATAACAAACAGTTGTCAACAATTAAATGTCTAGTCTTTGGAGGCCCTTAAAAATATTATTTTCAGTGAGAATGTAAGCAAAATATGTTGTGGCTCCCACTCTTTTCTACTGCTAAACAAAACGTTTCTCCATGACTACTGAATGAGTTTTACTAACTTTTTGCATCCCTGGTCATTTTATCGACAGCACTTACCATCTTAAATATTAATTAGTTACTTACATGTTATGGGAAAGGGTTCAGTGTGTGCTATCGAGTCGGGGACAACATGGACATTATTGTTCACCAGGAAAGAAAATTAATCTGAGTAATGCCCTAATAAATTCGAAACTTCAACACCCCCCCCCCCCCGACAATGTGAACTTTTGAAGGTTGGATCATTCAAATTCCCTCCCCTCGGAGAAAAAAGTAGTTCAAATGCCCCACCAATTAGTACTGAAATACCTCTCCTCAGAGACAAATTTCGTCTTCAACCAAACACTGTTCACACTTTTCACAGAGCAATATGCCGTGATGACACTCTCAAACTTCTTTTGAAGACCCTTTGGAAAGAGTTATTAACTAACAAGGGTGAAATTCTATCTTGTAAATCTGTCAAACCTTGCAAAAACCGAAAAAACTCACAAACGTATTATGTCAGAACAAGAGACAAATCCCTTTCAAATTCCCCACCCTTCGAAGGCAACGTTCAAATTCCCCCTTTCCCGAGCACAATGCACAGTCAAGTGCCCGCGGTAGGCTCGGGGGGGGGGGGGGGGTGTTGAAGCTTCGAATTGATCGGCGCATAAAAGTTCATTACAGGCCATCTAAAGACATCACTTCGTCATCACTTCATCATCATCATCATCATCTTCATCATCATCATCATCATCATCATCATCATCATCATCATCACCTTCCTTAACATCACCACCATCTTCTTCCTCATCTTCATCTCCCTCATCTGGGAAATCTTGCCCAGAAATACTTTGGACGAAGTTTTGGCGATTTGTTCCCTCTTCATCTGACGACATCATCTCATCCTCCTCATCCACCTCATCCTCTGGTTCACCATCATAGGGATCACCCCCCATGCTCACCCCAGTCCTGGGGTAGTGCCCTGCCCCCACTGCCCCCCAACACTGAGCAGGATCTAGGTTGCTCTAGGGTTTTTGCATTAATTTTTAAAAATATTGCCTGTACTGTACTGTCTTAGCATTAGAATTCTCAGGTGTTGTTTAATGGTCTCAAGCACCACATGTATTGCACAAAACGATAGGATGTAGAAAAGTCATTGAAGACCAGTCTTTAACAATCCAGTTCCAAATTGTCTTTTTTTTCTTGAAAATCGGAATGTCCCGATTGTTTTAGGTTTTGAAACTCAAAAATCGGGACGGATGGCAGGTACGAACCTGTTTTACAAAATTCTAAATAAGCCCCAGTTTTAGGTTGTAAACTTAAATATTGGGCACAATAATTATTTTTGTTCACCTTACCTCGGCCTTTTCTCTGCCACAAGTCGACGGTTTAATTTATTTACATTATTGCAAAGTTGTCAAATTGTATAGACAAGGTACTAATTGAAAAATACCTCCACCTCATTCAATGGTTTGACAGATAAGTTGTGTGGTATAAAGCGAAAAAAAATGCTAGCAATGAGTACCGGTAAAATGTCCTTGACCATTATCTGTAAAACCACTGAATGATATTTATTATTCCACTACAATATTTGCCTATCATTTTAAATGATTTATTCAATGAGTGATTTGAAACCGGGACACTACAGTGCAATACGCTTTCTACAGTGCAATGCACTCTCATACTCTCATGTATGTGTTTTCTCCTTATATGATAAACTGATGCTATAGTGGAATAATAATGTACCTTATTTACTCTTATTGATGCCCAGGGACTATTATATTAAAATCAATCTCTTTAAGTACCCATCAGTCGTGAATCAACCACTCAACCACTTAGTTGATAAATCGGTCAATCAGTCAATAAAAAATTTGTGACTAACAGTGTTGCCAACACGAATAACAAATGGTCCAGTAACCACTAGTGACTTTATTTGATGCACAGATTATGACTCACTATGTTACTACCCCTGACTGTGATGGTAGTAAATCTTGTGGTTTAATTTGTTTTTGGTTTGATCATTAGCCTTTACACTGCATCTCATGTCACCAATGAGCAATGTTACTGATTGTCATAATCTGGTAGCAAAGAGAAACAAAAAGAAAAGCCTCTTCATAAATCATTTCAGGATAGTCTGAAACCTGTCATGTAATGAACTGACAAGAGGGGATCAGACTGTGGTGAATCCATCATTTGAAATAGTTTTCCCTGTCAAGTGAATTCAGTCAGATAAGTCTGAATCATCATTCCTGGGAAGTTAGTTGTGTGTGTGCGTGTGTGTGTGTGTGTGTGTGTGGGGGGGGGGGGGGGGGGAGTAGGGTTACTCCCAAATAAATGCTACTCGTGTATGGATGTGTTACTGAGGGAACATAAAGTGTATGTGGATACAGTCAAACTAATCACCAACATCAAAATTTGCAAAAAAAAAAACCAAAAATATAAAACCTTATTTCAAAACTGCTCTTAAAATTTTTTATTTCAATTGATAATGTCTGCCTGGGAACATACATGTAGCTAAGAGTACAAATTTATTAACCAAAGCCTTACAATAAACTGCCATATTTTTTCTGACATCAGGTTGATGGAATAAAAACCTGTATGGAAA
The DNA here is from genome assembly GCA_964030785.1 of Siderastrea siderea. Taxonomy (NCBI): domain Eukaryota; kingdom Metazoa; phylum Cnidaria; class Anthozoa; order Scleractinia; family Rhizangiidae; genus Siderastrea; species Siderastrea siderea. The sequence goes on along the minus strand of OZ034974.1, from coordinate 21,597,236 downwards.
ACAAAGCAGAGTTTAATTATCTCAGTTGCCAAAAGTAAGCCCATGGCTTTAGGGAGGTTCTAAGGATATTTGCGCAATTTTTTTCTGCGCATCAATACTGCGCACACAATTCACAACATTGGCATTATGTCATGCCATGTCATGCACTGAGCATGCACACTCGCATGAAAAACTACCCCAAATGTTTTAAGACACTCTAAACTGCCACTTATAAGCCCTAGGCTGATACAACTTTGCAAGGGGTTTTGGGTGGGCTTATAAATGGAGGGGCTTATATCTGGGGGTGGGGGGGCTTATAAGCGGAAGAAGAAAAACGTTACGAAATGAGCCACAGCAGTGTTGATCGGAATACATTTTTAATGTACCAGTTTGTAATTAACCTTTGAAATGTCATAATAAATCGAATTCATTTCAATTTTAACAACAAAATCAAAACTGCAACAACACGAACGTAACTGGAACATAACAAAACAGAAGCTCAGAGTTAATCTTTGCAGTTTTCTGTGAGAGTGCTTAATATTAAGGAAACAGGGAAAACTAGAGGAGGGATTATATCCGGGGGGGCTAATTACCGGATGTATTTTTTGTTTACAGGTGGATGGGCCTATAGCCGGGGGGGAGGGCTTGTAAGCAGGCGGGCTTATAAGCGGCAGTTTACGGTATTTGTTTTGAGTTTTGAGCATGTGCATTTAAACGAGTGGCATTGAAGCATTCCAAGTGGACAAAAGGTAAACTGTATTTTTAGAGATAGTTGGTCTCATGTAAATACTTATGCCAGTCTGAATTTCAGACTGGTCTCATGTAAACAAAATTGCACCAGTCTGAGTTTACACTGCTTTAATGAAATCAGGGTTTTACTGCCCCTGGGTATCTGAGGATGTTGTTAAACATTCTTGAGAGCTGCTCAACTTTAGTCTGAGGGGGTGTTTGCATGACACCAGTTCATTGTATGCTTTTCATTCTGATACAAGTTCACCCCAGTTCCCTCTTGCTTCTCTGTATTTGTTACATGATTACAGCACAAAATCTCATAACAGTGCGAGCCATACCTGGGTGAGTTCATACCAGTATCATGTAAACATGATGTAACTATTTGATTCATTCTGCATTAAGTTAATTAACCATATAGCCATCCAGATAAATCTCACATCACCGTGGAAAAAGGATTTTGTAACTTGAGGAAGGGAGATTCTTAACTACAGATCTCGCATTGTTGCTAAGGGATTTTTGTGGATGGTATTCTGTCATACAGTACGCTGTTTTCAGCATTTCGTGCCGCTATATTGGTGCAATAATGAAGAAGAACATCTGAATTCCACAACTGAACATTGCGCGTGCATAGCTACTGCCAGTCCCCAACCGCACATTAAAAAGAAAATCAGTAAAACTAAGAGGAAACTAGTAAAGTTCCAATTTTTTGGCGAATCGCCCCACCCTTCTTTACAATCCGAAGCATGCAATTACTGTTTTTACAAAGAATAGAAGAAGTACAGCACAAAAATGTATAAAGATATGTGTTTGTGCCATCATAACTTTTATATTCATAACAAAGCAAATTTCTAGAAACTGTTGCTTCAAATTTTGCATCCTCTAAATCTATATATTTGAATGATTTTAAAACTGTTTAATTATGTTTGACTGCGTTCAGAAATTGAATGGAATCAAACACAGCTGTATATATAGGCATATTTTTGGTTAATAATTATTGTGTTCAATTACCGAACCCAAATTAACCCAATGACTGCATTCAATCCAGTTCAATTTACTGAACAGTTAGATACGTAAGCTACGCTAATTATATAACTGATATCTTCCACGTACCTTAACTTCACTGTAAGAAAATGCTGTATCACTGATCACTGCTGGCATATATGCCTAGAACGGAAAAAAAGGATCAGTGAAAAAAAACAAAAAACAAAACAAAACAAATTCAGGGCTAAAAATTGGCAGTCGCCCAGTCGCCAGTGGCGATTTAAAACTGACCAGGGCCACTAAAAGTCAAGGCTTAAATGCCTGATAGAGGACTGCAAATAAAAGTTACACTGTAGTTACAATTCAAATAAATTAGACTTTCATTGGAGCATCTCTGTTTTCTTTCCCCTCCTCAACTCTAAGTTCATCAATTGAAGAAAATTTTCAGTTCTTGGAGTGCAAATTCATGAGAGCGAGCGCCTGGCAAATTACTTTCATCCTTAAAATAATATTAACTTTATTGTTTTTCTTTTGACAACATCAAATAACTAATATTGTATGTAACATACATTATTAAAGCATTCACAACGCAATTTTTGACCAATGTGACATTAGTGAACAGAAAGAATGGGTGAACAGAATAGCAATTATACTCAATGTCAATTATTAAGGGAGTCGTCATTCACTTTGCTAGCATTGTCACTTCCAGCTTTGAAATGTTGTTGCCGAAGCTATACTTTGCTTTACTTTTGTGATCCACCTGATTCATGAGACGTACAAGTGCCTACTGTTGGAAATTTTTGCATCCACCCGTGAAAGTGTTCTTCTTTCCAGCTTTTGTGGAATCCTGACAAATGATTAATAAATCATCGCCTGAACCCCTCATTTGCAGCTATCCAAACTCTTTTAACCATTTGTCTAAAAAGTGGTTATGTCTTCCACCCTTTGCATGGTTCATTGCTATAATACAGGTAAGGTAAAGCACTTGAATATCGATCGATTGAATGAGCAACAAAATGGCAGGACCTCATTTAAGTTTACTGGATGTTCAATCATCTCCAGTCTCCTTTGCTTAACTCAGTAAAAAGCCAATTGCAATTAATCAAACATGTTCTAACTTATCCCAGCAGACAATTGTCAGTTAAACAAGCCAGATTGCCTTTAGGAAGCAAAAACACATCAGTACAAATAATGTCAATTGCATAAAAAAAATCCTTTGCTTACATCTGGATCCCCCCCCCCCTGGGAATACAGTGGTTTTTGAGAAAACCAAAAAATGCGTGCAGTAATTATTTGAACTTTCTAAAACATGACAGTCCATTATAAGTGACAAATAGTAAGAAGCACTTTCCACAATGCAGTGCTTTTATTTCATACATGTAGGTTAACTGAGATCGAAAAAAATGGCAAATTGCAGTCGCCTTCTGAACTAATGCATGGTTCAATTTTGCCTGTTACCATCCCCCCATCGGGCAACCCCGGGGACAAGTCCAGCCCTCGAGCCCGGGGGTGGGGAATTGTTTCAAGTGGTCTTGTCCCGGGGGTAGGAGAGTGGGGCAAATCGAAAATAACTTCTTGTTGTTCTTGTAAAGTACGTCACTTCTCAGTTGATATGATGGCCCCAGACTGCGTGGAGAAGATTGCCTATTTCCAGTGAAAATCTCTAGTATTTGTAGCAGACTGTTTAGAGAAGAATAATCTCTCAAAATTAAAATCTGTGTTCGACAGTACATTTATTATAAATTGTTGGACGAATGTGCATTTGATGCGTACTCGAATGAATGGTGGTCGTTACAAACAAAGAAATATTTCTTCAGTGTGTTTATATTTATAATAAGACAACTTAAATAGACTCTATATAAAAACGGATGCACAGCTTTATGTTAAACAGAGATCTCAGTCCGGTGTTCTTATGAAACAAGTGAAGAAAAACTCCCTTAAATGCTGCCATCAATTTGTTCATGGGCCTCTTGTGCGTATGCGCTATATTTAGAATAAAACATGTGGCGAAGAAAATTTCTTTACTTGCCAGCCATACGCCAGTGCAGGTAGAGTTTTTTCTTCACTTTTCTGTTCATGTTTTTATTATATTATGCATGTAGTGTCCTTCGTTCAATAAACTCTAGAAAAACGTTTAAGTTCTTGTCAAAACGTCTGGTTTTGCTATTGTACGGAAATCAATATCGTCATTTAGGTTTTGTACACAAAACAACGTATTTGTGGTCGATGAGGAGTCCCGGGGTTGGGGAATCGTCTCTTTCTGTGTGCCCGGGGGTGGGGAATAGACTGCCAAGTGAGAAAAATAAATGCAAATCCCCGGGGGTAGGCCCGGGGAGGGAGGGATGGTAACAGGTAGAATTGAAATATGCATAATATTGAGTGATAAACAAAATTAATTCACACATAAGCTTAACTTGAGCTTAAGTGAAGCCAAATAAAATTATTGAAATTCAAGCAAACAATTTATAAGTGATAAACAAAATTAATTCACACATAAGCTTAAGTCTTCAGCTGAAGTGAAGCCCAATAAAATTATTGAAATTCAAGCAAACAACTCATAAGTGATAAACAAAATTAATTCACACATAAGCTTAAGTCTTGAGCTTAAGTGAAGCCCAATAAAATTATTGAAATTCAAGCAAACAATTCATAAGTGATAAACACAATTAATTCACACATAAGCTTAAGTCGAGTTTAAGTGAAGCCAAGTAAAATTATTGAAATTCAAGCAAACAATTCAGAAATCAGAATAAGGGTTAAAAAATATTTAAGACCTACTTCAGTAGATACATAAATGAGGATGTGCTTTTTCATCGATTCGTTACTTGCATGGATTTTGGTAGGGGTTTTGCCGAGGATATTGTAAACAATGACTAGATTCAGAGTTTAAAAGAACGAGGCAGATATCAATTATGTCCTGTTTTGTTATTCTTTTGTTTAGTCAATGAGTTAACATCTTGACGATTCGCGTTGGTACTTGTTTTCGCCTTTTACTTCATTGCATGCTTTCATAAGCTGTTTTCTCCTTTGCCTGGCTACACTTTGCTCCGTGAAAACAAAACACACTGGTATTCTTCAAAGTTGAGAAAAGCGGGTTATCGTCGTAAAGTAAATAACTGGAAATATTAAGCTTATATTTATGACCAAAGCCAAGACAAGTTTCTCTTTGTTCGAGATAACGGGGAATTGGAAATAAGCGAGTTGAGCCAAGACAAATTTCTCTTTGTTCGAGATAATGGGGAATTGGAAATTAGCCAGTTGAGTTGAGATAAATCAAAGCGAATTTCCCATACCGTAATATTCTGTGAAATGATTGAAAAATTCCGAGAAACTCACCCGGGAAACTCAGCAAGCAGGTCTTCACACTGGTTCAGTTAAAGCATCGGGCCAAAGCGATCCATATTTCTCCTCTCAATAAAGACATTCATATTCCACCTAATAGGCATTTAGGACCCTTGATGATCTGTAGAATAAAATACAAAAACGTAGACGTAAATTATTCGGTGGTACAAAATTATTTCCAATCACAAATGCAAATAGATAAAAATCAAGAAAACTGTACCCGACATGTTTACAGTTCTCTGTCGGCGTCTCTCAGTTTTCCTCTGGCGTTGTTCTTCAGTACTGTTCCGTCTTATTTCTAGTTGCCTTTATCTCTCTGCTGTACTGTTCCTTCGTCTTTCTCGTTTTCGTTTCCGCTCTGCTTGACCGGGTGCTTGACGCTGTTCTTCAGTGGCGTTTCTCCTTCTTTCCCGTTGTTGTTCTCTATCTCCCTCTCTTTTCCTTCGTCTCTGCTCTTCCAGCGAAAATTGCCTCATGTAAGAATGTCATGAAATGCGATGTACGTACGTATGTATGGCGCACGCGCCCGCGAGCCATTCCGCTTGCCATGACCATAAAAAATTACCAGCATGCCTCTTAGTATGAGTATGGGGCTCCACTTTTGCGGCCTTCGGCCGCAAAGGAGTTCCGCTATAAAAGTGACAAATTTCCCTCATTAATCTCATTGTTATTAAATTTTAAAAAACTTAGAAACCGTAATACTGCAACCATGTCTGTCTTTGTACTGGTTGCTGAAGTCATTTGTGTTGTTCCTTTGACTTCACTTCCTGTGGGTTCTGCAACAAAGTTTGATTAAACTTTCAGAAGATTTTTCAATAATGGCGGCACTTGAATTGCTATTTCAGTGGTCTAAAAAAGTTTGCACCATACTCAAAATCAACTAGAACTTGGTAGGATGAGTAAATGGATCATATTGTCCATGGAAATATAAAAAATTACATTACAAGACTAAACATTTGACCTCATGGGCTCTTTAATAGAAATAAGCATTAATTTCCTATAATATGTTGTGTCAGAAATATGCATTTTTCTTATTAAGAGAAAATCACAATGCACTCTACAACAAATTCAAGCAAATTAGAACTTGTGGCATCAATCTGGAGTCTGTGATTATGAAATACACTGCATTTGCTTTGTCCTGGTATTTGAGATTTGAGATTTGAGATTCCACCGATATATAAATAGCATCAAAAACAAACTTACTCCATTGTGAAATTTCCAAAATTTGGACAATTCTTTTTTCTCTTTAGACAGAATTGGCAGCGTTGACTGCACCTCCAGCATGTGGGGTAGTAGGAATATTTTACAGTCTCATCCACATCAGAGTATGTCTGCTTTTCTTCCAGCAACAGTGTCGGTACTTGTGGATTTTTTCCCTCCCTGATAACTCCCTTTTTTCTTTGGTTCTTTATACGGGAAGATATCAGGGTGAGAAGTTCTTTTGAAGGAATATTGCCTGGTCTCCAGTTATCTACAGGTCAATTAATTAAGTGTTAAGTTCAAAAGAGATGGACAACATGACAACATGGAATGACAACACAGTTGCAAACCCACTATCTTGCCTGACTTAGTAACCCGGTGATAAAATGTGGCGGTTGTGTGGTTACTAAGTAAGTGAAGTACAGTAGCATGTAGTGAAACACTCATGATGGACTCCGTAAGACTGAGTGAAATAAAGACACCATGGTTTTACACCCAGCAAGAATAATAACCACACAATGTAGTTCCAGTGGAATAAATGTGTTATGGTAAATTTAAAAAAATCTGCTAGATTCTACTCGCCCACAGACTACCGGAATGCAGAATACCATATTTTCTCGATTAAAACGCCGGGGGCGTTTATTTAAAACTCGAGCTAGTGGACCCGGCGTTAACACAAACCCGGCGTTTATTCGGGGCCAGGTGTTTATTTATTCATTGAAACGTGTTTTGAAAACGTCATGTTCTTGCTCTGAAAGATGACATCTCCTCACCAAATTGCTTTCTATCATTTCGTTAGAAGAGTTTTGGGTTGTTACTTCTTAAAATTTATGGAGCAATTCCTGTATTCCTAACAACTTTCAGTGAGCTTAAATGCACAGGGACCTTAACCCTTTGACTCCTGAGGATGCATTTAGGTGCTCTTGTTTAACCATGTCCCTTGTACCACTTGTGACGTCATCAGTTTTAACGGTCCTAGAAAACTTTGACAAGAAACTTGTCAGGAAGACAAGATATTTCAAGCCACATCCAAGCAAGCACAATTCAATCAAACAGGCCAGAGAAAAATGAAAATGAAAGTGAAAATTTTGTCTCACTACCCACTCATACTTCCTTCCAAAAAATTTCACGATCCTTGGACTTTTTGCAATACCTTTTCCCACCGAAAGGAAGCCTAGTAAATGCCCCACCCCCCCCCCCCCCCCCCAAAAAAAGCCAGCCAGCCTAGTGCTCGACTTGTAAACAATGTTTCGATTCTTTTTGGCTAGACAGTGACCTCAAAAGGGCTTGACTCGCCTCAAATGGCATTTTCGGCAAAATTTCCAGGGGCCAAAGGGTTAAGCCCTTTCATCCATCCAGCTTAAGCTTACATTTCAAAATTGTTGACGTTCAGTGGGCGAATGAACCATTTCAGACAAGAACCTCGAGGTTTGAAACAAAACATTCATAGATTATGAATTGTATCTTTATAAACAGCATAAATAATTAATTGCCTAGCCTTGTAGGTGTCATCTCTTCGAAGGCTGCTTGCGTTTCTGCGTCGCTGGTCAACAACATTCTTCCAAGCATCGCTGCAACGCCTTCCAAGACTAGATCACCACGGACTTTATGGTGGGATCTTAAACCGGCCTGACAGCCAAATGAATAAATTGCCAGATCAAGAAGATCGGAAAATGAAGCTGGTACTTGCTTACTTTTCGCTGGCACTGTTTGCGTAGCCGCAGTAGACGTAGATGATGAAGAAGCTATTTCACAAGAAGGTGAGATAACGCCGAGAAATGTCGCTCGCTTTGTAACCTCGTCCCCCGGAGAGGAACATTGAGAGGGCACTGGGAATAAGTAAGCGTCAGCAATCTTCACGCCTTTGCGCCTCACATGCACAGAACAGTCGATCAGCTCGCCCGAGACAAACGTGGTTGATAAAGATTTATTTCGTAAATCTGAAGGGAATATGCCGGCTTCAAACCGTTTGGCATTTCTACGGCCATTGTATGATATAGCTGTCTGGCAGTTTATCTTAATGTTGGGATTTGTTGGTGAGAAACGACGGAACAGGCCTACGCGTAAGTTGAAGTTCACGTGGAAAATGCACGAGGTCGTGGCAAATTTTGTGTGCAAGCTGTTAGATACAAGACCCTTCGACCACCTCAAAGCCAGGATGGAAGAAGAAGAGGTCAAGATGGCTACAGAGGATTGGAAGCCAGGGGATAAACCAACCAAGAAACTGATTGAGTGGTGTCAAGACCAATGGCGAAGAAAAGATCCAGAGTACCCAAAAGATGACTGTGCCTTCGCCACTAATGAGCCCTGTACCATGCCATGGTTTGATGACATTCCCACTTGTTTTAACCGCGGAGTACCCTGCCCAGAGTGCAGAAGTGAGCTTGGAGTAGACATTCCTATGGAGATGTCTACCGCCCGCCCCGTCCTGGATTTCGACAAAATTCACGCGGGCTTGGATGATGAGTCACGAAGCGAAGAGTGCGTGGCAAGCGCGGCAAACGCGGCAAGCCAAGTGACGTCAACAATGACCCTAAGGTCTTCTCGAAAAAACTAGTGCAAAGCAGCACTTCTGCTGAACTTTGTCCGTGGATATATTTTTATAAATTTCATTGACGGTAAAATTTATTTGTTATATTTATTTTTTTTTGGTTTTTATTGAAAACGGTCAGTGGAAAATGCATACGCGTTTCTGAAACAATAGGACCATTGTTGTCACCCGCTCATTTACATGGTGAAAATCTGCATTTTACACTGGTCAACCGTTTCTGAAAAGGCCACATTGTTAGTGCTGTTTATTGGTACAGTAACTACAGAAAGACCAAAAAGGTTGATATGGACGTATTGTAACCGTTATTTGTTCTTGGACTCCTTAACTTCGCTGAGTTTGCATTCTTGGCCACGTTTGTTCGATCGAAGGTTGGTTTCAACAGTCGTGACCATTAAGGTTTTCTAGTGCCATAGCTCATTTAATTAGCGTTCGGATCTCATAGCTTTTTAAGTGGTCCTGACTCGAGAAATTTAAAGTAGCCTTCATTTGAAAAAAAACCAGGCGAAAATTCAAAGCCAGGGAAGTTAGAAAGCCCAAGATTTGGTGATTAGAGGTTCATAGCAACATTTTGTAGTCAGGGTTCCCCCCCCCCCCCTTTATTTTTTGGGGGGGAGGGATTTGTGGTGGTTATGTTTCGGCAACTTTTTTTCCCTCCTTTTTGTTGTAAATGCTAGGGAAATATTACAAGTGGTACTCCTGATTTAGTGGTAAAAAATTAATTTGAACCATGCCCACTACACAAGATTCTGTCCCCTTTGATGTGGATTTTCCAATGTGTGATAAATTATCTTACATGTAAATTTGATATAGGATTCCCCTCCTCTGCACTTCCCTTCCCAGCACTCAAGGGTGAGATCTGGTTGCATGATGTGTTTTAATAATTTAATAATTTTTTATTCATTTGACAAGCAATCAAATACACAGTCATATAATGCACTTACCTATTACAATGAACCTTTAAATTAAAAAGTCATTGCTTTAAGATACTTGCATTGATGAACATTTACTGTAATTGGGCAAATAATGAGTTCAGGAAGCACAGTGTGCCTAAAAAAAACCAGTGGAACAGTTGAACAAAATTGTGACACGAACAAACTCCTGGGCTCAGTAAGAGCTATAGGTTATTGTGATCATTTCTAATGCATATTAGGGATGGACCATTAGAACAGTTATGGGGAGGGGGGAAGGGAAAGTTAAAAAAAAGCAACAAACAAACAAACTCATGCAAGGGAAAATTGAGAGGAAAGAAAATTCATACACAGCGAGTAGCCCAGAAAAAAGTTCTGGCATAGGGAAAATATTTCTGCAAGGGAAATGTTAACAAAAAAAATGTTGGTGCAGCTCGATAACATTTTTAAGAGTCCATAACATTTCTAAGAGTCCATCCCTTGCACTGATAATAATACCCAGAGCAACTGAAACACCAAACACTCGCATATGGATGTGCCAAGTGGCCCAGCATGTTGATCAAAAAATCAAATGAGGCGATTTTATTAGTTGGAAATCAATTGGCTTTGTATTAACTTCAATTTTGAAAATTAATGCGCCTTTTTTGTTTGTTTTGTTAACAACTCGGTTCCATAGTTGATTTCAAACTTGCCTTGAAGGTTCACTAGTTATGGCAGTTGCCGGCATGTTGACAAGTCTGAATAAATCTGAAAAATCTAATGAATTCGAAAACGATTCTAACTGTAAAACGACTGATCAGAAATTTTGAAAATGTGTTCTGACTGAATTTTTTGTGTGTGTAGCTGGTGATCTGAAAGGGGAGGAAATTTGAATCTCCAATAAACACAACAACAAAGCATATGTTGTGTTAGAGATCTAACTTTGACATAAATGAGCTGATACATTCCATACCAAAATAGTTCAGGGAGCACTTCAGTATCATGACCGTTACATCAGTGGTCCAACATAATTGTTTGAAAAACTAGCTAACCAAAGTGCTTGAGGGGGTGCGGGGGGGGGGGGGGGGCTTTTATATCACTGGTTTTTTTCAGGTGGCTCCCGAGAGTTTCCACTAAAGTGACTATGAACTGGCAAGAGTTACAAAAGAAACGCTAGTTCTGTTGTCTTGTAATCTTAGATCCTGCGATTTCAAGTGAGGTGACCAACATAACACTTTTTTAGTTAAAACTTTCTTGGCGAAGGCCACTGTCATGGTAATGGTACATCTACGAACGAAAGATAATCCCCAACTGTTAACTTCTTTGTTCTTTAAAATTTTGACTTTCTCTCGATGAAATTGAAAAAAAAAACATTTTAACTAACATTTTGGAGGGGAAAGAATATGGGCTCATCAGCCAAATACCAAACAACTTTAACTCCTCTAGTGAATGTCGCTATCAGATGGAAAAAATAACAATTTAAATTCCTGTAAGTTAATTGACATCTTTCAAAACCAATTGATAAACAAATCCATTATGTGACTGGGTAACCCATTTGTTTTTTGTTGTTATAAGGTCTTGCAAGCGATTGGTCAAAACAAAATGAACATTCCAGGCTCACAGCTGTTCAAAGCAGGGTTAAGCTAGGATTAGCATCACCATTTAATTTTGTTTTATAACCAAACAATACAAATTCATGTCAATCTTTTTTTCGCCTACATTTTGACTTAACATACAAATGGGTCACTTCTAACTTGCTTTGAAAAATCTATTATAATACAAGAAGAAGGGACATGGGTCAGATTTAAATTCCAGATTAGCACTAACCCACTTTCACACGACTGGGCCCGTGAAAAGCATGGTTTACTGAATTTGAGTGTACAGTAACAACCTGAGGGCTTTTCAGTAACTAATCGTATAATAAAAGAATAGTAAAAGTCTAGAATTAAAACAATCAAACTATCCTATAAATATAAAGACAGCAAACTTTATGGCTAAAACCTAGAGGAAATTACATCTGGGCAACTAACTGATCATTGACTTTTTTAAGGCTGGAACAAGGAACATTGCGCTGCACACACACACGCACAGAAAAAAAAAGAAAACTGAATGTTCGCTGACCAGCAGATGGTATATACAACTTGGTATTTGTAGAGTTTCCTGCTTGAGAGTAGAAGAGCTAAGTATAATTACAGGAAGATTACTGTTATGGATAGTGGTCTTGTAGGTACTGTAACTTAACGCATGCCCACAGCCAATTAATATTAATAATAATAATAATTTAGAACTTAATGAATTGTGGAAAGACACTAAGGGTGGATTCATTTGCAGCATACGCGTACACTCATCGCATTCTTAAGGCATACCCTGTTGCAAATAAACGTGTTGATAACCCCCAGAAAACTACCCGTCCAAAACGCCTATTGTTTTTAGCTTGATAATTATGTCCAACGTCAAGGCGAATAGGAAGGAAAGCTTCAAAAATTATATTTCTTGGGTGATTTACTTGGCTTTAAATCCTGTGGAACGTGATACCTTATTATAATAGCCCAATTTCGATAGATCAAAATTCAACTTAAAACAATAAATAAGGATTTTTATGGGCTAATTATAATTCCACTAAGCCTCAAACGAAATCGGGTATGCGATTAGTCAATGGCGTATCGATTTATCGCATTCAATGAAAATATATTTGCATTTTTGGCCGCACAGGAGAGTGCAATCCTTTCGCAAGTATTTGAGCAGGCAATTGCCTCCTTTGGGAAAAGGAATCAGAGTTGACAACATTAAAATAGCTAATGAAGTACCAGTGCACGCTGGAACGCGCCGTTGATTTATCGCCTACCCCACATGCATAACCTAAGTGCGATGCTAACAAACACGTCCTTGCATTTTTTGCTATACGCGTATGTTGCAAATGAATCCACCCTAAGTTAACATTGCCCGTACACTTATATTAATGGCATATTTTTTAAATGGGCCATTGTTGGTTATTTCCCTCCACATTGAGTATTTTTCAACACACTAACTCTGAAGTTCAATTATAAAAGGTATAACACACAATTCCTTTTTTTTGCAATCAATCAATCTTAGCAAACCTCTCAGAAAGAGAAATCCACTTCCAAAGAGTTGAGTTTGTGAGATTTGTTCAAATTATAATTATATTTCCATCCATATTATTTAACGCCTCGTTTTTTCCAAGGGTCAACTTAAACTTTAGAACTTGAGAATCATTTCTCACCCAAACTGTGGTGTACATTTACCACGTTAGACAATTCAGAATATTCAAAGTTGTTTGAGCAGAAATTACATGTATCTGTTTACAGGCTACATAATTTCCCTTTCTGTTTAGTTTAAAATTAACAACTCATGTTGCAGAAATGATTAAAGAACATCATGATGGCCAACCAGTGTAAGACCACAAATTTAACCACTAATTCAAACACTAATTTAACCACACCCTGCTTCACTTCGGCCTGTAAGTCTTTTTTAACCATTTATATTTAAGTCAAAACTTGATAAATTTATCTTCAAAAATTGTGGACATTCATACATGCCCCTTTGATACTGTTATGCACCCATATGCATGTAAGGGGCTATTTTTCTAAATCTACAAGTCTGTTGTACCATAGAATGTACCCATCGCATGGCATGTTTTGAAACTTATCATATTTTCTCAATTAAACGCCCGGCCCCGAATAAATGCCGGGTATAAAAAAAGAGAGAATTAATGTAAATAAGCTTCTCAGACATTTATTTGTTGTATAATAAACTTAAGATTTAAGGGCAAGATGCATGGGTGCCAAGAAAAACAAATAATGACTCTTTGTTAAAAAAAGGCGGGCCCAAATAAACAGCTGGTTTGAATGAAACGCCGGGTCTACCACGCCAAGTTTGAAATAAACGCTGGGGGCATTTAATTGAGAAAATACAGTACATATGTAACCCAACAAATATTTCTAATTTAATTACATTATCTTAGGGGTTTGAACATCCACATTTTGTGGTCTAACACTGGTTGACCACCATGATGTTCTTTAATCATTTCTGCCCTTGCTTCTTGCGTATAGAGCTCAAAACTGTTGGACTTCCTGAAAAATAAAATGAAACATTTAATTTCATAAAATTTTAATTTTAATTAAGTCCATTTCAAATACTGATTTCAGCTAAAAGACAAAAAAAGTCGTAAACAGGAACACCTACCAGTCAGATTAGTAATTCATAATTAAATTTTAATTAATTTAATAACTGAACTATAAAATAAACACACTGTTTCCTAATCACTTTCAGTACTCTTCAGACAATGATTATCAAACACTATGTAATTTATTTTAAAAGAGTTAGAGAAAAATAATCACATAAATTAAGACATATCATAACTGCACTGTCAAAATCTACATCACCATATATAGCTCACCTCCCCCTCTGCCTGCCCTTTTGATAGAGCTGTCATTCGCTCCACACCTGGCAGCCCATCGGGCTGCAGACCGTCTTATGCTGTGTGTTGTAAACTCTTTATTGAAAAGAGTCTTTGACATCTGCTGGCAACAATAAATGTCCAAAACATACTTATATACTGCCCCAGAGAAAATGAATTTGCCTGTGCCCTATACCTTGCTTCTCTCATGTCACATCCCCACATCCTCTTACTTACATCCTCACGAGGAGCCATCTCCAAAACCAAAATACCCTACAGCCCTTTTTATCGTTTAATTGCAACAACATCATAAAACTCTGCAGTTATAACTTATTGTTAGTTTGTTTTGTTTGCAAACAATAAAAATACTAGGCCATCTACCTCCAAAAAGGTTTTCCGGTATGATGTGACACCACGAGCACAATTCGGGAAAATTCCTCTGTTGTTTTTGGCAACTCTAGGAAAAATATTGTTATGGTCTCCCTGTGCGTTTACCATATATAGTAATTACATGCGCACGCATGGATTCAATAAAACGTGTTTGCAGGGAACCGCCATGTTGTCCGGGTGCGTTCCTAGATCTCTTGTCAATACATGACAATTTTGGCGACGAGAACGGGATCTTAGGGTTATTTTACAGCGGAAAAAGTGAAAGAAATTCCTAAACAAGATCCACACGACGTCTCAAGATGCCAACCGAGACTGATGCGGCACAAAATCCGGTTCGGAACATCGGAAAAGTTCAGAAGTTCGCAGTGGGAACCGACTTCGAAGCGTATGCAGAACAGCTAGAATTCTTCTTCGTGGCCAGTGGAGTGACCGACTCGAAACAGAAGAAAGCCGTCCTGTTAACTAATCTTCCCACCGAAACGTACCAGCTGGCGAAAGATTTGGTGGCCCCGACATTGTTAAGAGAAGATTCTCTCACGTATGACACGATCGTAGAGCGTCTCCAGAAGCAATTGAAGCCCCAGAAATCTGCTCTAGTCGCCAGGTATGAGTTTGACAACCGAGCGCGAAACGCAGGAGAAACGGTGAGTCAGTATGTTGCTGTTGTAAAGCATCTAGCTACTGATTGCAAGTTTAATGATGCCATGCGAGTGGAAAGGCTCAGAGATAGATTGGTTTCGGGTATTCGAGATAAGAGAATGATGTCAGAGCTTTTGAAACTCAAACTCGAGGAACTGACATTTGACATTGCTGTAGCGAAATGCATCGCTATTGAGCAATCTTACAAGGATGTTGAAGCTCTCCAGGGGGGTAAAGAGTCAAACCCAGTTGATTTGTTATCCAAGTCAAGGCCAAACAAGAAGCCTAAACCTAAGAAGGAAGCTAGACCTTCAGAGAAAAAGAGTTCCCCATCCCCTAAAGAGCCAGGTGATCAAAGTTGCTACCGTTGTTTGGGAAATCATGATCATAAAAGTTGTCCGTACAAAAGGGAAAAATGTCACCACTGTAACAAGACCGGCCATATTGTGAGGGCTTGTAAATCCAAGAAAAGGGAGACACAAGCTGCCCGACCTCCAGTAAATTATGTGGACAGTGATGGCGGAGACAGCGATAACTACTTAGGATCCCTTGAGGTTAATAACGTGAGTGACAAGGATCATGTGATATGGGTCAGCCCCGAAGTACAGGGAAGGGTGGTCAAGATGGAACTAGACACAGGTTCAGCTGTGTCTGTACTCCCATACAAACAGTATAAGGAACATTTTGGTCACGTGAAACTAGCAAAGAGCCATGTCATACTTAAAACCTACACTGGGCAGAAAATCACACCTAAGGGAGAGATGAAGTGTATTGTTAAGTTTAAGGGCCAAGAGAAGGAGTTAACCCTACAAGTGGTTGAGACACCAGGGCCAGCATTGTTTGGGCGTGACTGGCTCTCCAAAATTCGGCTGGACTGGGGTGAAATCAAAGCCCTTAAGCTTAGCCAGACGCCGGAAGGGGTCATGCAGCACAAAGTGGATCAGTTGTTGCAGAAGTACGAGTCTGTATTTTCTGAGGGCGTAGGCGCACTTAAAGGCCACAAGGCTGATTTAAAAGTTGAGGAGGGCTGCCAGCCTAGCTTTCATAAGCCACGTCAAGTTCCATATGCACTTCGCCCCAGGGTAGAAGCAGAATTGACACGTTTAGAGGAGGACGGTATTCTGTCTAAGGTAGAATACAGTGAATGGGCTACCCCGATTGTCCCAGTAGTTAAGCGAAATGGATCAGTGCGCGTCTGTGGCGATTTCAAGGTCTCGGTCAATCCAGTTCTTCTTGCAGAACAGTATCCTCTGCCACGCATAGAGGGTATTTTTGCGAATTTGGCTGGGGGAAAACATTTTAGCAAACTTGATCTACGCCAAGCTTATCACCAGATGGAAGTAACAGAGGAATCCAAGAAATACCTCACGATCAATACGCACAAGGGTCTTTTTCAATACAATCGGTTAGTTTTTGGGAATACCTGGCACCCAGTGTATCCTCGATGACATGATCGTCTCGGGCAAAACCGATGAAGAGCATTTGGAGAATTTAGAGAGCGTGCTTAAGCGACTGCAAGACGCGGGTCTGAACGCCAACAAAGAGAAGTGCGAGTTCTTCAGGGATATTGTTCAGTTCTGTGGGCATGAGATCGACAGAGAAGGTCTCCACAAGACACAAGAGAAGATTGAGGCAGTAGTTAGCGCACCAAGACCTGAGAATGTGTCACAGCTTCGCTCATTTTTAGGGCTCGTTAACTATTACAACCGCTTCTTGCCTAATGCATCCACAGTTCTCCACCCACTTCACCGGTTGTTAGAGCAAAACAGCGAATGGCAGTGGACTGAACAGTGCGAGCAAGCCTTCACAGAGGCTAAGCGCCTGATTACATCTGAGCAGGTGCTAACGCATTATGATCCAGCGTTGCGATGCTTCACCAACCGGCATCGGTGCGGCTCTTTCACACGTCATGCCTGATGGCAGCGAAAGGCCAGTAGCTTTTGCGTCCCGATCGTTGACCAAGACAGAACGCAAGTACGCCCAGATTGACAAGGAGGCATTGTCCATCGTATGGGGGGTGAAACGGTTCCATGTGTACCTCTATGGGAGGCGATTCACGCTCATTACAGACCACAAGCCCCTCACTGCCATTTTCCACCCAGAGAAGGGAGTTCCTGCCATGACCGCTGCGAGACTCCAGCGCTATGCTATGTTCCTGGCTGGTTTCGATTACAAGATAGAGTATAAGAGCACGACCAAGCACTGCAATGCTGATGGGCTGTCTCGGCTCCCCCTTCAGCAAAAAGAGAGGGAGGAGATGGAAGTGGATTCGTCAGAGGTGTTCCACGCAACCCAGTTTGAGCCATTACCTGTAACCAGTAAAGCAGTTGCTAGAGAAACACGTCGTGACCCAGTCCTAGCAAGGGTGTACGAGTCCATCGTGAAAGGATGGTCTGCTCGTGTTGGTGGAGACAAGCCTTACTACGAGCGGCGCAATGAACTGACGGTTCACCAAGGTTGCATTCTATAGGGAATGAGAGTGGTAATCCCCAATAAGCTCCAAGACAGAGTGTTGGAGGAGCTGCACGACGGGCATCTGGGTGTGGTAAAAATGAAAGCGCTAGCGAGGAGCTACGTCTGGTGGCCTAATATCAGTGGCCAACTGGAAGAGCTAGCGAAAGCCTGCAGTGGGTGTCAGCACAACCAGAAGATGCCTACTAAAGCACCATCACATCCGTGGGAGTGGGCCACTACACCATGGCAACGCATACACATCGACTATGCCGGCCCATTCCAGAACTCGATGTTCTTAGTAGTTGTCGATGCACACAGCAAGTGGCCGGAAGTGGTTCCTGTTAGTTCCACCACTTCAAGTTCGACCATCGAAGTCCTACGCGATTTATTTGCCAGATTTGGAATTCCTGAACAGATCGTTAGTGACAACGGTGCACAATTCGTTTCTGAGGAGTTCCAGGCGTTTGTCAGGTCCAATGGTATCCGCCATTTAACGTCAGCACCATACCATCCGGCTCCAAACGGTCTAGCTGAGAGGGCTGTACAAACTTTCAAGCAAGCGTTACGTTCCATGCATCAAAGTCCAAAGCCGGTGAAGGAGAAGTTGGCAAAGTTTCTCATAGCTTATAGGAACACTCCTCACTCCACTACCGGTGTGAGCCCTGCACAGTTACTCCTTGGAAGACCGTTGCGCACTCGCCTAGATTTGGTGAAACCTAACTTGAACCGTAAGATGGTTAACCAACAGCATCAGCAGAGCTTTAGGGCCTCGAATGAGAAGGGTAGACAGTGTCGTCAGTTAGAGGTTGGTGATTCTGTGATGTCACGAGATTACCGGGGGGATCTGAAGTGGCGTTCAGGGCTGATTGTCAAGAAGACAGGTCCGCTGATGTACGAGGTGCAGGTGGCACCTGGGATTATTTGGCGTCGACATATCGACCAGCTGAAGCCAACGGCGGTTGAGCCCGACACTGCTGAGGTCAGCCAACCAGAAGTGGTCAGCCTACCACCAGCGCCAATCCAACAGAGTGCACCACCAGATGTGGTTGGTACAGTTCCAGAGGATCCCGTGGCAGGTCAACCGGAGATGGTTTCTGTTCCCTCACCTGTAGCCACCGACCCTCCTGAAGTGACTCCAGTCAGTCCTACGGTCCGTGAGCGGCGGTACCCCCAGAGAGTGCACAGGGCACCACAGAGACTCGATCTCTGAACTGTTTTTCTTTTTATTTTTCTTTGTTTTCTGTTTTTCTTAGAAACTGTAGGTTGCCGGACACTGTTAGTCGATTTAGTTGTTTCCTTGAGATTGTATCTTAGGCTCAGTCTACAAACTAGGGACAGATCATTTTTGTGTGGAGGAAATGTTATGGTCTCCCTGTGAGTTTACCATATATAGTAATTACATGCGCACGCATGGATTTAATAAAACGTGTTTGCAGTGAACCGCCATGTTGTCCGGGTGCGTTCCTAGATCTCTTGTCAATACATGACAAATATAATTTTGCCCTTTCTTAATTCCTGCAAGACAAATAAAAACATTACTGCTTTCTACAGGAAATGATTGAAATTAAGACTATGTAAAAACTGGTAGCTAATTTCCTTACTCCCTGTAGCCTCCTGAATAATAGATCTGTAAATAGCCAATAAAAGAAATATTATAACGACCCTGTGTATTAAAATGAACTATGGCAAACACAAATCAACAAACCTGTTACTAGTAACCACACAAAAAGGGCAGTAACTGGGCACAGCCCACGGTTTAAAGGGTTGGGCCAAAGGGAAAGTGTCACACCTGAAATAAGAATGCAGGTTAGAAAACATTTTACTTATAGACACATACATGGCTCCATGGAAGAGAGGGCTTGACACTAACTTTTGACAGCACTTTCCACTTTGGAAATAGGATTTCAAATTTTACTTTCCATCTCAAAATTTTATTCTCCAAAATGGATCACAGTATCATAGTTGCTGACCGTGACAAATCGCCAAGGGTATACAGGGTGTACTAGAGTATACAGGGTATACTCTAGGGCGTACAGGGTGTAGAGTATACAGGGTATACAAGGGTACGCAGGATGTATAAGATTATACAGGGTATACAAGAGTATACAGGGTGTATACACCCTGGGAACGAGGTTGTACAAGGTATATGGAGATAATAATTTAGAACTTATATAGCGCATTTTCTATATGGATATTCAAATGCGCTTTACAAGCTGGTGGAATGGGAATTTGGAAATGTAGGTAAGTAGAAGAAATAAAAGGTGGATTCATTTGCAGCATAGCGTACAGCCGTGGCATTTGTCCATTGGTATTTTTTACTGCTTTTAAGCTTGAAAACAAAAGAATATTCTAATGGGCAAATGCAACAGCTATACGCGTATGCTGCAAGGGGATACAGGGTGTACAAGAATATACAGGGTGTACATTTAGCATCACATATTTCGGGACAATACGTGGAGCTTTCTCGATCTTCCAATATGGCAGAGAATGCAAGAATGGTGAAAGTTTGTCTTTTTTTTAATTAACCCTTTAAGCCGCAATAGTGACCAGCGTCTAATTTCTCCTTACAATATCCCAACTTGATCAAACACTAAGAATTGCAGCACTAAATTGAATGCCTGCCTACAGGTAAATTGAATTTGCAGCAGGCTGCAAAAATGCTGTGTAACCCTTTGAAGTGCTTGGTCATTACACAGTATCTGCAGCAAAAATTACCAAAAAAATTGTGGGAAGGTTTGGGTGGAAACGTCCTTAAGTTTAATCAAACTGTCTTTTTATTACAGGAGCATAACAAGTTATACGTACCTTTTGCCTTTTTGTCAGCTTTGGACCATGGGATTTTAACCTCGATTCTTTTTGGCATTCTACCAGAATCAGCTGAATATAAAAATATAAAAAAAGGACCATGATCTTTTTTTAATCAAAAAAAAAAAGGGAAACATCATGTAGTTTAAAGGTAAAAATTACAACACAACTTTTAATTATTGTTTATTGATAATGTGTGCTTACTACAAATGGTTTTATGCCACAAGTGCAAACCAATTAAAATGATAATAAAGAACATTCTATGGTCAAGATTCATTTGCTGCATGTCTCTAAACACAATACACTTTACTTCATGAAAGAATAGACCTATACTTGTGGCTCATTTAGGTTCCTTTAACAGTTCTTTTCTCTCTTCCAAATTCTCTGTTAGCTGTTCTACTACTGTTCTGTTTATAGAGATAGTTGACGGATGGTCTATTTGGTACACAGAGAAAATACAACGCTGTGTTTATATGTTCGGCAGTTGAAAATCTTTCCAATTCTCAATTTTTAAGTTGTGCTATCCATGTTTAGATGGCTAAAAACGGTACAATTTCCGTTGTAAGTTTGAGCATTTGGCTGACCTCGACTCCCAATCTCCTCTTGCTTTGCTAGAAGCAAAGTCCCAACATTTTCCCAGACAGCTCGGGCATCATATATCTATGCCCCTGCATTTCCCCCACCATAATAGCTCGTAGCTCATATTGGTTGCAAAGTTCGCAGAAAGTCCCCAACAACCATTCAAATTTTCGCATTTAACTGCCAGCTTTTCAATTTAACAGCCAGTCGAGGAGCCAAAATGAGGAGCTGGATTATTTGGTCCAAGTTCGCGTGACAAGAAACCGTTTTTTTTAAAAAGTCGCAAATTTAAATTTTAAGCGCGCGCGTAAGGAACCGTGGAAATTTAAAAATTATACTTGCGCGCGCGTAAATGTCCGCTCGATGTCTGACTAATTATTGTACTTAAGAATGTATTTTCGCCGGTGTCTGCAGGTCGATATGAGCTCGTTGCGCTTGTTTAAGGTTGCCATGTGTGGTTTAGATATTATAAAAAACTTCTCTGAAATGCATAAATTGCACCGCTTGGTGAGAGTGGTGTATGCTCTTGCTTTTGCAAGGATTTTCCACGTGATTGTAAAATCTTTCTTCTTTTCTTTTAACTGCCACAGGTATTTGCTGAGCTCAGTGTCATTCTTCTTGTTCTCATGCTTGAATGACATCTGGTGGTTCCTCCATCTGGTCTTGAATTCTGTGGCAGTCAGGCCTATAATTTTTAAATTTCCACGGTTCCTTACGCGCGCGCTTAAAATTTAAATTTGCGGCTTTTAAAAAAAACGGTTTCTTGTCACACGAACATATTGCTGATGTAAACCTTAACGATACTTCAGTGTATATGGAGATTAACTGATGAGTGGACCAACTCCGTGTTGGTCTACGAAACAGATTTGTATTAAAATCCAGGTGCCCTCATTGAGTTGTCCATCTACTGGTATATCAGCTCCTTTACGGTAGAGCACTCTCTTGGCTTCACTGGTGAAAATCACCTGAATTATCAAGCTCCTACATGGTAGAGCACTGTCTCACTGAAGAGCCAAACATGGAACGCACATCGTTCAACTACTCAACGAAGAACATACCTGTTGCATCAAAAAAGGAATAAACACAAGCAATTGATCGAAAAGACGGAGCAGTTTTTATGCAGGATGAGATGGAAAGCTTTCCACTTCTTAAACCCAGAGCAATCCACAGCTAAAGAAACTTTTGGTTTCAAAACAAAGAACTCCCCACCTGCCATCGAAGAGATGAAAAATTTCGAGGAAGGTATGATCAACATTATTCAAAACATCGAATTCAAGGATATCAAATGCCAATTCCAGAATAGCCTAAATGAAGACATCAAATCAGTTAAAAACGATGACCGTTTATTTGTTAAAGCCGATAAATCTACCAACTTTTACAAAGTAGACACCACAAAGTACAACCAGCTACTGCAGGCAAACATAACCAAAACATACAAGAAAGCCGACATGAGTCAGTTAAGCAAGATTGATGCCGAAGCAAAACTAATCACCAAGAAACTTAATATAGACGATTGGGTCAAGGGAACGGCTATGAAAGAAGCGTTTATTACACTGAAAGACCATAAGGCCAATTTCGCAAACAAACCCACTTGCGACTAATAAACCCATCGAAACAGGAGATAGGCAGGATCAGCAAACATATCCTGGAGGAAATCAACCGGAAACTCGTAAACGCCACAAACGTCAACCAGTGGAAGAACACGGCCTCCGTTCTGCAATGGTACTGGAAATTACCAAATAAACGTGAATTGGCATTTATATGTTTTGATGTAGTAGAATTCTATCCTTCGATATCCGAAAAACTACTCAGCCGTGCCCTCGACTTCTTATCCGATTTCGTGACCATCTCAGCCGATGATCGCCAGACAGTTATACACGCCAAGCATTCACTCCTCTTCAGCAACGGAGACCCATGGCAAAAGAGAAATTCAAACACACTCTTCGACGTCACCATGGGAAGCTACGATGGGGCGGAAACATGCGAATTAGTAGGCTGTTACCCCCTCTCGCAACTTAAACAAATACCTGACATAGACATTGGCCTTTACCGTGACGACGGACTGGCGGTACTCAAGCAGACTCCGAGTGAAATAGAGAGAGTGAAGAAAGAAATATGCAAAATATTCGCCAAAAACGACCTAAGAATATCTATTGAAGGGAACAAAAAAGTTTTCAACTTCCTTGACGTGACGCTCGACTTGAACACTGAAAAATTCAAGCCATATTCAAAACCAACAAACACCCCGCTCTATGTGCACAGCAAATCAAACCATCCGCCGAATATTATCAAAAATATTCCTGATTCAATAAACAGAAGAGTATCCGACATTTCTTCTGACGAACACGTATTTAACGAAGCAGCAGCTCCCTATCAGGAAGCATTACGCAAGAGCGGTTATACCTACAGCCTTAAATTCAAACCTTCACAGCAAACACCACCAAACCAAAAGAGCAGGCGTAGAAATATAATATGGTTTAACCCACCGTTCAGCAAAAACGTCAAAACCAATATAGGAAGAGCTTTCATCAGTCTAATCGACAGATGTTTCCCAAATGGCCACAAATTGAGGAAAATATTCAATAGGAACACTATCAAATTAAGCTACAGCTGTATGCCAAACGTGAAGCAAATAATAGACGGACACAACAAAAACATCTTAAAGAAAGCAGCACAACCTCAACAAGACACAACCACAAAAACGTGCAATTGCAGAAAAGCAGACGAGTGCCCATTAAAAGGTGAATGCTTGCTTAAAGAAGTTGTGTACCAAGCCAAGGTCACAACCAAGGAAAAAACCGAGACATATATAGGCCTGACTGCCACAGAATTCAAGACCAGATGGAGGAACCACCAGATGTCATTCAAGCATGAGAACAAGAAGAATGACACTGAGCTCAGCAAATACCTGTGGCAGTTAAAAGAAAAAGAGAAAGATTTTACAATCACGTGGAAAATCCTTGCAAAAGCAAGAGCATACACCACTCTCACCAAGTGGTGCAATTTATGCATTTCAGAGAAGTTTTTTTATAATATCTAAACCACACATGGCAACCTTAAACAAGCGCAACGAGCTCATATCGACCTGCAGACACCGGCGAAAATACATTCTTAAGTACAATAATTAGTCAGACATCGAGCGGACATTTACGCGCGCGCAAGTATAATTTTTAAATTTCCACGGTTCCTTACGCGCGCGCTTAAAATTTAAATTTGCGGCTTTTTAAAAAAACGGTTTCTTGTCACGCGAACATATTTCTGATGTAAAACTTAACGATGCTTCAGTGTATATGGAGATTAACTGATGAGTGGACCAACTCCGTGTTGGTCTACGAAACAGATTTGTATTAAAATCCATGTGCCCTCATTGAGTTGTATAACTAAGTCTCTTATCATTTCTTATCACGCCAGGAAGTCTTCAGGAAGTGCCCAGGAAGCCTTGTTTCTTCCAACCCTACTCAGTATGGGGGGGGGGGGGGGAGAAGTGGGCTTTGGGAATGGGAATTCATATGATCTAGCACTTTCTTGTTCGAGAATATGTGTGTCCTTGTGGAGGGGGGAATTTAAATGTAGGGAACTTAAAATCATACCTAACGAAATCAGAACATATCACTTATTTCCTTCTCGGTGCCCTTCCCGGTCCACAAATCAGATGTCCACCGGCCCCATAGCTGCACGAGATTTTGTGGGTCAGGTTTTTGGTATCAGAAGTACTCCGTAATTGAACGATATGACATCTTTTGAAGGTTTGAATGTTTGAATTCGTGGAAAGGACTTCGGAAAGAAAACAAAAGCGAAAAGCATGACTGATTTTATTCATAAATCGATTTTATTTGTACTCTACAACAGCCGTTTATTTCGTTTCTTTGAAAAACTAACCGGTATATTGAACAGTTGGCACATTTAGGATTGCGTTGCTGAAGATATATACAGTTGAACCTCGTTATTTCGAACTCGGTTATCTCGAGCACTCCGCTATTTCGAACTCAAACCCAATTCCCTTCAAGCAATTTTCTTTTCAGTCATATGCTATCGGTTATTTCGGACTCCCTGCTATTTCGAAATGTTTTCCGTTTCCTTTGAGGGTGCAAAATAGCTGGGTTCAACTGTATATTTTTTGAAAACAGTTACTAGTTACAGGTAGCTGGGATTTTGGGGTTAGGAAAGCTTTGTGCTTTTTTTAGTAAGAGCTGATTTCAATCAACCGACGCTGTTACGCAAAGAGATTAGAGATTCGATATATTTAATAAAGAAAACTGCGGGTGAGTTCCTCTGATTTTTTCTTCACATCCAACGGGTGCCCAGTGCCAGTGATAAGATGTCATATCGTTCAGTTGCCAAAAACACCCACCCCCTACCCCCAACCCCTCCACCACAAGGGCACACATATTCTCGAACAAGAAGTGCTAGATCATATGAATTCCCATTTCCAAACTCCACATCTCCCCTCCCCCATCACTTCTCCCCCCCCCCCCCCCATACAGAGTGGGGAAGTGGAAGTGTCCAGGCTTCCTGTATCTCGGTCTTAAGAGTAATTTAAAAAACAATGGCAAATATCTTAGGCATATCAACCCTTACTCCTATGTCAGCAGTAGCTACGTTACTGAGAGGCCAATAAAATGTGAGTACCATATTGAAATCTAGCTACAAACGCCGGGGTTTATTGAATTCTGAACCAAATTTCAACAAAAACGTTTGAAAAACGTGGAACAATTTCACCAACTTTGTCTTATCTCAGTGAATCTGGTAGGTCCTTTAGCAAAAAACACCACTGACAGGAACAGTGACTGAACTCTTTTTAACGTTACCTTTCTCCATGATACACTGAGGAAGTATATGGGCAACTGCTCAACAGCAAATGTACTGTGCAAGCAATTTAGAATTGATTCCGCATGAGAAAGGGAAAATTATGGAACGATTCAATGAACTGCTGGAGAAACGGCCTGGACAAACCCTCGAGAAGATCCTCGCTTGATGCACAAGCCCGCAGAAAAGTTACGAAAGATAAGAAAGATATTGACACGATAACTGGTTTGTCGTTTGTTTCATCTGTTTTACTTATAAGTACAACTGTAAATGGTATTTTAGGTTTTATTATTAGTGGATAAATTCAAATAAATGGTAGAAAGAGAACTAGAGTTCAGCTACGACACATAATCCGGGCAGATTTAATATACCCATCTCGAATAAACGCCGGGACCTCAAATAAACGCCGGGACCCCGAATAAACGCCGGGGGCGTTTATTTTAAACTCGGCAATGTAGACCCGGCGTTTATTTGAACCTGGCGTTTATTCGAGGTCCGGCGTTTAATCGAGAAAATACGGTATATGCGTTGAGTCCGCTGTAAATTGGCTAAATTGCATAATATGCTCTTCAAAGAACACGATAGAAGCTCAACACTGCAATTCTGTAAACAATAAACAATTACTTTTACCAAAGCCAGTTACTAAAAAGCTGTATGTTTTTCCCTTTCTATAACTCAACTGTAGACTGACAAATCTAGTCACTAGTGAAACTGAGAGCTTTGTGGGCGACTGTTTGGAATACCCAGACGAACTCTCGCAGTGAGCCAAAGAAGACACAATCCCTTGATATATTTCAAATCTTGATTTAATACGGCGCCACAAAAACCGCTATTTCCTTTGCCTAACTCCAAAGTGTCTAGCTCAGTACAATGTTCGTGAATTTTAATTAACAGTTAGTAAAAGCAGTAGACATTTGCAAAACAAATTTGTACCCGTCTGGCACTGTCAAAGCTCTTAATTGTACTGCCTCTACAAAAAGTCGCCAAAAAATTGGCCGGTGAAATTTTTGAAAATTCTCTTGGCACAGTATTCTATGAGTCACTGACACAAAAGCTTTCACAAATAATAACAGTTTTACTGTCAATAACATCGAGAACACGTGCAGTAACTGAAGGGAAAATAACTCTACTCCTTTTTCATTCTCATTTTCATCAGTCGCCACACTAGAGATTATAATCCGGGGGGGGGACTCCCATATGAAACTGACGGGGATGCTCGTCGGAAAATTAGAATTAAACCCCAGCTAAAGGAGTCCAATCTGGGCGTGGCTCAGGCGTTATTTGACCCCCAAAGGAGACCATGCTAAAACAGACAACCAAATAAGAGCTACAGTGATTTTAATTGCGTTACGGATTAACGCTAAAGATTGACGGCGTTTGGTTTTTTCATGTAGATATTTCTTTACGCACAGCCCTAGGCGATACCTGTATGGGTAAAAATTTTGGCTTTCCCTCCTGAAAACCTTAAGTGAGACCAAAATCTGCAATTTACACCCCTAAGCGAGACGACGAGCATCCCCGTCACTTTCATATGGGAAAGTGTCGAGGTATAAGGATTTATATGAAATTTGATCGCTAGTTTAGTCACAAAACAAAAAAATGACAATAAACAGCCGATTAACTGTACATACAAGATCATAATCCTTTTGTTTCCATGCCGTCTCAAAGCCTTTCAGCCGCTTTAGGTTTCTGAACTTCCGTTAGCACATTCAACAAGTACGTCAAAATAAGGAATAACAAATGTTCCAAATTTTTCCATTCGTGTTTCCAGTTTTCTCTTGTTAAAACCATCCTTTCTATGTATCTCCTCTCTCCTCCGCGCGCAGAGGCCTCCTACAGTCGCACACTTGGGAAAAAACGCGCGGAGACTCCCATCGTTCCCGCTCTGCCGTTTTCTCTCACCAGCGCTCCATTTTTCTTTTGCTGGTGTTTGCTAACAGGAGCCTCTGCGGAGGAGAGAGATGTATAGTACAACCTCGGTAATCCGAACTCTGCAGGGAAACGAAAATCAGTTCGAGTTAGCGAGGGTTCGAGTTATCGGGGTCGATTGAATATTCAGTTTGCCATGGTAATAATTAATAATTTACTGATTTTTTAGGTTACAGTTTTTATTGATAATTTACTGATTTTTCAGGTTACAGTACAGTACAAATTAAACTACCTCGTCAGAAAATCTAACACGATTATGCGTTCTTATGATAATACAGTACTGTGAATGTAACCCGGGGGGGGGGGGGTGGGGGTACTCCCGTCAATTTAGGATAGGTGTGTGCCGCCACGGTTCTCAAACCCTGACCCTACTTAAGGGCAGAAAATCGAGAATTGTTACCCATTTAAAGGCCCAAAACCAAGAAATGGCATCCTATTTTACAGCAACACAAGCTATAAACGTCCTTTTAAAATCGCTTTGTTAAACTTTATGACGTGTATTCGGGTGTGTAGTACAGTTTTAACGGACTATATGTTTTTCGTTTTGCGCGTTGAGGTGGATACTTCAAATTAGTGACCCTATCTAAGGAACATCTAAGGATCACAATACCAGAAAATACCAAAAAGGATACCCTATTTGAGGACTGAACACCTCAAAAACCCTACCCTATCCGGCGGCACATACCTATATAGCGTCTATAAGGGAGTACCCGCGGGGGGGTTAGTTTTAGTGTTTTAAAAATCCGACTACACGACAAGAAGAGCTAATAGGATATTTCAATGGGCATCCGTGGTGAGTTGTAAGACCAGAATTTGAGCTATCGGGGTAAATTTTGATCAAGGGAAACGAAATTTAGTTCGAGTTAGCGGGAAATTCAAGTTATCTGAGTTCGAGTTAACGGAGTAAAAATGGCTCAAAAGTGGGGTTAAATCGATGGGAAATGGGACTACTTAGTTCGAGTAGGTGGGGGAGTTCCAGTTATCCGAGTTCGAGTTACCGGGGTTCTACTGGTTCTACTGGTTCTACTGGTTCGCCAGTGGACAGAAGACGCAAAAGGTGAATTGAATGTTCCAACACAGAATTCCACTTTCAGTCACATTAGCAAAATCAAACATTGCACCTCAGTACAAGATTCTTATACATGTTCTTATATCAAAACTGGAAGTCGACTGTGTATGCTCCACAATCAACACAAGTGTAACCACGATATTCTCCTAACAAAAACCTATTCCTGGAAGAACAAACCGCTGTTTGCTGTGATCTTACGCTAACATATTGAACCTACTGAGCCCATGAATTCATGGAAACGACACAATTTATCACTGAACAGCAGGATCTCCAGACATCCTAGTTATCTGATACATCAGCGCCTAAGAATAACAAAAGTGTCCTCGACATAGCCCGATGATACAGCGACGTTCCTCTCTTGGGAATACCGAAGAGCACGCGAACATCAGCGAATCTTCACGAGAGCTCACGAAATTAACCACAGGAATGTGCAACTCCACTACGATAACTCGTAGTTGCTCCGCCCTGTGAACAAAGCCCGGGGAAAAGGAAGTGTTCACTAACTCATGCGCGGCTATACGGGTTGCACTGTACCGCTGGATGGAGTCCAATTTTTGACTTTCCAGGTCTGTGATGGGCTCCAATTTTTAGTCTGAGACGGGATCCATGCACTTTTCTTTTTCTTTTTCTTTTCCTTTTTGGAAATTTGCATAAGTGTGTTTGATAAAGCCTTTGCTTAAATATTTTGTCGGTCAGTTAGTGTGACTTGTTTGGTATTTCTCCTTTGTAATTGTGATCGGTATTAAATGTGCAAAAATAATCACTTTCTATCCTCTTTCCCCTCTGTAGTCCATAAAGCATAATATGTAACTCTTTTGATTGAGATGGGAGAGCAAATTAGAGCACCGTTCGGTCAGAGACGGGTCTGGGGTTTCCAACCCCCCCCCCCCCTCCCCAACCCGGAGGAGAGTAGTTGTCAATTATTCCCCGAAGTGGAGGTAAATATTTCTCACTCTTCACTGACATGACTCAGATGAATAATTCTTTTTAGTATATACCTAATCAGTGGATAACCAGCACCAAATCCTCAAATAGTTCCTTTATTACCGAGAAACGAACTTAAAAACTCGCGCGTGAAATCGAGGATAATACCTTGAGGTCAATAGCAGATACTATCCCGAGTTTGAAAAGCCAATCAGGAGCGAGAAAAAACACTATCCACTGGTTTTGTTATATTTTATCTTGCGCTCTGACTGGCAACTTAACTTGTTGAACATTACCAGATACAAGCTCATGTTAGGTTCATGAGCTATGATGAATTCTTAACACTAAATAAATTTTACGGGTTCTTTTTATGCAAAATGCATATCACAAAATGAAAATTTGCAAAAATTCCATGCCAAACCGTAGTTGCTAGAATTAACAATTTTGAATTCTCGGACAACCCTGTATTGTCAGTATTTTGCAATACAGTGACAAACAAGAAATTCTGAAGAATTTACAGGCGGCGGATAGTCTCTCACCCCTCCCCTTTTCCTAAGGAAAAAAGGTTTGACTTTAGTAGTTCGTGGTTTCTGGTGACCTGTTATGGACAAATTGCACTTCCGGTATGTAAGGAATTCAAAGTATGTATGCAACTTGAGAACTTCGTTTGTTTGTAGCCAGTGACCTCTGTACGACTCTAGCGAGACAAGAGAAAACCCTGTAGCTTTACCTGGAGAAATAAATCGTTCTTAAGCCGTGATATCGTTAAGTACGGCCCTAAGGCATTCACGATAAATGTTTCAGCCTTCAGGCAAGGACTCCGTTCGGATCCTAACGACACGATCGCAGGCTAATTGCAATCTATTTTTATAACAACGATGCAAGTCCATTTTAATTTACGTCATGATAACAACAAGGCCATTGTTCGAATGCCAACACTATCTTCGTTCCTCTGCTTTGGGTCATCGGGGGACTCAAGAATAGAGTTTATGATCGCTTTGGCAACGTGTCGAGTTGGAAGCACTGTGTTACCACTACTAACAATAGTCTCTATGAGTCATTGACCATCTCGCCCGCTATGTAGTCTCAGCTTTCCGGAAAATCAATAAACCTACATCGCTCTCTTTAACAAAACTATGTTGTTTAAAAACCACTTTCATAAGAGTTAAATGACCCTGTCACGAGCAAAATGCCCGGTATTTGAGAGATTAGCTTTCAATCTGGTAACATCGACGTCATTATAACGAGCCTGATTGTTCAGAGGCCGCGCGGAGACGTACGAGATACCAGGAATGCGCGTTGCATTTTATGAGTCGGCCGGACGTGCCAAGGCACGTTGCAGCGCCTAATAACATGCTCTTCATCTCCAGCTAAACGCTCGGGATTTAAGATTTCTCTTTAAAAACAGATCTTTTGCATTTTGTACTAGTCTAAGTTTGTTTTCACCACTAAAGGACCTAAAGTTTAAGTTTTCATTCGACAAAATTAACCCAGTGTAGATACTGGCTGCGTTTTTGTTCCCCCTTTCTATGAGCCAGATTTCAGATGCATGAATTGGCATATACGGGAGCACATAGATATGCTTCTAGCATATTCTGTTTGACCTCAATGGCAGACAGCTTCTCGAAATTGTATATTGTTCAAGACAAGTCACGTTGAACTGGTTGTCTTGTGCATAACAACATTTTAAGTTCATTCATTCAATTGCACGATCCAAAAAGTAAATCCATAAATGTAGGTGTAATTTACTTTCCTGTTTTATCCACAAAAAGGCTTTAACAAGCCTCAGGAATTAATTCCAAGGCCCTAAACGTAACCCTCTGGCTCATTTTATAGTTACCGACTTTCGAAAAAAATGCTATCTTCTGTCCCCGAAGAATTGTTTTGAATCCGGCTCTCAGGCCTTCCCCATTTGATCCGTATAATTAATGTCCAAAATCCTCGTCAAAAGTGTTGTGTACAATAAGAGGAGCCAACATATGCGCTTCTGGTCACAACAATAATCACTCTGATCACCATTTTTATAAAGCATGTAGTTTTGATTGACCAACACCTTTCTGGGTCCCCTAAAACCTCTAAATATAAGCGTAATGGATGGATTGGAATAACCTAGCTAAGTCCGCAAGGTCAAAACATAAGCCGTCTTCCGTCCCCACTCCCATAGAATATCATGACCTTGAATACCCCACTACGGAAAAACTTTTGCAGTACGGTGCCCAGGTCTCCAAGGCCCTGTGTCAGTCTAACGAGTGGAAGACTAGGAACGAGATGTGCAAATGAATTCATTGATTTAAACCCCGATATAACAGATCCCTTCAAACAAAGTTCCAGCTATAACAACGATATTCTGTAGCCCGTTCGAAGTTACAGTAAAATGTAGGGAACAGAACCCTGACAAAATGAACCTCGCTACAACGAAATCTAGGTGACCTTTACAACGAACACAATCCGGGCATTTCTCAAAAGCCCCGAAACTTTTCCTTAGAACTTAGCTTACGATAATTCACACTTTATCTTGAAAACAAACAAGCCTTTAAGTATGAAACTTTGTTCATAAGCAAATATTTTTTGTCAAAAAGACATGTTGATGTCTCTACAAATGGGTTTTCGGCGCCGAAAATTTTCCGGGTCTTTCGAGGAACGCGCACCAGCGCAGAAGCTCAAACACAAAATTTTCCCTGATGTAAAGAACCCAATAGCTGTCATCATGCGAGTGAAGTTACAACAGACCAGCAAAGATGAATTGAATTTTATTTCATTCGTTCAAATGTGGATGGAAATTAAACGATCAGACCGAATGCTGATTAGTGCATCATAAACAATGTTTACAGTAGCCAAACCCAATATAACGAAGATTTTGGTGGTTTTTCCCGCAAATTCGTTATAACGGAGTTTTCGTTCATAGCGAATTCCCGTTACAAGGAACATATTTTTTTCAGTCCCTTGGCACTTTGTTACATCGGGGTTCCACTGCCTTTAGATTTTTTTTGGTTTGTCACGACTCCAACAATTGTTGTGCGAAGACGAGGATTACGCCGCTCTCTGAGCGCGCCTCTGCATCACTGTGAGGTGATCCTATTGGTGCGACGTAGAAACGGAACACGGAAACACGGAAACGCACGGGCGATAAGCTATGCGCACGTGTGAGAGACCCTAAGTGCGTTTACGGTAGTGTTTGTTTAGTGACCCTGGTGGTGTTGTCTGTGTGGGTTGGGGGGGGGGGGAGGCATAAACAGCCCCCTTCCTTAACTTTCAGAGTATGGCAATTACGTCTTGATTTCCAAACCGTCACATCTTGGATACACCATCTTGGAGTTCTCAATTTTTCAAAAAACCCCGAAAACCTTCAAAATTGCATGGTCAAAAAGTGATGAAAGCAACAGAGGAACAGATTTGAAATTGATATAAAAATGTAAAAAGTTACCGCAATAAAGTAATAACGTCTGTAACCTACGTAGAAGAGATATCGCTCCTTATGATCAGCCAGAAATCAAAATAACACAAACATTTAGAGAAGCCACATATAGAGGAAGGCAAGCAAACTTTTTTATCTCTCTCGACAGTTTTATTTAAGAAACAATAAGATTAACAGCGTTGCTTCATATGAAACCGTGTACTTTATTCTACATCGTGAGTAAATCTCGGTTTCTTATAAGGGAATGTAATCAGACTTACTGCCTTGCAGTCCTTAAACAAGTGAACCGAGTTACACTTTCGGACTGCTACCAAACACCTGGCAAGAAAAGCGATTATATAATCCCTTTTACGAAAAAAGCTAAAGCAAATTATATGTTTCCGATAATTATAAGAGAGAACATTTTTTCAGTGCAATGAGCCAACAAATGTGCACATAGGCATGTAATATCATGAGTACTTGTCATTTCAAGAAAAAACAGAAATTTATTGATGCGTCCTTCCTCTTGAATCGTTTTAGCAGCAACAAGCCTGATTCTGAGTGGAACAATCAGAAACTTTGGCATTCGGGTTGGTCAGTTTCGCTCGATTCCCGTAAATTTTCATTGAGTTTACATTGCGTTATGGCAAACAAGTTAAATGAGTTGCACTACAAGTACTCTGGGGTTCTTGAAAAGCTGATATGAATAAGTCGTGGGATAAAAGTTAGCCACCATTCTTTTCTCTTACACCGTTTTCATCGTTTCAAAATAGTATTGGTGACATTGAACGCTGAATTTGACGTTGGTAATAATATTGATTGAGCTTATCCTGCTTTTAAGATCCAGGCTCTGGTCTCTGCACTTTTTTTGTCAATAATATGAGTAATAAATGAAACATTGCAATGCTACCGAACCATTGAAATTAAAGAAGCCTGATTATGATTATAATATAAGGGAAAATAATAATCACCCGATCACGTGCTCAACGAAGTTGTAGAACACTCTAATTGAAAACAAATTAACCTATAAATAAAGCTCTGCTTGTTGTCGTGTGATCTTTAAGTACGGTAACAGAAACGAAAGAAAGTTATCTCTCAGTTTCGCATCGCAATAAAACTTCAAGTTGTCTACTTCCCCACTGCGTGTTCTAGGAAATCTTGCCCTTCGATCCGGAATTCGCACGTAAAACGGCACTTTTGTACGAAGGCATTAACTTTTATACTTCAATAGTGTTGGTTTACACCTAACAAGCCAGTCAATGGTGTGCTAGCATTGCAATGTGTAGTTATTCAAGTAAAGTAAAATGTCGCTAGGTTTTAGCAAATTTCCTTTCACTCCCTCCAAGTGCTATTCTCATCACCGTGAACGAAACCCTTCCGTCTTGGTCCTTTGTTCCCGCGAGAGATCAACTTTTCTAAATGTTCTGTGTCCTGATCAAAATTCTCAGCAGCATGCACGCGTGTCAGTGAGATACAGTGGCTACCAGGTACGTTCCTGGAGAACAAACACATTTTGAAAATGCGGCCTTCGAGATACATACTCTGAAAAATCGTCACGATGAATTGAACACCATGTTCCTTAAAAATAAATGAACACACGGTTTCTCGAGTGCCATTTTAAAATGTTCAAAAAAAGGACACCGAGTCCGAACAAGGCCTTGAGAATAATAAAATGCAGAGCAAACTAGCAGGAACCAAAGAAAACACTAGAAACTACAAGAAACACTACTACTTAGACAGCAAGTCACAATTAAAAATTAATAACAGCTGCTATTAATGATAACAATAATTGACTGATAGAGCGCTACTTTCCGACTGTGTTAATGGCACTTTACAATGTACACTACTAGGAACTCCAAGTAGTACTATCAACTAACAACTGCGATAGCTACCAGAAACTATCAGCTACTAACAACAACTACTGACAACTATAAACAACTAGGAGCAACAGCTGACAACTAAAAGCCTCTAAAAACAATTCATACAACTAGTGGCTACTAAACATTAATTATCAACTACTTACAATGTTAGCTACCTACGACAACTATCGACAACTACTACCAACTAATAGAACTTGACAATGCCTACCACTAACAACTGCTAGTTATAATGAATTTATAAGTAACGACTACAGTATCAACCGGCAACTACAAGCCCCGAAAAGCAACTACTGACTACTATAAACAACTAGAAGCAACCGCTGACAGATACTAGCACCTAAAAACAATTCCTACAACTAGTGACTACTATTCGTAATTACTGACTCCTTACAGTACAGCTATAAACGGAAACTAACGACAACTACTGGCAACTACGGGCAATCTACAACTTTTACTACCGCGAACCACTTGTTATTACAAATAGTAACAACTACGGTAGCAACCAGACAGTTCTTCTAGCCACTAAAAGCAACTACTGAGAGCAACAAGGAACCCCTATTGATGACTATAAACAACTAAAAAAAACTACTAACAACTATAAACAACTACGGAGAACTAATAACAGCTATAACAACAAGGGGCAACTGCTGCCAACTATAAAAAACTACGAGCAACTTCTCACATCTGAGGGCTTGATCACTGACAACTATGGACAACTGGAAGTCAATACTGACAACTACAAACAACTACCGGAACCTACCGAAAACTAGGAGCGAGTACTCACAACTGTAAACAACTAAGAGTGACTACTGAGAACTATAAACGACTAGGAATCACTACTGACAACTATAAACAACTAGGAGCCACTACTGACAACTATGAACAACTAGAAATCAGTACTGACAACTGTAAACAACTAGGAGTCACTACTAACAACTAATATCAACAGCAAGGAACCACTACTGACAACTATAAAAACTAGGAGCCACTACTGACAAGTATGAACAACAACTAGAAATCACTACTGACAACTATAAACAACTAGGAGTCATTACTGACAACTATAAACAACTAGGAGCCACTACTGACAACTATGAACAGCAAGGAGCCACTACTGACAATTATAAAAACTAGGAGCCACTACTGACAACTATGAACAACAACTAGAAAGCACTACTGACAACTATAAACAACTAGGAGTCACTACTGACAACTATCAACAACTAGGAGTCACTACTGACAACTATAAACAACTATGAGCCACTACTGACGACTATAAACAACTAGAAATCCCTACTAACAACTATAAACAACTAGAAATCCCTACTGACAACTATAAACAACTAAGAGTCACTACTGACAACTACAAACAACTATGAGCCACTACTGACAACTATAAACAACAAGGAGTCACTACTGACAACTATAACCAACTAGGAATCACTACTGACAACTATCAACAGCAAGGAGCTACTACGGACAACTATAAACAACTAGGAGCCACTACTGACAACTATGAACAACTAGAAATCAGTACTGACAACTGTAACCAACTAGGAGTCACTACTGACAACTACAAACAACTATGAACCACTACTGAGAACTATAAACAAGAAGGAGTCACTACTGACAACTATGAACAACTATGAGCCACAACTGAAAATTATCAACAACAATGAGACACTACTGCATGACAACTATAAAAACTAGTAATAACTACTGACAACTGTAAACAACTAGGAGTCACTACTGACAACTATGAACAACTAGGAATCACTATTGACAGCTAAAAAAAACTATGAGCCACTACTGACAACTGCAAACAACTATGAGCCACTACTGACAACTGTAAACAGCTAGTAATCCCTACTGACAATTATAAACAACTAGCAGCCACTACTGACCCTTCAAACAATTAGGAACCACTACTAACAACCACAAACAACTAAGAGCCACGACTGGCAACTATGAACAACTAGGAGTCACTACTGGCAACTATATAACAACTAGGCTCGAGCCAGTACTGACAACTATAAACATCTAGGGGTAACTATTGACAAGTATAAACAACTAGCAGCCACTACTGACTACTATTAACAAGAAGGGGCTACTACTAACAGCTGATAGCGCTTTAAATGGAATTCAGCCTGCAACTAATGACTACTATAAGTAATTGCCGTCTGCTTACAATATCAGCATTCAACGAAAACTATTGACAACTACTATATGGCAACTAACCTCAACTACAAGCAGCTTCTGTTTACTAGAGGCAACTAACAACGAGTGCCACAAGTACTAGTATCTGTCCGCAGCACGCACCAGCACGTACTAGCAACTACAGAGAATCTAGTATCAATTGTGGACAACTACAGGCTACTGCTGAAAACTATTAGCAATCACTCGCAACTGCTTGCAGCCATGAACATCCACCATTAACTACTGACATCTAACCGCAACTACAATGAGCTGCTTTTCACTAGAGGCAACTAACGCACCGCCATAACTACTGCCAACTACCAACAACCAGCAACAACTCTTACCATCTGCCAGCACCTATCAGAAACTATGAACGATAACTAGCAACTACCAACAATAACTAACAACTGCAAGAAACTAAGGACCACTGTCACTGACTTAACACCAAAGAAAATCAGAAACTGTCGACATCTACTAGCGGCTACCTATAACTACCGAAAACTACTACCGAAAGCTCACACCGCCTGCGACTATCGACAACCAACGAGAACCAATTGGACTCACTGGCAAATGCTAGCAATAAAAACCATCAAAAGGGACGGAAGAGTTTCTAATACACGGCATATGCACTTCTACTACGAAGCATATCCTAAATATAACCGAGTAGCCCTTTCTTCCATTCATCATTAATTGTTCACCCCAACAATGTCCATTAATACCTACTTTTACATATTAAGCGACATTTTACTTTACGTCATTCTTAATTATGACAAACTACAACAGGTAGGTGAAAGCTAATAATAATGCTTTTTCTCCTGTTGTTCAACTAAGGTAAGGTAAGGTAACTAAGGCATGACGATCAGACTAAAACCTGTGATAATGATCGCCACGTGTTCATCTAGGCTAGTCACAGCTGTGTATCAGATACAGCTGTTTCTTCATCCTCATCTTGAGGTGGTCGACTGTCATGATCTTCATCTTTTCCTACGATAAACAAAGCAGATAACTTTATGTAATATCTGTATTTTCAAGATAAATGGGCGGCTGGTTTAAGGCACGTCCTCTAAAAAGCATCGTCCTTCACAAAAGACACAGTAAAATAAATTACTCTGACTTTTCACCCGAGCAAAAGTCAGCTGGTCAGCCTGTTTCTTCAGAAAAAGTCAGATTGCGATTTTTATTTTTTATCAAGGGATCCGGAATGCCAGTTTGTACATCGAAAGAGTAAACAATTCCAACAAATTTACCTTCCTCAGCAAGAAAGCGGACTTCTTTTCCTGTTGGCACTCCATCGTCAACTGCTTTCCTCTCTTCAGCCTCCTTTGCTCCCACTACGTCAGCGTCTAGTGCTTCTGCTGTTTTAGCTTTTCCTGATTTCCCAGTGTCCTCTGCATTCTCCATTTCGGTTTCCCCTGCTTTCTCCATAAAAGTATCCGCTGCTTTATTCAGTTCAGTGTCCTCTTCTTTCTTCATTTCAGTCTCCCCTGCCTTCTCCATATCAGTTGCCGCTGCTTTCTTCACTTCAGCGTGATCTGCCTTCTCCACTTCAGTTTCCTTTGCTGTCTTCACATCAGTGTTCACTGCTTTCCTTACTCCAGGTTCTGCTTCTTTCTCCACTTCAGTCTCCTCTTCTTTCACCGCTTTAACGCCTTCTGCCTTCTCAACTTCAGAGTCCGCTATTTTCCCCGCTTCAGTTCCCGCTGCGTTCTCATGAACTTCAGCACTCTCTGCTTTTTCCGTTGCAGCGTC
Organism: Siderastrea siderea; assembly: GCA_964030785.1. Taxonomy (NCBI): domain Eukaryota; kingdom Metazoa; phylum Cnidaria; class Anthozoa; order Scleractinia; family Rhizangiidae; genus Siderastrea; species Siderastrea siderea. The sequence continues at coordinate 21,558,333 of OZ034974.1, read as the reverse complement.
CACTGGTATATCTACTTCGACCGCCTTTGCTTTCTCCACTGCAGTTTCCGCGTCTTTCTTCATGTCAATTTTGCCTGCCTTCTCCACTTCATTCTCTTCTTCTTTCTCCACTTCAGTCACCTCTGCTTTCTGCAATTCAACGTCTTCTGCCTTCTCAACTTCAGAGTCCGCTTTTTTTCCCGCTTCAATTTCCGCTGCTTTCTCTTCCTTAGCGTCCTCAGCTCTCTCCATTTCAGCGGCCACTGTTACATCCACTTTGATTGCCTCTGCTTTATCCACTGCAGTTTCCGCTTCTTTTTCCACTTCAGTTTTTTCTGCCTTCTCAACTCCAGCCTCCTCTGCCTTCTCGACTTCAGTGTCCACTGCTTCCTGCACTGCAGGTTCCGCTTCTTTCTCCCCTTCGGCGTCCTCTGCTTTTTCCACTTCAGCATCCGCCTCTTTTTCCCTGCTAGTCTCTTGTACTTTCCCTACTTCAGTCTCTACTGCCTTTTCCACTTCAGTCACCGCTGCTTTTTCCACTTCGGTGTCGTCTTCTTTCTCCATTTGAGCGCCCGCTGCCTTTTCCACTTCATTCTCCTCTGATTGAGTCTCCACTTGGGTGTCCTCTACTTTCTCCACTTCGGCGTCCTCTGATTTTTCCACTTCACTGTCCGCTTCGTTTTCCCCGTCAGTCTCCGCTGCTTTCACTACTTCAACGGCCTCTGCTTTTTCCACTTCACCGACCGCAGCGTTCTCAAATTCAGTCTCCTCTGACAGAGTCTCCACCTCGGCGTCCTCTGCTTTCTTCATTTCAATCTCCTCTGCTTTTTCCACTTCAGAGTTCGCTGCTTTTTGCCCGCCAGTCTCCGCTGCTTTCTCTTGTTCTGCGTCCTCTGCTTTTTCGACTTCAGTCTCCGCTGCTTTTTCCGTTTCGGTTTCCTCTTCTTTCTGCACTTCAACGTCCGCTTTTTTCTCGACTTCACCTTCTGCTTCCGTCACCACTTCAACGTCTGCTGCTGCTGTTTTCGCCTTTTCTAATTCTTCTGCATGGTCTGCTTTCTCCTCTTCAGTTTCCACTGGTTTCTCTACTTCATGCTCCGCTTCTTTTGCCCCTTCAGTAGCTTCTGCGGTCTTCGCTACTTCAGCTTCCACTGATGTAGTCGCCTCAGCTATACAACAGTGTAAAGCAAACAAATTTAATTACTAGTCTCCCACACAGTCGTTATTATTGGTCGATACGACAGGAGCTTTACCTGACGACCATTGATAATAAATAGTAATATTTAATGAGAACGGCTGCGTCGGGAGATAAATAAACTACCAAACGCAATAAAAATAAAACAAATATTAACACCGTTTTTTTTTTTTTTTTTTGCAGTAGTCAGAGGTCCCGCGTGATAAGCTAACTGGAAAGATTATTTCCCATTAAAAACTTATTAATAATTCATGTACCATTTCATGTATCATTAATAATTCATGTACCATCACAGTGTCTCTTTTACTCGTCAAATGACGATACGTCATGTGTTGCTCCTAAGCATTACTGGTGAAACAGTCCTCATTAGTATCTTTGACAAAAAAACACTTTTTAAGGACGGTGCCTTCAAATACAGAGGCAATTTTGCACATGTTATGACTTTGGTGAATAAGCAGATCTTAGCAATTAAGGATTATTAAAATGCAATGACCTTCTTACGAACGTGATCTCGTGGTTGTTGCAAACGGCACCGACCACTGTGAAAATATAAGGATTTGTATGAAATTTGATCGCTAGTTTAGTCAGGAAACTAAAAATGACAATAATCACCAATAAAGTGTACGTACCAGACCACCGTCTCGAAGCCTTTCAACCGCATTTCAGCCGGTCTTTACGTTTCCGACTGACCGTTAACCTTTCATTAACACACTCAACAAGCGTCTTCGTTTTACTTTCAGGATGGAGTAACAAAATATCTTTTTCGCTTTTAATTCCATTCTTGTTTCCTATTTTCTCTTGTTAAAACAATCCTCTCTATGCATCTCTTGTATAACAATCGCCAATAAACAGGAGACAAAAAAGGTGACTTGAATGTCACATCAGCAAAGTCAATCATTGCACCATACAGGATGTCTTTGACTATGTAATCAAAACCCGAAATCGACTGTTTTTAACGACTGTGTACGCTTCATAATCAAAATCATCACAAGTATAAGGACGATATGCTTGTGAAAAAATATCCTTGGAACACGTCGCTGGTCGCTGTGATCTAACGCTATTTCTGTCAAATATATAACAACATATGGAATATTATTGGCTGTGAAATCACTGGTAAGCGACACAAGTCATTACTCTAACAGTAGGATGCCTAGACATCCCAGTTATCTGACACATCACCACCTGAAAGTAACGAAATTATTTTCGACAAGGCCCGAAGACACAGCGAAGTTAGTCTCATGGGAATACCGAACAGCATACGAACAACACCGAATCTGCACGAAAGCTTACGAAAACAACCAAATTAATACACCAACTCCAGCCATTATCTCGTGGTTGCCACAGCAACAGCGAGAAAAAAAGAAAATTGAGGGTAACCACGCATTTTTCAAAGATAATTAAGCAACCATAATTCCAAAATGTTTTATAGTACAAAACAATGTCTGACATTTTCTTTCCAAATTTAAGGTTAATTACCTCGGAAAAATGCGAGGTTACATCGAATTTCTTTTTGGATTACAATAGCCTTTGCTAAGATCTGCTTTTTCCACATAGTCTCAAGCGGCGCAAGAATACCTTAGCAGATATTCGTAAGCACCATGCTTAAGAAAACCGAGTTTCTCAGACCATCCCGAGATGTACAGAATGTATGCGCAATAACAAGCACCATCCTCAAAAACATTAAAATTTACCAGAGCCTTGTACATTGTTAGTAAGCTTTATAAAAGGAACACTAATCATTGGTTCGTATAAAGGTTTATTTACTGGTATAAACCAGTTCACAGATTTTAAGTCAATATTCTACAGAGACGTCTCACAAAACACACTTGGAACTTTTATTTCTCGAAATTGTCCAGTTCCCAAAACTTTCGACAGAAAAAACCGACACACACATCCAACGCTTGCGTACACATGTGAAACAAACCTCAGTTGTGTTGATTATTAATTAATTTTTGCTTTTTGAGTTTTGGTAATCAAATAAAAGGTAATTTGATAGTGAGAGTTGGACTTTGAGGTTTTAAGTTTTTTTAAAAATCATAATTTGTTTTTTCCTCTCTGCCACTGTCACCAGGTTAGCCTGAGAGAACAGCCCACGTCTCGCGAGGTCGCCACTTGTGCCCTCGCGAAACGACGTCTCAGTAACGAGCGCAGAAATTCCATACTGATGACGCGTCACTACCCAGATCTAGGTAGTGCTTCTTATTGGTTGAAACGCGCAGGAACTTCGTTTCAACCAATCAGAAGCACTACCAAGATCTGGGTAGTGACGCGTCATCAGTATGGAATTTCCGCGCTCGTTACTCAGACGTCGCTTTGCGAGGGCTCAAGTGGCGACCTCGCGAAATGTCGGCTGTTTTCTCAGGCTATCACCAGGTCACAAGCGTATCAAATGCCTAACTTCTTGACCAGAAGTAATTTATTGTGTCATAATATTTACCTAACTCGTGTTTTTCGCGCTGATCTCCTCGGTCTTTTCCGGGTCGTTTGCGATAACGATGGACGGTAGCTAAAGTAAAACGAAATACATGTAGAATTTGAAAAAAAACAACACAAATGAATTTTCTTACACACTTGAAGTGTGTTACTCATGTCAAATATACACGAGCTGTTACGGTATATAAAAACAATTATACGACCTGTAACGGGCTGTACAAACTGTAAAAGCTGACAAACTGTTAAAAAATTTTTCAACACCAGAAGCATCCTATTGCCAAAACAAGCAGCCTTTTGTATGAATTAACACCTCGTTAGTTTCCCACCTTTAAAGCATTTTATTTTTCCTTTTTGGCCGCGAAAATTTGGGCTAAGACAAAAAAGTGCAAGTTTCCCTTTTCCTCCCTGCCCCTCCCTTTTTTACTTTTCTCTTTTTCCTTGCCCCAATATTTGCCAGTCCAAACGGCAAGAATATCGAGAACGTGCAAAAAAGCGAAAAACCCTTCGGAAACGCTTGCTACGCAGGCTACGGTATATTTTTTTAAAATTGAAACGTGAACAAACCCAGACTTGAGTAACTGATAGCGCTACAGCCAACACAAACAACCAAATGTTTGCATGGCTCGCTCGCAAGGAAATTAACCTTTTTTTTTATTGAAACGTGAACAAACGTAAAAATGTATGTATGAATTCCTAGTAAAAATATATGCATGCCTAGTAAAAATTGATGCGTGCCTAGTAAAAATCTATGTATGCGTAGTAAAAATTTATGCCTAGGGTGTACAGAGAAATATAACTTTTTAATGAGTCCACTTTTCTGTCTTCAGTTATGATTTATTTGAGACAATCTACAGTCTCTCTCTACATCATAGTGTGCGCTGGCTTCCAGCGATACTTTTAACCCTTTTCCGTCCTATTTTTTTCCTTAAAAAAACGCATTTTTTACCGTTAAAGCGGTTTTTTGAGTGCTATGTTGCCAAATGCCACTAAACTTTGCTACAAAAGCGTTTTCTTACAATTAAGGTTGATTTTGAACCAGCTTCTGTTGTAAATTGTACAATACTTTGCTTTCACGCATGCGCATAAGCCAAATTTCTTTTTTGCGGATTCATTTCCAATTTTTTTCTTGCTTCTTTTGCTTTCCTTTTTCTCCCCCTTTCTTTTCTCTTTATCTTCTACCCTTTATCCCCTTTCTATCTACTGGAAAAGTTTTGGCCTCAGTCCTTCAAAAAACCTGGAAATGGAACATTGATCAACTAGGTGACTTGGCCTACTTTACCAGCAACTTTGCATCCAAAATTGGACAGGTTTTTTCTGGTATAGCTCTACCAGAATTATTTCGATATTCAAAATGGACACACGTATTGATGGATCTGTCCTTGCTGTATTAGCTGCTTATCAAAACAATTTGGTGACGTCAAAAATGATGACGTCACAAGTGGCTCAATGGTTCTCGATTTTAACGTCGGGAAAATACTAGTCTTGACGGGAAAGAGTTAAGGGAGTTACGCTGTGGTTAACTCGATTTAATTTATGTTTGAATTATGTACGATGAACTAGATAGCGACATAGATGCTTTCAATTATTTCATGCTACAAAAGCTGGAAATTGTGGGGACCACTAACTTGTTACATTTAGTCTTACATGTAGTTAAGCAATCATAAAGTGATTTACCTTCCACGACTGACACTTCTGGCACTTCTAGTTCGTAATCTGCATTAAGAAACATAAGGATTCTTCCATTTTTGTTAAAGCACAAAAGCTTTCGATTCCATCGCTGAATCTTTTTCAATTGATGTTATTACAATGAGCCTTGCCACATGACGTAGTATGGCGAAAATCAAGTGAAAAAATGTCCGCGAAGATTTCTGGGACCTCGTATTTACTATCTCTCTTCGGGTGGTCGGCTGACACCGGATTGCAGAAGGTTGCTGTTCATTCGATGATGTTGATGACACTCTTTTATGATTGTCGTCCTTCTTGAACTTTTACATATCTCCAACGGATTCCTTTATTGAAATCCAGTGCCAGGTTCCTCTCCCTTAACAGCGATCCACCTAGCATTTCTTCACGTGAGTTTCACCATACCAGTTTCTGACACAGCCCAGTGTAGTACTGTCACTTGAAAAAGACTACGCGATGGAATCGAAAGGAGAGCGCGCTTTAACAGCGTTGGATTTTGAATAGGAAACACTGTTTAATTTTGATCTGGATATGACATGATAAAAAATAAAGGCACAATATCTCAAGCTATAATGGTTAAACTAGTTTTTGCCATTGCTCAACACCAAATTTACTGTACTAGTAGAGATCATATCAAACTGCTGTCATCATTTGGTCTTCTCAGTAGCCTGTTCCAGGTTCTCAGATAGTTGGGACGGCACGAAAATTAGAAAAGGAAAGCGAAAATAAGACGCGCGGGATCTGGAAAAACTGGAACAGGATATCTTCTCAGGGGCTCTCACACTCGTGGCTGAACAAACACAGGGAGCACGCATTGTATTAAATGATCAGCTAGTAGCTTTACTATACTATGAAGCACCGAACAACAGGTTTTTTAGACATCTTACCAATACTATTTTGCCTTTTCATTAATGGTTTATATATAGATTTAGCCAAGCCTAAAACCGGAGCTCCACATCTTTTTTGCTGGTACTTATTGATTTGTGAAAATACTCTCATTCAAAACAAAAAAAATTCATGTCCCCGCTGAGTATCGAACCCGGCTCGCCAGCATCGCAGGCCGCCGACACGATTCCACTAGCCCACGAACGCTGATACTACTTAAACAGGTTAATTTTACTACTTATTTCTTTTCCCGTGACAAGATGTTTATCAACATGAACATGCCAGTGTTTTTCCTAGGAAAATGTGTTCGGACCACCGCAAAAGCCATGGTTGTCGACAGAAAAAACCAGAAGGCACTAGCTCTGCTATATGTGGCTTGGGAACCGCAGCGAAATGCTGCAAACTCAAGCGTTGTGCCGACCGAGTTTGCAGCAGAACCGGCAACAAAGATGAAGTCCTCGAAGGCAAGTTTAGTGACTTGAACTTTTCGCCTTCCACCAGAAAGACAACTTAGTATTCTTTTGAACTTCTTCTTTCCATTTATAGATATTTGATATTTTTCTCAAGTTCTAAACTTCACTTCTGTCAAACTGAGTCGTTTTGCTAAACACGCTAAGCTTTAAAAAGAAACCCTCGTTTTCAAAAGCGACGGTGGTCATGCGATTTCCCGCCAAGAAAAACGCCGGTTGCCCAAAAGCACCGCGCGATTTCCCGCCAAGAAAAGTTGACATTCTCCCCGTCGGGTTGTCTTGGGACTCCCCTCCCCATCCCTACGAGTCTGTACGGGCGGGCGGACGGACGTACGCTGGCGTCACAACCAAAATTTCTCGGATCGATAGGTTGCCAAATTTGCATAGCAATGGTGCTCCGCTAGCGCGCTTCTCGCGCGGGCTGAGCTATGATCCGCTAGACCTGAATAATGTATCATATTGTATCGTGATATCACATTCGATTAAATTTTATTGGAGAAGAGAGGGGTGGGAAGTTATCCCCAAGGATAACTTGCAGGGATGGTGCAGTGGTGAGAGCGCTCGCCTCCCACCAATGTGGCCCGGGTTCGACTCCCGGTCCCGGTGTCATATTTGGGTTGAATTTGTTGTTGATTCTCGTCCTTGCTACGAGAGGTTTTTCTCCGGGTACTCCGGTTTTCCCCTCTCCTCAAAAACCAACACATCCCGGCAAATTCCAATTCGATCTTGGAGGTGTCCCCATTTAGCATTCTGTGCTAAATACCGTTGACACCTAAATAAAGTGATTTATTCATTTTATTTTATTTATTTATTGTGGCTGGGCTGCAGGTACCAGCACATCATTACCTGTGTCGGATGATTCAGCATTTCTCTCTTGATCTGCAATCATAAAATGAATGCAATAATATGGTTAACGTTTTTAACAAAATGAGGAACGATGTAATATTCATCATTTCACGGACCTGGGACAGAGAAAAAAATCCTGAGACCCAGACGAAGCTAAGGAAGTTATAACCAAGTTAATATTTTTCAGTTTTCACCTTCATATTCAGTCCAGTAAAAGAGATACTAAGTAAAACTAATTTGCCTTATCTTTTTAAAACCTCCATAGATGTCTCCTGACTTTAAGAAGTATATTGTGATATGGACAAAAAAGGTTGTGCCTGTCCACAATGTGGATGATATCTAGTCTACAGGCTACACCATAATCAAATCTGGAATACATGATGTTACAGATTGTGTCACTGCATGCCACGCGGTATGTTAAGTACATAAAATTGTGGACTATAGTCTGTACCTAACTAAGTTGACTTCGGGCGTGGTTTTTGTCTCGTGTAATCATTGGTGAGTTAGATTAAAATGTCCAAGCACTGAACCTAGAGCCTGAGTTTTCTATGAACAACCAAAACGTGCATAGAAGAAAGAAGAATAAAGCGCCCTGCAAGTCCGTAGCCAATCTCTTACAAACATATAACAGATAGTCGTATTTTTAATTTTAAGTGTTGTGGATGCACTGACAAGTCTGTCAGTCATTTGACACTAAATTATGAAATCACAAAAGGTTAACAAACACGGGGCACCTTGTTCGCCAAGCAGGAGACTCTGAATTTGCATCTCCAGCATTTCCTCGTCCTCGTCTTCATCTACAAAGGAAAAGAAAGAAACGACTATTAATAATTTAGCAGATAAATAAAAATACAATAAAGTACAATTGTCGAGATAGAGATATCCACAACAAGTTCTCCTCGGGTTATTACATTACACAGCGGCATGTAAATGGATCATATAAATGGGGCCATTTAAAAATAATGAAGCGTGAATGGTTATTACAGATAAATGCAGATAATGTATTGTACTACCTTCTTCATAGTCATCATCTTCGTCACTGTCTTCGCTTCCGTCCTGTTCTTCCGCTTCTTGCTCTGTTGTAACATTGAAGCTCGTAAGTAGAACAAGAATAAGATTCCTCTATATACTTATTAAGCGTAATGGACACAAGCTTTTTTAACAGCAAGAATATCAAAATTAGTATCCTTGATGAAGGGTTTAGCTAGCGTTTCAATTTTAAGAAAGGCCATTTTTTTGTCATTATGAAAAGCAATGTTAAATTGATATATGTAACGTATCTGTTACTGTTTTACTCGAGAGGTTGCTCTGTGTGGAAACCACATAAATATATACAATATATTTAGGTGAATTCTGAAAATTGGCTATTAACAAAGTCAAAGACAATGTCTATAGTCTATAAAATACAATGACTAGAAAGGTTATAAAAGTCATATAAAGTTATCAAAAGAGAATAAATAAATAAATAAATAAAAGTTAACGTTTAGGGACTGTTCAAAAATATAACTGAAGGAGAGATGTGGCTGAGAGCCCTAAACAACTGTAAGCGAATCACTGATTACCGTCAATAGACTTAATACAACAAACTTTATGCGTGTGAAATGTCCACTATTCTTATATTATTTGATGAGGAAAATGAGGAAAAAATAATGTAAATGATACCTTCTTGATCTTTCCTGCAGGAGGGAACACCTCCGAAATAATTCCACAGCTTCTGCCATTTGTCCTTTAAGATTCCGCGAGCCTAGGTGTACAATGTTTTGTGTTTTTAATTACTCATTTTCCGGTTAGAAATAAGATTTATTACTGTGTATATTTTTAATAAATTTCTCTTCATTTACGCAAACAAACGTAACATAGAATAAGACAATAATGGCCGTTTTACCAAGACAAGTATGTTACATTCGCCTTAATAGTGTTTCTGGAGATAACGAAAACAAACCGACTTGGAGTTTAACTTTTTATACTATAGACGTTGTTGGGCAAACAACGTTTATTTCGCCTAGTTATGCATCTCGTAGTTCGCCTCGTATAAAGACGGGCTCAAGACGGATGAACTACACAGATGGACGAATAATCCGTCTCCTGCCCGTCTTTATAACCAGACGAACTAAACTTTGTTTGCCCAAGTTCGTACCGGACGGATAATGGACTCTAGTTATAAAACGGCCACTCAAACCTGCAGTGGCTATATTATCCTCTCTAAGCTAGACCCTCTCAGAATCGTTATGGATGTATAAAACAGTATCAGTAAATATAATTTAGGCGACGTATCAAGTGAGAGAGACAAGAAATAACATAGAAATTGTTTCATACATGCGAGGTGGAGAAAGTGTAGAGCCCTGGATTCACCGCAGAGTTTAATGGAAGAACAAACACGGCAATCCAAACAGCAATGTCCCCTGGAAGAAGGAACTGACTGTCTTCTATCACTGACCCAAGTCCAATGACTATAATAGGCAGCCAGCAGAAACAGTCGGTTGCGACGATGAACAGCAATCGTTTGGCGAGGGATGTTTCTCTTTTAGTATTGGCTGTCCTGGCCCTGGCTCGTTTCTCTCTTCTCGTACCTTGATGGGCAAGGCGCCATTTTGACAGGCAGGTTTTCATGAATATCATGCCATATGCCACTATGATGATGGCAACAAGAGCCAAGTTCAGCCCTACAAAGATGGCAACCGAATATTCCCAGCCAGAAGTGAATTTAGGATAAAGCTGCATCGGCAGACATACCACGGATTTCCCATAATAGTATATCCCTTTCTCTGGATCATGGAAATACCGGATGCCGAATGTTGGTAGGAAAGCAATGAGAAAACTGATCACCCAGATAAAAAAGCAAAAAGCATGGGCCTTTTTTCGATTGAGTGCCTTGCATCGATATGGGAACACAATGTTCTTTACTCTTTCGACCGAGAGGAGGGACAGAACCATTATAGACACTTCACTCGACAGAACAGCAATTCCACCAATTATTTGACATCGTAATCCAGTTCGCCACTGGAAATCATGCAGATAGTAGACACCAGACCAAACAGCATCAAATACCCCGATGGTGATAAGATACACGCCCATCAGCGCATCCGCCACTGCAACGTGCATCAACATGATTGTCTGCACTACGTTCTTCTCCTTATAGAATGTTCGCCAGATTAAGACAAGAGCATTGCCAACGAGAGAGAGAATACCGATAATCCAGATGCTCTGTTTAGGGTGTTTGTTACGAAACATGCTGTCACAATTCGCAAAGTTGTCATTAAAGACGAAAGCACATTCGGCGTCTTGTTTAAACTCGGCATGACAGCACATCAGGTTAGTATCAAGAGATCTGAAAGACAAGCACAAAAAAGACAGGTGGGTACAGGTGGCTATTTTCTCGCGATTTATGATTAAGTTATCCAGCTTTCAGCTACAGTACAGTATGCGTCCCTGCAGTAACAACCATCCCACCCTCCCTCCCTCCTACATTCATTGACCTATTCAGCCAGCCAGCCGGCCATCATCCATCCACCAACTGCGTTATTTCAGTTAAGACGGCTACTGAAAGTGCAGTTACTTCTCTTAACAAGGGTTAACTCTCCCCAATTAATACAAGGTACATAAGTTAATTGACTATTTCTTTTAATCAAGCCGGTGTACGACAATAGCCTTATCACTTTTCGGAGGAGGCGTTGAATTGCAAAGCTTTTGTTTGTATTGTTGAAAAGGGATTTATAGGTTGCAGCTTCTGCCAACTCGAAGAGGAAACTCTTATCCATCTTTTCTGGAACTGTACGGTAACTTCCTCCTTTTGGGATAATTTTAAGCAATGGCTGCTCAATAATGAAACTTCTCTACGTTCGCTTGAGTTAACGCCTTCCTTGGTTATAGGTTTAAAGCCCCACCCATTTTTTCGCAAGTATTTCTACTTTTTATTCTTAGTCGCAAGACTTTACATTTGGACCTGTAGAACACGATGTACTCGTCCTACGATAGACAATTTCCCCCTTTTCCTCTCACATTACAATCTTTGAAAGATATTTTTCCTGCCTTTTGCGGATTGAGGACCACGTTGTGGAACGGTAGCTAGTCAGGGTACATGTAGTTCGAAAAGATAGCATAATAAGTTCAGTTTTTTTGGGGGGGTTAATGTAAGCTAGTATTGTTGAAAGTAACGAACGTTATGTAATAACTATATGCTGTATTTTCTACTCTGTTGTACTGCTATATAGCATTTTCCGCTGCTTACTATCAATAAATTTATTTTAAAAATGTAAGTAAAATATAGTATGTAGGTATGGTATGTCAGTATTATGTAAGTGTTATGTTATCTATTAAGTTAGTATGTAACTAATGTTCTTTAAGTGAAGTGTAATATGTATGGCATGTATTATGTAAATATGATGTCATGTAAGTTAGTATGTAAATATTATGTAAGTTATGTCTGTAAGTTAGTATGTTAGACGTAATGCAAGTAAATAAAGTGTAATAAAAAAAAAATTAAAAAAAAAAGGTTAACCAGTTGACATCTTTGTATCTAAAAAAGTACGCTCATCCTCTCTGGTAGTAGTGCATTCAAAACTATGTTAAAGAATCTTACATTCGTGTGATTTTTTTCTTATTCCGGAAGAAATCCTTAGGGAGCTCACTCATCAAGTTGTAATGCATGAATCTGTTATCAAGGGAGAAGACGTGAATTAATTTCTATTATTTTATGCAATTCTACTTTAAGGTTAACAACTTCACAAGTCGTTCTTCTTTATAGGAGAGTTTGCCACGCATTCCTTACTTTACCGATCTATTACAGATTAAAAAGAAAGAAACGTTTCCATAACAGTTCTATAGCATCTACATGTAAGAATGTGGCCTTGGTTTAAAAGCTTTCGTTCAGATAATATGATGATTTGGAAACAGGAAAACCTGGAGTTTACAAGCTAAAGCTATGTGTTACACCTTCTTTTTCTCACCACACTCAAATCGAGAGACACCATGCAATTAACTGTAACCCGTTACCAGGCGACGTTGAGCAAGCAAAATATTGCGATGTGTAAGTGGCAAACAGATCAATTATTTGCCTTTTTACCATTCAATCAGTGCAAAGGCAAACAACGTTCACACTTCTTCAAAGCGATCATTTTTTAAATATTTTCTCAAAGTTTACTTACTTAACATTGCCGCGGTAATGTTAAGGTTAAATTCTGATCTTCACCTACCCTAACGTTTATTCTTTGCCGAGCTCCATTAAGTTTAAAATTGCTGGTTTCCTTCATTAAGTTAAGGCCTTTTATCTGCTACAAAAACTAGTGAAATCGATGTCCGATAACTCGCGAAGGTAGTTGCGATTGGGATTCGAAAGAGGACAAAACTGCGCACGACAATTTTTTTACAGCAAGGAACTTCTACATCGTGATGGAAACGAGCAGACTTCAATTCATAGCCTGTGAGTTATTTGCAGGGACAATAAGTTGAATGATAATAGCTGTCTTAAAGACTATTTGTAGTCACATCTTCAAACAATATTTGGAAATAATATTTAAAATTATATACAATGTGCAAACATAAATATTGAAAAAATGGGCTGTAGCTGATTGATGATGAGCTTCTTAAGATTAAAGGTATATGGTAATTCAGCTGTCTATAACATTTACTGTTGCTTTAGATCCATGTAATACTCACAAAAATCGCAATGATGAAACATCTTCGAAGCTTTCCATAGAAACGTTTTTTATTTTGTTAGTGGAGAGTGCACTGCGGGAAATAAAAATAAAATAATCGCAATCTATTGTTAATGCTTCTGGCACGACAAAATTAAAACTTGCACTGAACAATGAGAAGTCTCTGACATAAATACAATGCTGGATCTTTTAGAGGTATCTAGGCATATCAGTACGCATGCTTTTGGTGTTTTTTTCTTTAATCTTCAAGTTATTGATTTGCAGTGTTATTTTCCCTTTGGAGTTCCATTCTACAGTTCGTTTTAGGAAGCTGTTAAAGAAATGCCAGCTCAAGTTATTTTTACAGTGCGGCTACACGAACCGCGGTCGCTTAGCAATATTCTGAGACAAGTTTTTCAAATTAACCAATCAGAAGACGAGTTGAGAACAATGAAATGGCTACAAATTAATTCTCGTTGGCCAGTTCATACTGTGAAGCGCTTAATGTGTTTAGAACCTTCGACACCCTTGAAGAGTTGCTCTCAAAATTTTGTCTGTTTGGCCTTAGTTCGTGTGGTAGCACTGTAACACGTTTACGTTTGACAAGGACTTGGCAAAGAACAAAATATTATATCGGAGTCAGCGACAAAGAAACTCTTTACGGCAGAACTAATTCGTCAGCAGCTTGTTCCCACAAACAACGCAAATTGCGATGGCTAGTAGTTTTTCCACAGCTGTCAGTTCTCTTGATTATAAACACGGACATTCAAGCAATAATTTCTAGCTTTTATTTCATTCTTATTTTAAGTGCTTTCAGCTTTGCTCTTATTTCGTAACGTAAAACAAACACCAACTGTACAAGAAGTCGTGTTTACCAAGTGCGTTGCATTTTTCTCAACGAAACTATTCCCATACTCAAGAAAATTGCAATTATCAGCTTAAATTAAACGTCAACGTTTGAGCCAAGTGTAGGAGTTTTAAATTAATAATTGTTTTTTTTTTATAACTGGCGAGTGGTAAAAGTGCTTTTGAATATTAAAAATAATTAAAAAGGGCTACTAGGACAATGAGAGGGAGAGCGTTTCAATTCAGCTTTTGTTAACGTAGAAATATCAAATTGTATCTCAGCCAATCAAAAACCGCCATTCCCACGGTCATTTGAAGTTGAACGGTATTTGCGTGACCGTGACCGGACTGTGAAAGCAACTGGATCAAAATTCCAATGAGAGCGCACTGAAGTGATCTTTTGAGCTGGCTGAACTACTAGGATTGACGACAGAGTAAAATGCAGTCGTTGAGCCTCAGAGTTCCTGTGATGTGTTATTGAGTGGCCAAGAAAAAAAAAACAGAAAAAAAGGCCATTTCCAAAACTTCAAGTATTTTCTACTGTCGTCTGTGATGTAGAAACGGAGCCCACCCAGACAAAATTTAAGTCCAATTTCATGGGTATCGTAGGTTCAGACTAAATAGAGCATTATATAAATTTTCTCTGTCGACACGTAAAGAACAGCTTTAAAATTGGGAAAATGGTTACTGGAATCTCGCTTCAAAATTGACAGGTTTCTTGTGAGTTTGAACAAAAGTGCATTTCCGAAGTTAAATATTTATGTCTACTAACATAGACAAGAGTTTCGTCCTCCCTTTGAAGATCCCTTCGGGTAGTTCCTGGATTTTGTTCTCCGACAGATACCTTTGACAACCAGAAAGAAAAACTTATAAGTGAATGACAAGTAATAATTAAAACCAAAAAAAGAGTCGACAACAGCTACCTGAATACCCCGCGCCGAAAAGGACCACTTACTTCCTCAGTCAGTCACGCACTCATGTATGCATGCCCGCACGCACGCACGCACGCACGTACTCAGTCACTCATCACTCACTCACCCAATGTGATGTGAAGCTATGTTCTGTTTTGCATGTGTACTAAATCATAAATGTTAATGTAAAAAGAATTCACACAAGGGTTATTAAATGGATTGAAAAAAAAAAACAAAACAAAAATATAAATACCCAGTTTAAATGGACTATTACTTACAGATCAAATAATTCCGACAATCCACGGAACTGGTCACGATGGAGCCTCGTTATCTTATTGTGGTCCAATTTCCTGATATTATACAAAGTAATGATCATAACTAATTATATTGAAGCTGAGGTTTATGACGGAAATAACAAAGTGTCAGTCTTTGTTAGGATGAAATATGCCAATGACTACCACATCTGTACTTATATTTCCGTCTTGGTGATAAGAACTCTTAAATACTTAAATTAAATTTCAATCCGTGCAATACACCAAAAAAAGGGAAGCCTCTGATGAATTAGGCCGAAATGGAGCGAAAGGTTGAGATAAAAATGAACTAAAAATTATCGTCACTTACAATGTCTCCAACTTAGTCATGTTACTGAAGACGTCAGATGGGAGCTCATCAAGTTCGTTATGTGGCATGAACCTGCAAAATGAAAAGAACAGTTCAGGTTTAACCAAGCTACTCGGTATACGAGAGGCTAAAAATTGATATCAGTAAGTGTCACTGAAAAAGGCCAACCGTTCCCTCTGATCCCTAAACCGACCGCTTTGTGAATTTCTTTTATTGAGCTACTAGTATTTAAATTTCAGGATACTGATCATACCTTAGCCGATCTGACATGCAAAACGAACACGACAAAATTGCGGTTTTGGATCTTGTTTGTCAATACTACTCACAGCAATTTCAGGGTAACTAGGTTGGCAAAAATCCCTGATGGTAGACGCTTCACCTTGTTGTTAGACAAATCCCTGTCGACCCAAAACGAAAATTAAGGCTATGTTAACACGGTGCAGTTCTCATATGGTTCCGGTCCAGGACGGGACCGGACCGGATTGGGTCTGTTCAATGGTACCATTCCTTTTATCAGCATCTTTTCACATGGGTCCGGTCCGGTACCAGTCCAATACTGAATCAACACGAGTACATCAGCTGTTCCTACCAGTTAAGCATGCGCAGAATGTATGAAGCAGTTTCAAAGTGGTACCTTACTGGACAGATGATGATTTGTCGCTGCTATTTTTCTGGAGGTCCTGTGTGAACAGAAAACCTATCCAGACCGATTTTCGGATTGAAACCGCACCGGAACCGTTACGTGTGCGCATAGCCTAAAGGTCCACTGAGTTTGGATATAACCCTACGCAAGCGCACAGCCAGATTCTTCTTGAACTGGCAACTATAGACAACTGTTTCGTGTCCTCAGCAGGCATGATGACGAGTCCTAAACAAGGACAAAACAGCTAACATAGCTACCACTTCACAGTTACTTGGCTGTGTGCATACATAAGGATCTGGCTAAGCCTCAGAAATGTATTTCTGGTCTTCTGGCTCCTTGTTTGCTTCTTTGTTTGTATGTGGGGGGAGGGTGGGAGCGGTAATTGTTTGAGTTTGGTAGGGATCTCGGTTAATTTAATTATTTTCCTGAGTAAAAAGAATGTTAGGGCAGCGTGTTTCTTGGGAGGTGTGGAGGTTTATTTAAGGGTGAGGTGAAAGTGTAAGGAAGGGTGTGGTGTTTAGACACTGAGGCTCGCTTGATCAGCGGGTTGGTGTCCTGAAACCAAACCGCTGACAAACGAATGCTTGAAAAGCTGCGCGTTTCAGTTTTTTTTAGTTCCTGAAAAAGCTGACGTAAGCTATGACAGTGACTATGATATTGCATTCACCTGGTTCCTTTTGAGGATTAAAAAAATGAACATGGCTAAATTTCGGCCTTAAATTTACTAGTTTGATAAACCGATACAGCAACCAATACAGAGTGCTCAGCACTCCACACAAACAGAGAATGGTATGCCTCTGATCACACAAAGGACTTATTTGCTCTGATTTCCTTTTCTTTTTGTTCGGACAGAATTTTTATTTTGGATTTGCGTCGGTTTTATTTTTAAGTTATTCGTTTCGGATTTTTCCTTTATATACTCCTTTTTTTATCTTTAATTGCCAAAACAGCAATGTTCTTGCAAGAGACAACACCCAAGAAAAATACCTTATATTGCAATTTAAATAGCAAAATCACGCAATTTCGTAAATTCAAGAAAAATTCTTTAACACCACGAAGTTTACATTTTCAAACGAGTCACGAGTGGGAAGTCACGCTTCTAGTAAAATGTGCCCAACCTAAATAAATAAAACTACGGCCAGACAAACAGATTTAAGCAAGAGCTGTCCTTTATGGCTCTTGATTTGAGTTAACAATTAATAATAGCTAACAAGTGATGTTCACGTCCCAGCGGACTCATAAAACTCTCGATTTCATTCGCTAGTCAAAATTTGCACGCCCGGGTAAAAAGCCGTCTCATAGCCAAGATGATTTTATTGCAGTACAGAAACCCAGGCTTACCAAACAAGATTCGCAGACTTAGGGCCTGTTTACAAGGAGGGAGGGTTACCCTAGCAAGCGGGCTAACCCTAGCAGAAGGGTCAAAGATAGCCCGGGTTTACAAGCAAAATTTCACAGGTAGGGTAACCCTACCGCCCGGGACAACTTAATGCGCTTGGTAACCGCACGCGGTTACTAAGGGTATGGACACAGTAGAAAGGTTAACCCGGGTAGGCGGGTTAGCCCTACCTGGAGTGTTTACAAGAGAAAAAAGTTAACCCGCCTACCAGGGTAACACTAGCACGCAGATAGGGTAACTGGCCTACCCGGGTAGCCCTGGCTGCCTTGTGAACACGACGAAGAAAAAAAAGAGGAAATGTGTGAGTGCCAGGATAACCCGCTTGTTAGGGTAACCCTGCCTCCCTGGCCCTCCTCCCTCCTTGGCCCTTGGATTGAATGTCATGATTGGCCCATGAATTTGCCTATAAGCAGGCAATGGATAAAAAATTTGGCCCCACAGCGAATACCGACTTTCTATAATTTCAGATCAACGATGTTTGAATTTCCTTTATCGTGAGATGTTCCCCAAATCAAGACAGTTACCTTGACAACCGTGTCAATACTGGCTCGGACCTGTACATCGTACTGCAACTTGAGTCCGTACACTACAACAACGTTATGCCTCTTTACATTTCAGGAAGTAAATACAAAATTTACTCTGTAAGCTCATCCTATCGGCGAATTTCGCTCGGCATTATTCGATCAAATTCAAATCACGACGAGCGAATCACATCCGGCCAATCGACTTAAAAAAAAACATGCCGGCACGCTACGGAAACAATCCGCTTAAAAATCTGTTGAAAACTTAATTTCAGATGTCCGCACATGCCCACGTGGCGCGCGTAGTTTACTCTTTATATTAACATTGCAATATTCATTAGCTTTTTGACCAATCAGAGCGTGCGTAGAATATCCACGATATGTATTTTTTATTTCTCAACTTTGTAATAACAAAGCGTTCTCGGGATTAAAATTTTTCTTACGAAGCTGTATAAGGACGCTAAGTAACTAACTGCAACAATGCCTGTGAAATAAGGATTTTTAAAAAAAGCTAAATTCGCAATACTCACAGTTCTGACAAATTCCTAAGATCTGCAAATAGTTTTGAGTGTAATGCCTTGATGTTGTTCTCGTGTAACCACCTTAGACAACATAAATGCGGCGATAATTAGTTGAACTACTAACTAATAATAATTTAAAAAAAGAATAACCAGGTGCTTTCTCTCTGTGTCAGAAGATATCAAATGCTTGAATGGTTTATGTTACATACGAGTGAAGGCAAAACCAGTAACACAGACCGAGGTCAATTTACACGTGACTAGTATCCTGTTCACTCAAGAAAGACGTCTGAACAGAGTTTAGTTGGACTTCTTACGGAGACCTCTCCCAAACAATTTGAGTTAAGGTCACTGACTAACGTATCAACAGTGCTAAAGTTTAAGACCTTCCTAAGCCATTAAGGATGACTTCTATTACATACAACGTTTAAAAATTGGCCGTGTTCAGAAAGATACACTTGATGACGAAATGGACACAGACAAACGGGAGGACCACTTTTATGTTCTCCTTCATAGACGAGATGACGGAGAGTTGAAGAGAGGAGTACAAGGGGGTACAAAAGAGGACACAGAGTGGACGGGAGAGATATACACCTTATTCCAAAATGGCGGAAAATGCATTACTCTTTTGTCTCATTGTTAATTGGCACTTGTTGCCTCGATCCCAACTGCAGAATTCAAAGGAATATTTGGCTTAAAACGTGGCAACAAGGGCCAACTTAACATGGAGACAAAAGAATAATGTATTTTCCGCCATTTTGGAATAAGGTGTATGGTACCCTCCAGTGTTGACCTGAGCTTATCAGCAACAACCTTAGACACCGACTTCTTTCCGAAAAAAAGAACAAACAGCGTCACACCTGCACACCTTCACGCCAAGAAGATTGATTGAAAGTGAGATCAATCAAACAAAAATGTTGAAAGATTACCCCCATAAACGTGGTCATAAGACCAGTAGAATTGAGTACTGTTGAGTCACTTAAGGTAGATTCAGGTTCATTAATCAATTAACTAAATACTTGAATAATCATTAAATAACTATTAATTAACCACTAAATATTTTAGTCGCTTAATTAATTACCTAGTTAATTATTAATTGCCTAATTAACTAGCGATTAGTTTGGGCCCAGGATTATCAGTAGTTTGTGTGACGGGATTGTCCACACGTAAGTAGTCCTGGAAAGGACCGCAGTTGTTGATACCGTATGACGTTTAACGACCCTCAGCAGTGGTCAGTTGTAAGAGACCGTGGCAAAACTGCAAGGCGTGCTAATTGAACAACTAGTTATTTTAACATGAAGTTAAACTTCTTCACTCACAGTTCATTTAATTCCCTCAACCCACGAAACAGACTTTCATTTAAGTGCGTGAGGTTGTTGTTGTTCAAGCGCCTGTTTCAAAAATACAGAGTTAAAGAAAAAGATTTTGTATTAGTTTTATATTTGACTATTTCGTGTAAAGATACAATATAATCTACCATACTCGATCAACAAAGTATCAATTCTTTATATAAAAGCGTAGGGGAACTTGGAGATTACTCGTTGATTCTCAAAAAAAAAATCCTAAGCGTATCAGTATGATATATAAGAAAGACAGACTTCCTGCTTACAACCGGTTTAGCTTTGTATTGTTGCTGAAGATGTTTGGAGGCAAGCTTTGCAACTTGTTGAATTGCAAATACCTACACAATAAATGCATGAATTAAGATATTTTAGTATTTTTAAATAACATTTAATTTTTTTGTGTGTTTTTTTATGGAAGGTTGTCATACGTTTGGAAGTTTCCCCTCACTGCTTCTCCCATTGTGTGCCTTTTTTCTTTCTTTTCTTTCCTTTTCTTTTTTTTTTTCGTAGTCGACGAAGTGGCTTTAAACTTTCACATAAAATTACAGGTCAAGAGAAATGTGAATCGTAATACATTTACATTAAAATTCGATTGATATGTTAATCCCGAAAGGTAGGCAAACAGACAATTGAAGGTTAAGCCTGGGTAGTATTATTAAATCACGAATATTGTTTAATCGTTCAAATCCGAAAGGTGAATCTGCACGATTATAACTGCTGAGTGGGGCAACTTACTCCACTGTTTAATTTGAAAGAAAACTCCGATATAAGGTAGATTTTCGACTTTTCCCCACAAATTATAAGGGAGACTTGTTTATGTACCGAACACATCTTCCCTATCCGTTAGTACTTCGTTATATGGGGGTTCCAGTAGCATTTAAAAGGCACGAAATTGACCGAGAGGGCACCTATAATCGGTCGACACTCGGCCAACACGCGGTAGACACTCGGCTGATACTCGGTTGATAATCGACCGATACTCGACCGATACAAGGGGGCGATATGTCGACCGAGTATCGACCAATTATCAACCGACTATCCATCAAGTTTCGACCGAGTATCGACCGATATGTCGGTCGATAGTGTCAGCCGACGGTACCCATAGTACACATGATCCGAAAACTCATGTTTTTCCTCACAATTAAACCCGAATAGGGGCGATTAATTTATAGGTCTTCATATTCCATGTTTTGCCCTACCTATTCATCTGGGTAGGTATTAAAAAAGAAAACCGAATGAATTAACAAATAGCAGTAAAATACTACCCTCTGTAACTTTTCTAAATGAAAGTAATGTACTTACAGATACGTTAAATTCTTCAAGCCATTAAACAAACTTTCGTTCAACTGGGTCAGATTGTTGTCGTTTAAAAGACTGCGTTATTTAAAAATACGTCATTATATTAGTGTTCATTTAAAGAAGGCTGGTTTCATTCAACAACCCAAAAAATGTGTTTACGGCGCGTTTAATAATTTCAACGCGCAGTCCAGTAAAATTGGATAAAAAGTCTAGTACATTTGATTTGTTAATTCCCCAGACAATTGAAAAGGCGTATTCTTATATCAAACATGGAAACCTCTTTTGTTAGAAAATGTATCAAGGAAGAATTCAAGAAAAGTAATCCATTCATTGAATTCGAGAAAATAATGTTGAAACAACGAATTTTAGAGTTTTGGAGCGCTAAACTCAACTTTGGCCATCACAGTAAAAACAGGTTAAATTTGAAAGGCAGCTTTTGTAGACTATTGTTATAAAACTAAAGCCATATATCGTCTGTCAATGAATCTAACAGTTTACCCACTTCCTCGTTTCATTCCTTTCAGTCTACCCGTCAGTTTATACTTGAGTGATTTGACTTTGTTAGTTAAATAAATAATGACTTACATAGTCTCTAGCTCAGGATTGCTGTCAAATATTCCAGGAGGCAATTCTCGCAGCCCATTGCTTTCCAACCACCTACCAGAAGCAATTACAAAACACCCGCAACGGTAAATTTAAGGCACAACATTTACTAAGATGAGAACTTTGGTTCCCTACTATAATTTGTTTTAAGATTGGAAATACTAAGAGTTAAAATTTTAGACAATGCTTTTATAGTTGTTTAGCGCATTTTATGTTTTTAGGATACCCCCCCCCCCCCCACATTTACCTCACGATTTCAAAGTACCTTATTAAAAAGGCGCAATTTAATTCGGCTTTAGACACTACAAACATTCATGTTACTCAAGGAAAGGTCGGGAGAACGTCAGACATGCATCCACTAGTACTTACCTCTTTTGTGTTCTTAGACTGCAGATTTGTTTTACTGATGGACTTGAGGCTACTAAGTATCGCCCCCCCCCCCCCCAAAAAAAAAACCAAACGGCTGAAAAAGGACTAAACAGTTATGTGCAGACAAACGAGCCCAGACTAGCTGTTAGAGCCTGCGTTTGTAGTACTGGGACTGTAGTACTCAAACATATTAAAAGGTATCCATACAGGGATTCTCTTTTTAAAAAACATTCCCACTGTTAACTAAAAGTCACAATTTAAAAGCAGCTTAAGTCAAAAATTAGGATAAAAATAGTCTATATAATCCACATCGTTAAGCCATCAAGCTGAAACAAGAAAGGATGAAGTTACGGGGTCCATTCATCATAGATCTGTCTTAAGTTGTTTTTCGATCTACCATAACCTGCAGAGCAGGTAGTAATTATTTAGAAATAAACATGTAAACTTTGTGAATCAAATGTGACCTCCCGATGAAACGTGATTGGGGTTTCAATTTCAGCGTTTCGTAGAAGTTCTGTTGAATTTTGGAGCTGTTACGTGTCATGGTTTTACGATTTGTTATCTCTATAATATCGTCTTTACGCTATAAATCCAAACCTTTTTAAACTCTATACAACGTCTTAAAAAGCGCTGAAGATATCAAAGTCAGCATTGCAACAAAAAGTTGCTTTTATAAGGCCCTTTACATCAACAAAGCTTAAGCACTGACAAAATAACTTATAGCTGCTGCTGATTTTGGTGCAAACTCAACCTGAAAAGGGCTACCCACGGAATAGGGGACCCAAGAAGGAGGAAGTTTTCATCCCCTAGTAATTGGATTGAAAATTTACGCTAATACAGTTTGACGTTTTGTTAGAACAAACGGTCACTCGGGGCCAAAAGCAGAGTATTGTTGGGATCATTATTTTATAACGAAAAGCGAAAAGAATAAATAGTCGAAGAGGGAGAAGAAGAAAGGTAAAGGTCTAACGTGATCAAGGAAAAAAAACTTTTGTAGCTAAATCCTAACGGAATTCAAAACGTTACTTGAGTTTTATGTAACAGGGCTCTAAACAAAAGCTTAAAAACAAAATAGAAATCTGCGCCATCCTTGCTCTCGTGCTAAAGCTTTAGTTCTCTGCTGTGTTGGTCACCAGTCTTCATCCACCCTCTGAGCCGTACAGAATTTAATTTTCTTCTGTAAATGTTGAGGGGTTTTTCATGTGTTTACTTACAGGGTCTCCAGCCGAGTGCTGCTATCAAGAATGCCTGGAGGCAATTCTTTCAGCTCGTTGTCAGACAAAAATCTATCGACAGACAATGGCAATTTGTCAATATCTGTTAGATAAGGTATTTAATGCATTGCACACTAAGCTGAAGTATTGGAAAGAGATCCAGAATCGCTCAAAACGTCTAACTACGAACTTCATAACAACACTGAATTGTCATGATCAAGTGTACAATCAAACTGACAACAACAAAAATTTCGCCCAATTCTTAACTGCTTTTTAATAGGAAGAGGAGATTTCGGAAGCGAAAGAGCTATTTTACAAAGCTGAATGGTTTTTCAATATTTGTCTGGAATCTGAACAATTACTTATTATAACTGGTCTCCTACCTGAGGTTTTGAAGCGTTCGTCTGATTAAAAAACTCTCAATTTCCCAAAACAATATAATCCAGTACAAAATGCTATGTTTTACTCAGAATGCTTGCAGTCTTTGCTGTTAAAAGAACACTCATCGAACAATAATTGAAGACGAACAATCATTGATCATGATATGCAACATGTTTTGGGGGAAGACTTTCCCAACTTTTTTCGCAAAAAAGGATTTTGGTGGAGCTATTGAATCTAAGTGATATGATTTAGCACTCCCGTAGATGACACCTTAAGCACGTTATTGGAACAGATGAGCACGTCTTGGCAGTTATTTTATAAACGCCAATAAAGTTACGCCATATCACCTTATCTGTTTTTATTTTGCTTTGCGAAATCTTGTATTAAAAGATCAAATAAGTTATTTCACTGTGAATAACTGAAATTAAAACTTTCAAATCATATTCTTTCGCCTTCAAAAGTTCATACTACAGTTTTTAGAGAAAATGAAGGAGAATCTTCACGACGCATCAACAGACGAATTTCTAGGAGTATAAAGTGTCTGTTCACACTAAAGCTATTAGAAAAAATTAACGTTCATGCTACTGTCGGATTTGAGCAAATGTACTCAGTTGTCCAGTGAAAGTTACTTACAGCCCCCACAGTAATTCCTTTCCCTCATGTTCGTCATGAGACTCTGGATTCAATCCTCTTGGCAAAATAGTGAAAAGTTGGCTAAGAATGGTATCGTCTTCTCTAAAAGCAAATAAAGCATGGTGGTAAATGTCAGTCAGGTTGACTTTCTAACCTAAGAGAATTATACCACTGTCACCGTGGTATAATGAGAGGGTGTAACATTGTACCCCTCTCCACCTTGGCTGTTTTGCTGTGTTACGATATTTTGTGATGTTTCGACACTTGTTATTCGGCCTGTTATGTACTCTACAAAATAAGGTTAATCATTTTCATGGCGCTGCTGCGGGTCTCTGACGTCACCCAAGATGCCGCTGTTACGGTGATTTCTCACCTTTTCTACGCTGAAGTGGCTCATTTACCCGGAAAGTAAGGATATGACTGAGCGGAATAGTAAGTTAATTTTTTGACCCTTTTCTAAAGCGCGCCTTTTTATTCATAAAATTATTTGACCTCACATTACTTACCACTCCAAATCTTTGACAAATATTCACCCATCCCACAAACTTTAGCAGAATATTCCGAAGAGATGAATAGTATTTTAAATAGAGCTACCGGAAACGGTGAGCCCATGAACGCCCCAGGACTAGTTGTTATCCGTGATTAATTGATTAATGACATATTTACTTACGGCCACCCCAACAGAGAATTGTTTTCAAAAACTCTTCGATCCAGTTCCTTCAGCTGGTTGTCATTCAAGTTTCTGTGAACATACATACAATCACAACTTCAAGGTAACTTAAGTCTTCTTCATATTTGTATTGAATAATGCGCTCAAACAATACACCCGGCTCTTTCAATTAGGATAATTATACGTTGTTTCCTTTTATAGCTATCCGTTATACTTACAGCCGCCCCAGTTGAGGATTTCGACCAAAAATTCCTGAAGGTAAGTCTTTCAGCTCGTTGTTATCCAAGTTCCTAAAAAAAATGGTGTTGATTACTTAAAGAGATGGTTTCAGGGTTCAGCGCATGTGCAGACAATGACGTAAGCCAAATTAATCTATTATTTATAATCCAGTCGGAAGCGCGAAAACAACTCGTGTGTTTCTCCAAGAATACGTCCTTTGGGTCGTAGAGTAAAGTCGATGTTGAATTCTATTTCCGAATTTACAGCGCAAAATCAGTTGAAATAGTACGTGAAATTTGGTCATGCGTCCAACTGCTTGCACAAACCGTATAGTCTTTGATTACTGAAGTACATAGGAGGGCCCAGAAACACTGATAAGAAAGTGAGAAAAGGAATTTTAATGCATCGAGTCGACAAATGCGAAAGGAATCCTAATAAAAAAACGTACCTCTGCTACCACTTTTTCGCTGCTCAACGTGAACTTTTCAAAGGTAAATTTACCTCGAGAGTTTTCTATTCGCTTCCGATTGTTTAATAAACAATGCAACTGAATGGTCTAACGTCATAACTTGCACATCAGCTGAGCCGTGACCTTCCTTTCAACTGCAGCAAAGACCTAATTTTTTTGTGTATTTGCTTTTTGTTTGTTTGTTTGCTTTTGTTTTTTCTTTTTCCTCTATTGGAATGAAACAAAAGCATAAGAAGGGGTTGGACAAGCCTGCACGACTCCCACCGTGTAGGTAGCGGCGCCTTTATATTTTTGCTGTTACAAGCATGTCTTTGAGGGTTTTTCCTATTTTGTATGAGACAATAGGTGGATCGTTGAAGATTTCCTTTAGTAAAGGTTGATTTTGTGTTAAGGACCAGTCCCGCATTAAAATTTGTCACTGATGGTGTCACGAAAGGCAAGGTTCGTTTTATATATTTTGTAATGTTTCGGTATTATGCAATGCTAGTGTGGATTTTTGCAAGGAATGCAAGTGTGATGTGTGCTGATTAGTTGCTTAGTCAAGGTGTTAGTAACCCTATGGAATGTGTTCAGCTATTTAAGAGAGTTTTATGTTATACAGAAACCATTCGAAACCATCTCTTATCCTATATTTTTTTTCTTGACACCCTCTAGAATTGTGATTGGAGTATAATTAACCTTTCTTTTAGGATTCAAAACCGACTGTCTGTCCGTGAAGTTAATTCCAGACAGGGTGTTGTCAAGAAGTTTTTGGGATAGCGTCTTTTGATGAGGCGTGATTTAAAGTTTTCGAGGCTGTCTTCAAAATTAGTCTTCAAAGAGTTTGTTCTTAGAAGCCGAAAAGCTTCCCCTTGCGCCTCTTTTTACGCCTGGTGGGTGACAAGACGTGTATTGTGTGTACTGGAATGTTTCAGTCAACTTGAAATGTGTACGCACGTCAAGGATAGATTCGTCTGCAAATCTTTCTTCTTTATATATTGCTGTGTCCAGAAATGTTATTTCTTTATCTGAAATTTCAGCCGTGAATTTTATTGCTGGGTGAAAACGGTTTGCTCATGCTATGGAGGATTCAATTTCCTGTTTGGTTATATCCCACAGAGAGAAAATATCGTCAATGAAACGTTTCCACTCAAAAGGTTTTCTTGAGCTGCGGTTAGTAATTTTTGTTTTTGCGATATCAGCCATGAAAACATTGGCAAATGCAACTGCCATTTTAGTGTCTATTTCTGTACCGTGTGTTTGCAAGTTGTTTTTCCAATTGAACTGGAAAGAATTTTCTCGCAGTATTAACTTTAGAATTTCTCTCAGGCCTGTGTTGGGATAGGAAGGACGTAATTGTGGTACTTTTATAAGTCAGTAAATTACGATTGTCCGGGTAAGTGTAGTCCCGAGAAGGACTGTTTGAAGTGACATTGACTAACGCTTCGACAACCTGAGCGGAAGTCGTCATCAGAGACCAGCCAAAAACAACACGGCTCAACTGACAGACGACCAATAACATCACGAGTTCGTCCACCAATCAGGAGAACGACCAGAGACTTGCAACATCTACTGACGATTCACAATTTACTTGACTCTGATGATGACTTCCGCTCAGGTATCGAAACGTCAATGTCACCTCAAGCAGTCCTTCTCAGGACTACACTTACCCGGAGGATCGTAAATTACCGACTGATGATATGATTCCTGGGTTCAAACCATTCACAGTATGGTATTTTTTGTACGAAAGGCAAACTAAATTTTATTGCCTCCGCCCGTGGTATATTCGTATACAGGTTGTTTCAGTTGCTGATAATATTAAGCTTAGTTAACGCATAAATTTGTAAGAATTTATTGATAACCAAGTGCCATAAACTGAATATCTCGTAGTGTTGCCTGAACCCTAAGGCAAGGGAAAGGGAAATTTGCAATCACCGGACTGAACTTACACTGCTATTTTCCATATTAAGTAGGGGTCCCGCGCTCGCGGGCTTTATGACAATGAGCGAGGCGCAATTTTTTTCTAAAAATAGGGAAATTGTTACATATCATGGTTTTGCATGGGTCCCGTGCTTATGGTCTCCTTCTACGATAATGGCCCCTGGGATAAATACATGTCTTTTTAACTGAAGAGGAGTTTTACTTACAGCCAAATTAGTTTAGTATTGTAATCAAAAACTCCTTTACTCAAGACCTTTAGCTGGTTGTTATTTAAGAACCTACCGGAAGAAAGAAAAACAGTGTAGAAGTATCAGTTTACTTGTTAATGGTTTGGAAAAAATAATAAGAAACAACAGCGGAGACACATGATCTGATTCCACCTGGATTCATGTTCGTTTGTAGCTAACTTACAGCGCTAGAAGCTGAGTGTTTTGATTAAAGACTCCTTGAGGCAAGACCGTCAGCTGGTTGTTATGCAAGAACCTAGGAAGAACCAATGACAGCCTAGCGGTTACTCTCAGTTTGCTTATTTTTTAGACTAACCAAAATAACAGACACCTATGATTCCAGTTGGATTTTCTTAATTAGTAACCAGCTTAATCGTTTACGCCAAATCCTTGAGCCAAGTCCGTCATATGGTTGTTTTCCAGAAACCTGCCAACAAATTATCACCACTTGACCAAAAAAAAATCGATTTACTAGTAAATTGTATTTGATAATTAGTACAGTGATCTCTAAAAATTATTGCACTCTCAAGTACTGGCAATGTAGGTTCGTCATGTACATACTTTGATGAGAGAAAAATGAGTTATTTTACTTTTAGAAATGTCAAAAGATCACAGCATTGGCGATTAAACCCAAGCATAAAGGTTTTTGACATGCTCTGTGTTGTACGCGCATTTTCTCATTGAACTGATTTCTTCAGACATGGGTTTAGACTTATCAGGATGCGGTATGAGTACAGCATCAGACTAAGGTGACAAAGTGAGAGATGGTAGAGTTGATGAGGCTCTCGGGGTACTTGACGTTTGCAAACATCAACTTAAGGCGATCACATTTGATGTTTGGGACCTCAAGTACCCCAAGAGCCTTATCAAATTTACCATCTCTCACTTTGTCACCTTAATGATGCCCGATGTGTCAGCTCAACTAACCGTCAACGAAAAAACTGTTCGCCGCGTAGTACTGCCATTTAAAGTTCAAAAGTCGGCTGATGCTGTGAAAAAAACAACTATCCGACCTGAGCAAGAAAATCGATCACACCCTTCAACCAGTGTTTGACAGTGTTTAGGAGGCGCAAAATAAGATGCGTGAGCCCAAACCATCCTTAATTAACCAACAATGCGTGATGTGATCTGTGCGATGCAGAGTATGTCGGCTATACTAGCCGGCATTTACAGCAACGTATTGACGAACACCGTTTTTCAGCAATCGGCAAGCATCTAAAGAACGACCACGGCATTAAAACCACCGGCGACCTTAACAGTAACTTTTCCGTCCTCAAGAAATGCAACGGAAAACTAGACTGTTTAATTTATGAGATGTTGTTTATAGAGAAGAAGCCAAACCTGAACACGCAATCGGACTCTCTCCGCGCAAAACTATTTATTTAGACATACTTAACAAGCACGCACACTTAATTACAACGCCAAATATGTTACTCATCGTTGTTTTTTTTATCACCTCACCCTGTATATATTCAGTATGTTAAGTCAATTTGAGTTTTAGTTTCTCACTTGAAAATGATGTCATGGCGACATCGGAACGTTGTTTTGCTAATTTTTAAAAATGCGTAACGAAATTTAATTTGATTCGAATTAATTAATTAATTAATTAATTAATTAATTAAATAGTCGTCCGCATTAGGTTTCTAGGTTTGCAAAGTCGTACTTATAATCAATGTTGTACTTGAGGCACACTCTGAAGGTCCCTTGTAGACCTTATAGCCCCTCCTGCGAAAACATCAGGCTTTTGGACTCAATATATTTTAAAACTACCCCCCCCCCCCCCCATAAATCAAGTGAAAAAGAAACCTGATGCTGCACCAGAAGAGATATGCTCGTTACTTAAAATACGCAATTAGTAAGAAGCAATCAAAATCAAATCTACATGTATGTCGCTTGACGAGAACTACCAGCGTTATGCACTGTTGGCGTCACAAGATTTTACACCACAATGCAAAAGTCACAAATTTATTGATGTGCCATGCAAAAGAATTGCCGGTTTTCACTGTCACGCCATCAAAAAATAAATTAAAAAACATTCAATTTCAATCTTTATCCGCTGTTCAAATACATGATTATTTCATGTATTAATGTTCATTTCTCCATCTACGGGATAAATGTTGAGACACCTCCACTGCGAAGGTCTGCACATAATTCTAATAATAATAATTAAAAACAATATTATAATTATAATAAGAACCTTCCCAGAATGCTTTGCACCAGAAAAATTTCAATGCAAAATAACTTAGTTAATTTGTGGTCGAAGAGAATGCTGTACCATGTGTTATTTACAACTTCGTGAAAGTTATCCCTCATATTAACGTTAGGGTGATGGCGTCATTATTCACGTGACTATGGAAAAAAATATGTTTTAGCTCACTGCAAGAACAGGCCTCCATCAATTCAAAAGCAGATAACGTGCCCTGATAGACATTGGAATGGGCAATATGGAAATTGCCACTTGACATCTGGCATTTGAAAGTTAAGGTGGCTCTGTACAGGAGCATTTCCCAGGGGACTGGTAAGGAGTCAGTAACTACGGTAGTTTAAGGCGGAGAGAAACAAAGCTTGGCTGGTTAATAGTACTTCGCATGAAAGTAACGACCATGATATGCTCACTGTTGTGACGTCATTGGTCACGTGACCAGAGCGCACAGAAAATTCAAATCACTTTAAAACTGCTTTAAGCTCAATAAATTCGTAATTTCTCACAGTAATATCGCAGAAAAAATTGCAAGTTATTCAAAAACGTCCATTATTATTTTTCCTTTTGAAAAAAGCACAATGAAAAATGAACCTTAAACTTTTGATAATCCCCTGTTTTGTGAGGTTTTAATATAAATGTAAAAACGAATCAGCATATTTGGTTTCAAACTATGCTCTTTCTAACTATGTTAACAGTTTTTTAAAAAAAATTCGTTTTCATAGAGCTTAGGGATGTGAATTTGCAGGCACGCGGAGTACTGGGCACCAATGTCACGGATTGCTCAGGAAGACTGGTGCACTTTTTAGGCGCGGCGGCATAGCTAGCGACAAAAGCTGAAAAATGGGGTGAAAAGGTGTTTTGCTAGCTTTCTGTCGGTCCATTTCTGCTAAAGAATTGTTAATGGTTTCTCCGAAAGAGGACAGCACTTCATTTCTCGCTGCATTGCTCATGTCAGGTACGTGTAATTATAGCTTTTTATTGTCTTCGGTAAACAGCTTAATATATTAGCAGGGCTTTACCGATCGATCATTTTTGTTTAATGTTTCATATTTATCGTTAGTCCAGTGCTTAAATAATTTGCCATTTTCGTTCCGGTAGCAAAAAGCCGAAAGATAGACACGTAGGTTGGTAGCTAAAGTTTATTAAGTTTCGTAAGTCTTTAAATAAACGTTATATGAAGTGATGTAGTTTTTGTACACTCGTCTGTGAATCGTACATGTATGTTATTTGTTGGCCCAGTAAAAGTGTAGCATCGCATCCTTTATGTTTTCAGTAACTTTAATTACAGCGTTGCTGTTAAAATTAATATTTCAAACAGCTATTGCTTAAAGCAAGAAGGTCAGGCTATTCTCTTAATGTTGATACTGGCAGATAAGCTTAAATGTGTAGCATCATTTAAGCTTACTTGTTGTAAACATCTCATAACAACATAACATAACACATAACATACTTTATTTTATCTCCATCTCCATTTGTTTATTAGCTGGGCTTTTCTTCACTGCTTGCAAATTATTTATACACTTCTAATGACTCACGAATGTTTCTTAGATCAAGTAAGGTTCAAAGCTATAGTTGGCATGATTTGATGACAAACAACAAATTTAAATTTCGAATTAGGTACATGTAAGACTTTTATTAAAAGTTATGTGTTGATCACTTTTGGGAAAATATGCTTTAAGATAATCGAGTTCAAAGCAGGTGAATGTAATTGTTTTGTACATCTCATTCTCTACTTTTACTGATTAAGTTATTCCATAATTTGCAGGGTAAAAAATTAACTTCAGTGCTTGAATCATTGAATTGCAACTCGGGCCAGTATCCTTGAATTCCAACCTCGTCCCCAGGGTCTTTTCACTTGCTCGCTTAGTATAGTGGAGCAGGCCATTTAGATAAAGTGGCTTTCAAAATCCTCTAGTCTAAATCAAAAAATTTAAAACCATATTTACTTGAATAGACCCCTCCCAACCTGGGTGAGAAGTAAGTCTTTTATCCAGGGATTTCGCCAATAATCATGTGGAAAAAGTACCACATACTGTAGAACTCTAAGTAAAAACAAACCTCAACTTTTAGTGGCCCTGGTCAGTTTTAAATTGCTACTGGCAACCAGGAGACTGTCAATTTTTAGCCCTGAAGTTGTTGTTTTCACTGATCCTTTTTTATCTATACTAGGCATGGTATATGTCAGCAGTGATCAGTGATGCAGCTTTTCTTACAGTGAAGGTATGCACATGGGAGATATCAATCACATAATTATCCCAGCTTACGTACTATCTTACTGTTCAGTAAAATGAACTAGGTCAAATGCAATGATCGGTTTAATTTGGGTTCGGTAGTTGAACACAATTAAACCAATAATATGCATACAGCAGTGTTTGATTCCAATTTCTGAACCCAGTCAAACATAATTAAGCACAGTTAAACAGTTTAAAATCATTCAAATATACCAGAGATTTAAACCATCTGCCTTTAAGTGTGTGAGAACAAGCACAAATTTCTTTAGTGTGGAATTTGAACATGATCTGTTTTATATTGTCGTGTAAACACATAGAAGACTGAGTGGCTAAAACAGCCTTTTCGGAAAAAGAAAATTTGGCAATCCTAATACTCACAAAGGCAAATAAAAGTTGAAACAAGGAAAAAATTAAATCACAACATTTACATGAGTGTTCCATCAAGACTTCCATTGGGGTAGGTGATGAAAACCTTATACCCACTTAAGTTACAAAATCCATTTTTCACGGTGATGTAAGATTTATTCTTGATGGTTAAAGGGTTAAAACTTAATGCAGAATGAATCAAACAGTTATACCATGTATGGGTTTCTGTACCACAGTGATTATTGTGACCCAGTACCACTACTGGGGCAAGCTCACACAGGTATGACTTGTACAGTTATGAAATGTTGTGCTGTAATCATTAAACAAATACAGAGAAACAAGAGGAAATCGGGAGGAACTTGTACCAGAATGAAAATCATGCTGGTATTATGAAAACATCCCCTTAGCCTAAAGTCGAGCAGCTCTCAAGAATGTTTAACAACATCCTCAGAGACCCAGGGGCAGTAACGCCCTGATTTCATGAGACCGGTACAAACTCAGACTGGTACGATTTTGTTTACATGAGACCGGTCTAAAACTCAGACTGGCATTAAGTGTTTACCTGAGACCAATCTAAACTCTGTTTGTGTTAATATGGTCTGCAACCATCCCATCCTTAAAAATCCACTTTATCTATTATCCAACAGCTTGGAATGCTCCAACGCCACTTATTAAACGTGCTTACCCAAAACAAACATCTCAGACCAATTGGAACCCTGTTCACCCTTAAGTGGCTCCCCAGTCTGATTTCAAACCGTTCTGAGTCATTCATATTGGTTCAGCAGCAGTGATGAGTTAAACCAGCCTAAGGCCCTGTTTACATGAGTGACTTTATCCCAGGATGACTTTTATCTCCTCCCAGGGTGACTTTCATTGCGGTGTGTGGTCATTTACCTGTAAATGTTTACATGATTTGGAGCTGAAATGTGTTCACCCTGGGACGATTTCATCCCGGTCTTCAGCACGGGGATGAAATCGTCCTGGGGTAAACACCATTTCAGCTCCAAACCATGTAAAAACTTACAGGTAAATGACCAGACACCGATATGAAAGTCATCTCGGGATGAAATCACTCGTGTAAACACAGCCTAAGATGATAATTATTTTATACTAGCTTCATGTTTCGTACGTTTCGTGTAAACAGAGGTAAGCATTTGGAGTCGATCTGAAGTCGTACCGGCCCAAGTTGGTACCATTCTCATAGACTACGAGCAGTCTCTCATTTTTCTCTGGCGCGTGCACACTGACTGTTCTACTATTGGTAATTGTGATAATTAAAATCTGCTTTGCTTTTCTTACAGGTTTTTATTCCATCAACCTGATGTCAGGAAAATATGGCAGTTTATTGTAAGGGTTTGGTTAAGAAATTTGTACTTTTAGCTATATTCCCAGACACACTTTATCAATTCAAATAAAAAATTTGAAGAGCAGTTTTGAAATAAGGTTATATATTTTTTTGTCTTTTTCTGCTTAACATTTTGATGTCATTGATTAGTTTGACTGACCCCTCAGTACTACTAAGTGGATGTTGTATGAAAATGGAGTGAATCCTGGAGTACCTTTTAGGGCTCTACTTCAAAATATCTGATGAGCACACCCTGCCCCATATCTTTTTTGGGGGGAGTATCCCCCCCAACTACTATCCCAGGAATGAAGAGTCAGACCTATTTGATTGAATTCTCTTTATGGGGAAAACTATATCGATTGACTGATTCACCAGTCTGATCCATTTTTGTCAGTTCATTGCCTATTAGGTTTCAGACTATTCTGAAATGATTTAGGAAGAGGCTATTCCTTTTGTTTTTCTTTGGTACCAGATTATGGCAATCAGTAACAATGCTTATTGGTGACAAATTATCAAACCAAAAAGAACTAAAGTCTCGAGATCTACTGCCATCACGGTCAGGGTAGTAAGAGAGTGAGTCATAATCTGTGCATCAAATAAAGTCACTAGTCATTACTGGACCATTTGTTATTCGCATTGGCAACACTGAAGTCACAGATTGATTGATTTATTGATTTATTGATTGACTGATTGACTGATTGATTGATTGATTGATTGATTGATTGATTGATTGATTTTTTAATTGGCTGATTGACTGATTTATCAGCCAGTTGGTTGAGTGGTTGATTGATTGACTGATTGGTACTTAAAATAGATGAATGAATTGATTCATCTGAATTACATGTAAGTAATTACATGCATAATGCTGCACTTCTTCGCATCTTCCTCTGGCAGTAAAATAATACCTGGCATCAGTCGAAACATAAAATAATTTTCAAGCTCCAATGTCATGACATAATTGTAAGCAAATAATTTATTTGTAATTAGCAAGTAGTAGGTAAGAAGGCGTATTAGAGAGCAGGACTATTAGACCTTTTACAGTAATTTAAATTATATTTCATATTAACTCCAGTAAGCTACTCCTTCTGAGTAACTACACTATTGGACAGTCAAGAAAGAAAGCAATGCTCTGGGTTGTTTTAGGGTTCACTACTTCCTACTATTAATTAAACTTCCCTGGGAATTAATACAAGTAAATAAGGTACATCATCATCATCATCATCATCATCATCATCATCATCATCATCATCATCATTCAACTACAGCGTCATTTTACCATATAAGGAGACAAATATGAGTATGAGAGCATCTTACACTGTAGAAAACGTATTGCACTATAGTATCCCGGTTTCAAATCACTTATTGAATAAAGCATTTACAATTTTGCTTAGATATTTAAGTTTATATTACCTACAACAGAGGCTTATTTAAAATTTATGAAACACTGGTTCTAATTTGATGAGAGGTGTATTACTAATGATTAACTAATAATTATAATATTGTTTTCCGGTCTCACTTGTAATAATAATAATAATAATAATAATAATAATAATAATAATAATAATAATAATATTTAACAGCGTGCCCACTTCACCAATAGGTGCTCTTCAGTGGGGCCCTGCAAATACTTAGAGGAATTAATAAAAAAAACAACTACAAAACTAACAACAACAGGTTTAATGAAACACACAGCCTTGATATCAGCAATTCGAACCTGATTGACATTTTGAGATTAGCGATCAAAGATCAACTCTTTCAATTTGACGGAAAGCTCTCTGAGCAAGTCGACGGCGTGGCGATGGGCTCACCCCTGGGCCCGTCATGGCTTGTGCCTTCTTGTGCTCTACATAGGAGAAGCTAGAGCGTGAAGACATATTACCAGAATTTTACAAGAGGAACGTTAGTGACAACTTCGCTATGATGCCAAATGTTCCAGCTGCAGCAGCTTTTCTTTTAACATTAAACGATTGCCATCCGTCCACAAGTTCACAATGGAAATCGCAGCAAACAACAAGCTGCCGTTGGTCGGTATAATGATAAAGAAGAGAGGCTGCCACCTAACAACAGGTGTCTACCGTACGGCCGCAGACACTGGACTCATCTTACACTATCAGAACCATGTTGATCAGCAGTACAAGAGATGTCTACTAAAGGTTATGTTTAACGGGGCGTACCGATGATCTTCATATAATTCTGTCTTTATCTGCAGTTCAAATACATGATTATTTCATATATTAATGTTCATTCAATTTCAAATGTTACAAAAGAATAATAAATAAACAATTTTTCCAAGTCTCAGTACTGTGCGGTGCACCGCTCCTGAGTTATTTGCCGAAATGTTCCACGGAAATTTATAGAGCTCAGTATGCAAGCGCCATATTGGAGTCCTTCCGAGGGACACCAACGTCGCGACCGGAAAACAATGAAAACATCTGGAACTCACTTTTGCTATGAGAGCGAATACTTTTCCCTCGTGAGCTAGTATCCTAATACTTGAAGTGTTTAAACTGCCAAAAATCATAAGAAAAGACCTTTTCTTCAAACGAGACGGCCTTGTCACGGCGCCATCTTAATGTCACGTACTGGGCGCAATTTCGAAAATTCAAGAGGCTCTATTTTAAACACAAAGGATGATACCGAGCCGGAAACTTGTGAAAAGATATATTTTTAGGTGTTCTTACACTTGGTGGCGATTAAAATTTAGCAGGCTTAGCGCGTTTTGATTTTAGAACTTTATGACGTCTCGTGCAAACCAGGAATTGCCCTGGTTTGCTCTTGGCGTACACAAAACGACGCTCTAACCAAGTTTGACACAGAGATCCCTTTGGTCTGTAGTGTTTGGCCTGTAGTGCATACACAGCAAGTGAATTCTCCATCACTCGAACTCACAACACAAACTGCTACAAGCAAAAGACTGAATACGAGTTTTAAAACCTAAAGCACACGTTTCAAATTATTAGACACCAAGTAACTTGCGTTCGTAAAATCTCCTTCTCTAACTTCTTAGCAACAGGAAAGAGCGAACGCTCCAGAAGAGCGAGCTTGAGAGATTTGATACGAGATTGAGTGTGAGTACAAGTTTAAAAACCAAAATCACACGCTATAAACGTCCCATTTAAATTGCGTTGGTAGAGCCTCCCTTCTCTAATAGTTGCCACGGCCCTTCGCAAATCTGACAAAATCTATTCTCATTATTGGCCACTCGCACACCTTCTTTTCTTCTTCCTTGAAGCCCCACCTCCTTCATATGAAGATTCTCGTGGGGGGTCTTAAAAATATCCACAGAAAAATTGCATTCCATTATGGTACGCGCGAAGAAAGAGTACTTATGATAATTGTTGTTGAATGGGCTACTTCATATGCATGTGAGATAATAGCGATGAGCAATCAGAATCGAACTTGTCCTCTTTATTTAATAACCTAAAAGAAGTTGCAGCTTTGTCTGAAGAACTGTGTTCGATATGTGAAGGAAAGATAACATACAACGAATAATTTTCTGCGCTGCAGTCCTTTGAGAAGAGCAAAACTCCTGGAAAAGATGGTCTAACAATTGATTGTCACTCAGCCTTACGGCCTTTAATTGGAAAACTCCTGATAGACTGAATCAACTATACTTACGAGTTTGGTGAACTTTCAAACACGCAAAAACAAACTATAATAACGCTAACTGAAAAAAAGGGGGAAAGATAAAAGATCAATTAAAATTGGAGCCCTATTTCTCTAGTCAATGTGGACTTCAAAGTGATACCTAAGGTTTTAGCTAAAGTGGTACTACGATCAAAAAATCATTCTTATTTTTTCTTCGGATTTCGAAACTATGTTTACTCAACACTCCCCAATCGAAATTTTAAGCCTTAATTTTGAGAAGAAGACTGTTTATTTAAATTGCAATTTTCCGATGTAATGGTCCGCCATTATTACACCAGAAAGGATACATTCGTGTCATTTACTCACGAGCTTTAGAATGCAGTATGTGAACACAACTTATTAATTACGCAAAACACGCCTTTGAGAGTCGGTGGCTTATTTAGTATGCAGTACGGGCGTGCTGAGCTTTTAGACTCTCAAACTCGTGTTTCGTGTAATTAATAAGTTGTGTTTCGAGGTGGTTGGATACCCTGATGAAACACGAAGCCCGAGTTGTTGATAAGACTTCTCAGTCGCGCATATTAAACAATAGATAATCAACACTTTACTGACAAGAAAAATGTGTTTGCTTTTGTAAGCAAAAGCTTCTGATTAGCACGTAGTTGGTTGTTTGCAACGCCGGCAAAAATGCCACGTTTTTTCGCACACCATTTATGGCAATGCTAATATTTGCATTAGTGTCCTTTTCAATCGTGCGACAGAGCCACCTTCGGTTTCATCCTGTTTCGACTGCCTAAAAGTTGTAGCGACAAAAAATCCTCACTGGCCCTGTGCAGGCCTAAAAGTAAACTTTCGGGAAGGTAAGTCATGAAGCGGCAAGTGAAGTGAGTAATAAGATTTGCTGTTATCAAGCCGGGAAGCGCACGAATTCAAAGATTGCCTTTACCGAGTGCGAAGTGCGGAGAAAAGTTGGAGATTTCCCAGCAAGTGTCAGGTGCAAGCGAGAAAAAAGTGTCCACAGTGTTTAGCGATGTTCACGAATTGTTCTGTAATCGTAAATCTGATGTGAACTGTAAGGAAACCATTTACAAGTAGTGGATACAACTAATAAAGATTTACTAATTTTATATGGAAGTTGTGAATTGTGCATAGTCGAGTGGTATATACCACTCTTACTGGAGAGTGGTATACCATTTTTCCCTGGGTATCCAAACGCATGCACATGATGTGGTATACATCCGTTGACTAGTAATTAAAGAAATGAGTTTGAGAAAGTAATATCCAAAGTCATAATATTGGACAGGAAACACTTAAATTATCCTTGTTTGCGGATGATATGACTTGCTTTCTTAAGAATAAATTCTCTTACAACGCATTATTCGAAATTCTTGAGTTATCTGGGGGAATGCTCAGGTTTGAAAATCAACCATGAAAAAACAGAAATATATTACAAGATGTTGATTTTCCAAAACACAACATCTTTGTATCTATTAAGATTCTTGGAGTGTACCTTAATTGGTTATGATTTGAAACAAATGGATACTCTCAATTTTAGACAAACACTGAAGCATGTAAAGAAATCGATAAATATGTGGAAATAGATAGGCTTTTCATTATTAGGAGGAATTCAAATAGTCAAAACATTTGCGATCCCTAAAATCATGTACAGAGCATCAGTCATACCGATTTCCAAGGATCTAATTAAAGAGGCTACCTTATTCTCACTAAATTTCGCGAGTATTAAATTTCGCGAAAAATCACGAGTCATATTTCGCGTGTATTAAATTTCGAGATTTTGAGAAGAAATTAGAATTGGAGTGTATTAAATTTCGCGATTTTTTCTATTCTTCAATATGTAGCTTTTACCTCAGAACTGTCACAACATAATTGATAGGATGGTCATCGTAAACAATAGCAAACAAAACAAGCTAAACATAACAAAGCATTAGGTATTCCACAGTCTAATACCCGATAGGTACATCTATATTTACACTCTGATAAACTGCACGGTGGTATTGTAAAAGTGGAGGTGATTGACCCTAAGCACCGAAGATTCCCTTTGGTACAAGGAGGGCTTGAAATTCCGGTGAAAGTAATCACTGAAATGGAGCACAACACAAGGGGACGTGAGATATTGGCAAGATACGAGACACATATTAGAGACAATTACAAAGAACCAACAGATGAAACAGATGGAAAGTTTGACGACTGCACGTGCGAGATTTTGAAGAACGTAGCGGCAGAGGACAGTTCGGACAGCGAGAGTGATGCAGTGGAAGATAATTGATTAACCAAATCAACTCCTAAAAAACTCCTAAACATGAAGCTGAGACATGTTGGAATAACAGTAACAAAGCAACAGCTTGAATTTCATTATTTTATTGATATGATTTAGTATTAAATTTCGCGATTTTAATTGCGCGAACATTAAATTTCGCGATTTTGAAAAACTCGCGAAAATCGCGAAATTTAGCACTCGCGAAATTAAGTGAGAATAAGGTAATTCCATTTTTTACGGTTTCATTTGTAACGGAAAAGATAAAATCAAGCATCATGTATTAATATCTGATAGTAAAAACGGTTGTTAAGAATGCTAGATATTGAATGTTTAATTAAAGCAAAACGAGTCATATGCTTAAGAATTTCTTGCAAAACTACCAAAGTTCCTGGAAAATCATTCTTGAAAAAAAAGCGCCTTTCACCAGTTGGAGGACGCTTTCTTCTCTACTGTAATTTCGACACCGCTAAGACATTGTGCTAAGCCAAAAACCTCCTTACCAAATTATTACAAGGAATGCCTTAATACTTGGTCTGAACTAAACGGGATAACACCAGGCTCTTCTTTGGAGGTGATTATTAACGAAATCATTTGGAATAATAAATTTCTGTGCATTGATGAAATGTCCGTATATATAGAGATGATTCCGGCAAATAACTCTCCCCTCTATAATGCATACGTCGATTCATTAGTATCTCCTTAAGGAAGATTTTTCCTGATGAGTCTCGTTGATTCGATTCCCGGTGAATGTCGCGCTTGCTGAAACCTCCACCGATGCTTCGTTGATTGGAAACTGCGACGATACGTTTTGCCGGTGACCAGGGTGACGATAGGTTTTTCCTAGTTGAGCGCACAAAAGGGAACTGAAGGCTTCGCGGAACTTCTTGGGAACTTGAGCAACAACGGTGGGGAAAACTCTAGCAACTCGCTCGCTTGTGGAAAGAAGCTCGTCACTGACTTCTCGGTACACAGGATCTAGCTAACTGGAACTCGTCGAGCAGCAAGACAACATCAGACTTCAAACCAGCATGAGTTTATTCTGTCACTGAGATACTAACCAACTCGTAGGCGAGATGTAACCAAAGATGTAACCAAAGATGTAGCCAAAGATGTAACCAAATTACAATGTACAAGATACCTGCTTATATACCTACAAGATTACAATAACTAAGCAATTTCTTTTGTTCGACAAAGTACAGTGATACAGTATCACGCCTTGTAAACAGAAACGTCACTTAAAATAACTTAATTTCACGTGCACCTTATAGTTTAGAGTTTCCTTATAGGGCAGTAGTTTTTCGTTTAACAACAAAATTGCGAACTTTGCTCATGAAACAGAGATGAAACAAAAGAACTGCTGACTCCTTGATTTCGCGAGTCCTAAGGTTAGGGTGATGTCCAAAGTTCAAATGTACACGTAC
The DNA here is from genome assembly GCA_964030785.1 of Siderastrea siderea. Classification (NCBI taxonomy): domain Eukaryota; kingdom Metazoa; phylum Cnidaria; class Anthozoa; order Scleractinia; family Rhizangiidae; genus Siderastrea; species Siderastrea siderea. Next base: position 21,516,971 of record OZ034974.1, on the reverse strand, counting down.
AGTTAACAGAATATACTGAATACTGCGATTAAAATCTAGGACAAATACGGCGACTACTAGCGCTAATACAACCACTTGTGGTAACTGATTAAATATTCTTTTCATAAAAACAAGCTATTGTGCAAATGATTATTGTACGTCTACAGAGCCTTTATCGATAAGTATCCAAATTTATATATTTCTCCAAACAAAAGTAAAACCTTCTGTAACAAAACAATCCAAACGTCCCCACAGTTATAATGAACAACAAAAAATCGGTTCCAGTTCTAAACAAACTAACGAAATCTTTTTGGGGAAGAAACAAATTCCACCTAGGGCAAAAATAAGACTAACAGCTAAATACCCGAAGATACTTGTCGAATGGGACAAAGTTTACTCTTTTGAATTATACTTTGCGGCAAAGTAAAATTCAAGTTAAAGTTCTGATTGGTTCAAACGGTGTCATTGACTATCGTAATTGTTTTGTCTTGGTTTTACGTCACTCAACTATATCACTTTGATTTCACGAGCAGAAGTAAGGTTCAGACAATGAACGCGAGTGTTCTATGGGATATAGTGTCCCGAACAAAGATAGAATGGCACGTGCCGCAGACTGAGTGGCATTCTATCTTGCGAGGGACGCTTTAGCCCAAAGGACACGAGCGTTCATTGTCTAACCGTCTTAGAACATGGTCACACCCACGAAAAATTTCGTTTTCGCGTGCAGATTGTATTTTTACATTTTAATTTTTTAGTTCTCACCTTGAAATCATGTTGTTATTTTGTTTACGATATTTTCGCTATTGTGCCTACGCCTTTGAGTTGCAATGTTTTAAAGTGTTTCACCGCGTGGCTTATCACAGTTGATGCGTAAACAGCCATGAGCCAATACATGGAAATTGAGGAACTCGAGGCAGTGATTACCACTCAAGATTTTCTAGATTTACACTGGTGAAAGCGGTCGTCGACGCACTACAGCCACCGGAACCATCAAGTGGGAAACCCGTAGGGAAAGCCAAGAGACCAAAGACAAGTTCAAGTACAACACGCGCATGTCCGGCAAACACGGAGAAACAAGTCTGTCCTTCTGTTTCCCATTTCTTATTTCACGTAAAGTAATGGTTTTTCTTTCGATTTGCTTTTTGCTGTGCTATTACAGCGTAAGATTGAATTTTTTTTGTTAAAATAATACAATAATGAGTGTGGAATATAATTGTTTTTTTACATCGCCATTGAAGCTGTTGTTTTTTATCGATATTTACTTATAAATATTCACAGCGAATTTGTGCATTCATTAGTAAATTCTAGTTAGTCATTGGTATTCTCTATATAGAGCACACTAATGAGACTTCCAAACAAAGGAAAACAATGCCTCATTAGTATGCTCTATGAGATAGAGCATACTAATGACTATATAAAATTAAACTGCTAATGATGCAGAAATTCTCTGTGAATACTTATTTTACCCCACAATTTCCCTGTGCTTCAAAGCCCCCGCCACTTTACATAATTTAAGACAGTTTATGGAATATAGAGCATCGAAATGCTAGAAACTGATTGGCTGAGTAGGTGTGACTATGTTCTAATAAATAGTTCATGTTGAGTGCTGTATTCATCACTTTATTTTATGATTCAAATTTTATTATAAAGCTAGCAGTAATCAGAGATTATAGCTGTGCATTCTAAATGCACACCTATAATCTATGCCTCCCTCTTTACAATTGTTTGGTTGTTAAAAAAAATTAAGAACGATGACGTGTCGCAGTAATTCGTCGCTATGTAAATGTGAGATAAATTCACAGTTTGATGCCATTTGCAAACCCTCGTAAATTCGCATATTATGGGTTGTGGCGCTGCTGGGAGCCTTTGAACTTGTCAAAATGGCAAAAAAAAATGGTCGAAGCAGGGCACGGAAAGGAACACGCGAAAGGAAACAAGGAAATGATAAATGCAACCCTATTTATCATTAACATACCAATCAATCGTCCGTGACCTTGAAAAATCTACAACAACGAATGGAATTTCAATTCGTAATCCTATAAGACGGCGTCTCAAAGCCCCGTCTTAATAAAGAGATTCAATTTCACCAATTGAACGACTTGTCTGAGTCGTACGAGTTGATAATACCCCCTCACCCCGTTTTTTTTTTACCTCTTTTCACTGGAAAAAAAGGATAAAGAGTTAACAAAACGCAGCAGGTTGTCTAATTATATCATAGTCTACATGTTCAGCACGTCTGTTGATAATTCCTTCTATTTTCGCGAACACTGAATGTCTGTTGCTAAAATCAAAGTTGGTAGCCATCGTGGCTCCCATTTTGGATGACGTTAGCGGCCCCCCAGCAGCGCCACAACCCATAATGTTCACCTCATCTTGTGTACATGCACAATACCGTGTTTTGAATTGGATCCCCCTCACCCTCCAGCGAGTGCTTGTAGGTCCGAGGGTTGAAAGATTAAGATATGTACCACAGAGTTCAATGTTGTGCTTGAGATGTCCAGGGTCCTCAAGGAACTTGGCAGGATTAAGCAAGATCGTCGAGGATTGTAGGTGGAGATCTTCAAGGATCCCCCTCAAGATCCTCATGCAGATGTTCATAGATCTTTGAAGAACTTTCTAAGATTTCCACCAGGGACTAGCGCTCCACCAAAATTTTCGCGAACACTGAATGTCTATGGGGCCGTTCACATGATATCGGAATGACTTTCATTCCAGAACGAGTTCATTCCATCCCCATATATTTCTCTGTATCTGTTTTCATGATACCAAAACGGAAGTTAGGTCCCACAAAAGTCATTCCGGAATGAGTTCATTCCAGTTTTCAATCCGAATGAAATTCTCGTTCTGGTATGACATTTCATTCTGGTATCATGTAAACTGAAAACGAACTCCGTTCCGAGATGAAAAGGCAAACTGTGTAGTCTGGGGCGAGTGGCGCATGCGTATCCTTTTCAAGATGGTGGACAAAACGGTCGTCTTCAAGATGGCTGAGTCGATCGATTTTGTCATGTGAATGCAGTACGAACTTCATTCTGGAAAGAAACTCATTCCGGAATGAAACTCTGGTATCATCTGGTATCATGAAACTCTGGTATCATGTGAACAGCCCCTATGATGCACGTCTTTCTGCTTGGTAAAGGACCAAGAGCTTAGAAGTATCGAGACTGTGAAGGACAAAATATACTTAAGCCCTGCAAAAGTTTTACCCTAATAGTTTAAGGTGAATTTAAACGCTAAAGGCCCAGTTTTAACGGCTGGCTAGGAGAATCGCAATACTCCTAATTGTTATCTCCTATTTTTAGTATTATTGTAATGTTTCCTTGGCTTACTTCGGCAGAGTTCACAAAAAAGTGAGTATTTCTGATTGGACAGTCCCCGTTATGTCGGCCAGCTCAGAAATAATTTTAAAACACGCAGGCCACATTATTTAAAGACGGCAAAATGACCAGCTTCCTCTCCCGTCAGTAGACACTAGTATAAAATACTGAGACAAGGGTGTAAAATGAAAACGAAACATCGTCGACAAGACGGTGATTTTTGCTCTGGTAGTTTTTCTTTTCACTCTCACTAATTGATTGACCTATAAATTGTTTACACAGAAGCTGCGATACGACATAAACTATCATCACAATTTATTTAACATTTCAAATAAATTTTATTTGATCAACGACTCTTGTATGAGCTTTGACCTTTATCCAGTGATGTAGTATCTCATGTGACCCCGCTTGAGAACCCTATTAATTCCCATTCTCTTCTCATCCAATCACTTTGCACATAGTCATAAAGCTAAGAGTGTGTTCCTTGTGTTTGTAATCTTTTGGTTGAACACAAGCTACAAACTAGACAATCTTATAGGATTGATTCAAAACACGATGAAGTTGATGAACGTGCTAACAACATGCAGGTAGATCTGACAAGGTTAGGAAAGGCATACATTTGTTGATCAAATTGATTTTCCAAACTCTAATGAAACGCAGGGTCAGGTTATAAACATTAAATCATACAGAAGCAGGTTGTGTTTTAACCTCAACACCACTCCTCACAGCAAATAGAACAAGTGATGTTTGTCAACTAAATTTTTAGTATAGCAAAGTGTTCCTGTACAGTAAGTTATCAGTGAACTTTTTGGGGTAAACTCAACCTGGACTTTACAGATGGATTAGACATTTGCTTGCGACACAGTAGCATTTTTTTTTCTCGTTGGCCAAAACAAACTTTTGGATTTAACAGATGGAGTGTGCCATTTTTGGCCTGTTCTTTACAGTACATTAACTTCCCAACAATGGCTCATTGGCTAAAACAGGAATTTTTCGCGGTAATAATTGAGCGCAAGGTTTTTCTTTCTCCGTTCCGCATCTGTATTTTGTACAAACGTGGGATACCCGGGCTAAGTATTGGCAGTCGTACGTACTAATCAGTTAACGTTGATCATTTTAAAACCATTAATTTAATTTATAACATAACTTGAGTAAAGCGCACTCCCTAATTAGCTATTGAGGGTCATGATCTTCACAACTTGCTTGAGTGAACACTCAGGTGACGAAATGCGGCGCTCGCGACCGAATCAGAAAATTTTAAAATTAGCTCCCGACTTTTTCACCTATTTTCCTCGAGTTAAGAAGACATAAAGCCCTCATCCTCTGATCATAAAGTTTCTTGAACGGTGCAACACATGCGATTTCTAGAATCGAGATGCTTATAGTTACTTTGAATTCACCTTCTTTCCAGTGATTGCGCGATTATAAATGCATGCGTAAAACTGGAGTCAGACACACAGTCTCAGAGCGCGCCTATACATTTCAGAAAAACTGAGAAGTTATGTTATAAAACAAGTCGCAAAGCCCTCGTCTGTGCAACCATCAAGTTATGTATGTAATTGAGACGTTTGCTAAGCACACAAGAAGCTGGAGTCGTGCGAGGCAATGCTATTACGCTTTTTTAATTTCGTGCTCAGCAACCTCCCACGTGCATCCATAACTTAATGGTGTCACGCTGTGCGTTTTTATTTTTGTCATTATCATTCTACCCGACTGTCGTCCCTTAGGTTTTGTTGTGCCGCAACACAAGCAAACATGCAGCTCTGTTGTAGCTTTCATTATCAACCTCATCTAAACTTGTTAGCAATTGCTTTCAAGGTCCCGTCCACATTTCTGCGTTTTTGGTTCAAAACGAATACTTCTGAGTGCGTTTTACGGCTATCTTCCAAATGAAAACGATCAAAAACCGATCTTGAAAACGAATACTCGAAACTATCGAGAGGCTCAGTTGGGTGAAAAACGAAGACTTTTAAAAGAGTGTGCGCTATGGTAAAGAGATGTAACGGTTTTTATAGGAAAACGCAGTACTGTACATGAATGAAAACGATATACGAAACGCTGATGGAGGCAAAATCATATTAATAAGAATTCGGCCTAAAAAAATGAAAGGCATATTTGTGCAGACGGCTTCTTCACTAGTGTGATTGGAGTTATTTTTATTCCTTTCGTTAACATGAATCCAATATTGGAGACGTTTTACGGTTTACTCATTATATTGAAATAAAATAGTAGTGCATGTCACGCGGATCATATTTTGTGATTTTCGGCCAAGGTATGGCATATTGACAAAAGTGTGTAGGGGCGATGATGAGACAGTGAATTTACCATCAAGCCGATTTTTTTACAACCTTGATTTCTTTACCTAAAAATGCGTTTCAAGAAGCTGTGATGTGCTATGAATTCTCTTCTCTTCAATATTCATGTAGTTTTGCCAACGTTAGGGAAGGCTTGCCCTGACAGTCGTCAAACGAAATTTTCTTTTACAAACTATGGCAAAAGTTCAGCGCACAGTGGTTATGGATATTACATTCTAAGCTGCAATTTCTGATTTAGTATAATACCCAACCTCCGTGCAATTAGGATTGGTAGTGTTTGTCAACTAAAGAGGAATTTTACTTACAGAAACATCAGCTCAGTATTGTTATCAAAAACACCTCCTGGCAGTTCCTTCAGCTGGGTGTTATTCAAAAGCCTATTAACAAAAAGTATCATCTTGTCGGCAAATATCATTTAATCGTTTATTGTCTTTAATCAATATTTAGCGAATTAACAATTGGTTCATGCTTAGCGTGCGTACATCGAGTTATGGATGTACGCGGGAAGTTTGGAGAGCACGAGAGAAGGGTAAGAGTTGCTCGAGGCGCAGCCGAGAGCAACTCTAGCTTCTTGAGTGCTCTCCAAACTTCCCAAGTGCATCCATAACTCGATGTAAGTACAGCTAAAAGCATGAACCAATTATTTTATAACACAGCCGCAGTGGAGATGCCGAAATAGCAGTTTTTCGCAGGAGGCCGCAGTTCCATTTCGCTTCCGTTGAAACTGTAAATTTTAAGCACAGCGATTCAGTGCGCAGTTGTTTCAAAACTCAGTCACTGGTTACCATAAAAATCAAGAAAGAACGAGAAAAGAAAAAGAGAAAGAGGAAAAAAGGAACAATAACCGATCACATGACTGAAAGAAAAAGGCGCCAAAACCTTGCGAAGTGTTGCCGCGTAGTTGCAGCGTTTCTTTGTAAAGCTGAATGAATCAATGAAATTGCTCCGAAGTGAACGTACTAGAATAATTTTTTGAAGAAGTCTTCCAATTATCGCTCTAAGGTGTGGTATAAGATTGATGTTTCCTGAAAAAAAAAACTGTTGCATTCATGCTCCAAAGCGGATTGAAGCTGTATGATTTCAGCATTGTAGCCGCGAGTCTGAGTTGAAACGAGCACAAAACAAAGTGGAGGTCACGGACGGAATGTGGTTTAACAACAATGAATCAAACAACTGGGAAAGCGATCATTCGACTTATTTTGGATTACATTTTATTTTGTTTGAACACTTGGAACTTCTTGAACACAGAGCTACATTGACTGCAGGTAAAACGATGTTATTTTGTGTAGTATATAGGCGAAAAAATTTCGTCCTTTCTGGTTATCAGTGCTTATTTAGCTTGATTTTGGTAGTGAATCACCGAAAACGTGTGACACATTATTAAACGGTTCGCTTCAATTTTACTGTGTTTATTTTGTGTCATGTCTTGATATTTTGGTTTTAAAAGTTTTCCGTATAAAACCTACCTTTTGTGAACATTCGTTGAGAGAAGACGGCGGGTGAATGAAATCGTAAACACAACGCCAAAGACTAATTAAGTTCGAGTTTCTTCAGTTTTTCAGCAAAGTTCCTTGCTCGTCCTAAGAAATCAAACACTCTGCAACAATTTCGCTGTTGTAATCTCTCTCTAGTTTAACTCTCACTGCTGTAAGGTGATCTTTCTTGGTCATTTACTCCACGAGTTGCTCGCGAAGAAGACACTTTTGGTCGCTACGGGCAGAAAAAAACAAGTGCATCCATAACTCAACTGCATGCTTCGTTTTCGTTGGTCTTGCTCTTGCTTGTTGGTTGCTTTCTGGCTAAAAGACCAATGCCAAGAGAAAAAGTTGGAAGTTCTTCGCTAGTTTCTTCCATTGACTATCGGAAAGTTCAGCAACAGGAACTCGCCGCTAAACTCGACGGGAACTTTGCAGCAAAATGCAACTGCACACGTCATGTTATATACGCACGGCCGTACATCTGTTTGGTGAGCAAAACATCTGGCTCTGTCACGAGTCTTAATTCGAGTCCCTCCAGTAATTTCGCTCCTGAGATGAGTTTTCCTGTGGCTCATTTTCTTTCCCCGTAACAGGTTTCTCAAAGGGCTCATGTGTTACCTCAGGTATTACCAGTTATCGAAACGTATTTTCCATCTTTTTGCAGTATTTTTAACCTATTATTGATATCTAACCTCTGCAAGTGCACTGATTTGAAAATTATGTTTCTTTGTGTGGAAAAGATTATTCAAATTCTCCTTTTTAAAGCGAGCACTTGTTACACATTGTAGCTAAGCATTGCGTTGTAAGCAAAGTGACCCTATCTATAAAAACAAAAAAACTACAAACATTGCACAAGCAGGACAAATTGTTGGCGCAAAAACGTACCTGCTGGGCGTACTTTCTTACCTTTTTCACCGCCTTGATGGGCTCTTGAAGGATTTTAAAAAAATTTCCACGTGTGAAATTTCCTCTTCAAGTTTGCTGCTTTCTTGTACGGAATTTAGGTAAGGCATTTAAAAGTTACAATCATTTAGGGACAAGTCATAATTTATCGTCTGGAGGGGTGGTGGATTTTGAGGGGATCAATTAATTTAGGAGGGAGCGAAAGGAGGGTTAACTCAGAAATCGCTGAGTGAATGGGGGTGTAGAAAAAATAAGACACTGATTTATCTTAACGTTTCTTTTTTACAGCCACGCAAAGAGGTTGAGATGTCGCCGCCTTAACAACTTGTTTGTTGCTTCACGGTTCATGGTGGAGATCTTTTTCGGCTTCTTGTTGTCTTCAATGGCGTGAGATATTTCTTAGGCAGCTTCCTGTACATCAGTTTAGTTAAGACCGAGGAAAAGCGCAATCAAAAGCGCAATCAGAAGAAAGCTGCTTGGTCTGAACAGAGGCTACAAAAAATATTCTGGATAACATACGGGATTTAGAAGAAAACGTGGAAAACACAAAAACCTTGCTCAACCCAGAATCCAGTAGTTACCATTGGCAGAAGAAGCAGTAAATGCTTAAGCGACAAGCTTCCAGTCTCATTGAAAGCAATTGCTTAAAAAGACGAAAGCTATCTTCTCATGTTCCATAACCTAGACTTGATAATGAAGACAAAGATTTCATTGCAAAAGCAATCGAAGATAAAGCCAACATACTGTGCTTTATACTAGAAAAAGAGTAAAGAAAAGGGAACTTCTTTCCATTGCTAACTACAAACTGGGAAAAAGGTTCATTCGATCGGCTACGACCATTTGCAACAGAGCTCAGCCAAAGAATAAGAGAACCATGTTCTGCGGCATTTTGTAATAACAACGCATTTTGCAATAACGTGCGCTTTGTGTAATATAGGGTGAAGCATTTTGTAATAAATCCAGCCTACGCATTTTGTAATAACGTTTGACGCAAATTGTAATGAGTTATTTGAAATGAAGTCAATGTGGTATTCGACACCGCTGATCTTCATGGTTGTTAGTTGTTCGTATGAAACAAACATTTTAAATTCATTCTATCAATAAAAAATGTTTGTACAGTTACGGCCACGTATTCTTTTGCAATTTCCTGATATACAGGCAGCCAAAAGCGTGTCCTTTGGTACTCGACTTCGGTCCTAGGGTTTATCGAAATTTGGCGGCTTTTAAATAGGGAATGGGCCATGGGCCGTGGACTGCATTTTGGACCCCAGGGTGCAGTAGCCTGCGGCTGTATTAAAACTACAATCTTCGTCAAAAATTTGAGACATCTTTACATTTGGGTAATTGCCTTGGGAAATTCCTGAACCCCCCACCCCCTATCATGTTGAATTTCCCATGCAAAATTAGGTGCCCATAACACAACATTGCTTAGACAACATTGCTTAGGGGGGTCATTTTAAATCTGGTTTAGTACAATAGACCGCTTTTATTGAAGTTTCCCAAAACTTTTTGACGAGGATTGTAGGCCAAGAGCCGCCGGCGTAAAACCCCTGGGTCAGTGAGGGGATCTTTCAACATGAAATAATGCGTAGGGATATCTGGAGAGTCTATCATCTCTTCTGCCACGAAAGTACTAAAAGGACATTGCAATACTAAGACTGAACAGGAACTTTAATTACTTGTTACATCGTATTGAACTTTGAACTTCGTATTACATTGTGTATTTCACGTTTGTTATTGTCTGTTCTGGTAAAAAACTGCTTTAACAGGTACAGCAATAACAACAACCGAAAACACGCTGGTACGGTACTGAAAAGTGGCTATACAAAAGGAAATATCATATAATTTGCGCCAAAAAATGTTTTCATTCTGAACCAACCAAAACCTATCGCATGTAACTCGAGCCATGCATGATGCCAACGATTGCTCTTAATTATACGTCTTAACTCAAGAATTAATCCACTTGATGCACCAATCTCCTTTATGAGCCGTCTTACACCGATTATACCAGGGGATCCGTCACGGTAGTATATTTTCGGTAGCAAGTAAGTGAATGTATCGACGCACTGGCGAAATCAAGAGCACACATTCCTAAGTAGCTGAAAAAGGATGCAGGCATCACTGGGGTTTGAGTTGCTGCGAGATCGTAGAGCTGTTTCAAAAATCATGGCAATTACTTCGTTTGGAAGGTGGTCAAATGAACATTTCCCTTCGCTCCTACTTTGCTGATTATCATTCTGATTCTGATTCTCGTATATGCCATCGCAACCGCCCTCCTTTGCTGTCTGGTCCTCTCTGTTGGCTCCACCATTCGTTTTTGTTTTCTCATTTGTCATTATTTTCTTCCGCTTTCTCCGTTTCGTTTTCTTCTTCATTCCATACTTCCGGTTCTCTTGCATTTCATTCGCACAGCTTTCAGCAGCATTCTCTTCTACTTCTAGGCACACATACTGCTCCCTTTGCCCTTCTGCAAAGTGTCCCAGGTTGAAATTGGCAACTCCAACCCCCGTAAATGGAGAAATAATTGTTTGCCTCCACACCGAGGGAAGAATGAACAGTTATTTGAACACTAAAAATGTCCGAGGCAGCCCGTAAAGTTATATGATCCCCATAGGTGCCATCTTTGTTCATTTCAGTCAAGTAATCAGCCCATCCTTGACCAGCAAATAGTTCCAAGGGAAAACCCTGTGAGTCGTTTGGATTTTCTCGTAAGTATCTTACAATCTCTCTTCCTAGCGTTTCTGGTGATCGTTCAATACCTATGCTCCTCAAGAAGAAACATAGTGCACTAAACTGACAATTGCCATCATTCGGAGGGTAAAAGGCAATGAGAGCCCTTTCTCTAAGGAACTCTAGTCTATCCTTTCGAGTTAAAACAATACGAAATGGCTTTCGATGCAACCGTTTGTCATTTTTGCTTTGCTCTGTCCTTTTTGCTTTCTCTTCCTGAGAACTAAAACTTGTGATATCTTCCCAGAAATCCACTTCTGCACTTTTTTATGTGAATTTGGATTGACAAACAGTACTTTGTACATTAAGGTTTTGAGATTTCTTGCAATTACCCTGTCTTTCAGAATGTGCCTTCGTTTTGAAGCAATCCTCCAAAACGAAAATATAGCGTGGGAATTTCTTCATTTCCGAGAGTAAAGAATTACTTTTTTCTCCAAAACTGGACCACGGCACTTTTCTGTGATCTCGTCCGCTGAGTTACAGGCACGTGAAATTTTCCCTGGACAAGAAGTAACAAAGTCTCGTACTTATCGTCATCAACTTACTTCTTTTGTTTGTCTCCGCCTTGAACAAACGGGAGAATACAGCACAAGAGCAAGAGCAACAGTTGAATACTGGAAAACATTTTGAATCCCGCTCATCGGCCTCACCAGTTGAATGAAAAAATAGAGCCTGCCAGGAATCCCCCACCCCAAAACTCGTCTTTTGAGAGAAAGAAAATTATCCTATTCTCTGTCACACTGAGTGGCAATAAAATTGTGTTGGTTTGTTGCCTCGAAATTTTAAAATGGTTTTAGATTTCCGCCGAGAGAATGATGATCTGGTCACACGGCGATCCAGCGCCTCCCCAGGAGGAGCGTTGCGTGACGACATTTATTTATCACCTATAGGGCACTTCGACATTGCTGATCTTAGCAGTATACAGGACGCGTGTCACCACGAACTCAGTAAATATGACCTATTTTCGCCATGAGTCTCCCAGTAGCTTAGTGGGTAGAGCGTCCGACTAGTGTACGGAAGGTCATGGGTTCGATTCCCGTAGGGGAATCAGATTTTTTCTTTGTCCCACGCTCGCGACATGTTGAATATTCCATCTTTTCTAATAGTAAGTGTACCTTGACGGCCAATAATAATAATAATAATAATAATTTATTAATTTATATTGCGCTATTTAACATAAATATGATCAAGAGCGCATTACAGAGTATCTAACTAATAAAAATATGAATACCTATCTAAGTTACATAATATGTACAATTTATAAATATATACAATTAAATATAGGAATAATAATAGATACAAATAGATATAAAATACAGAAATATATAAATGGTAATAATAGAAAGTAAATATATAAAATTGAGTATGTCTAAAAATTGTTAAAAGCTAGTCTAAACAAATGTGTCTTCAGTTGGCTTTTGAAACTTGAAATGCTTGACATGCTGCGGAGGCTTGTAGGAAGATTATTCCATAGAGTAGGCGCAGCCACGCTGAATGATCTATCCCCAAAAGACTTCTTCATCCTACCTTTGGGATGCATTAAACATACACCTTCATTGGAACGTAATGAATAGCGCGTATTATGTTTCACCTTAATTAGATCACTAATATAAGAAGGTGCAATCCCATGAAGAGCCTTGAAGGTTAATAATAAAATTTTAAAATTAATTCGATACTTTACCGGTAACCAATGCAATTCGCGCAAGACGGGCGTAATGTGATCATACTTTTTACATGTCGTGAGCAGCCTAGCTGCAGCATTTTGAACTCTTTGCAATTTCCCTATTTCACGGTCTGGTAGTCCATAGAGGAGTCCATTACAATAATCTATTCTACTAGTAACAAAGGCATGTAGAGCGATTTTCGTCGGACCATGAAACAGTTTCTAGTAGTTAGTGTATAATAGTATCTATTAAAGTGTATTAGTCTAGTCTAATCTTTAGATCAGACTACAGTCTATCAATAGGTCTAATGACTAGGTCTATTCATGACAACAAACCCTTTTGTCTAAAAACTCACAAGTTTATTGTAATTCAGAACTGTTCAGGATTACGTTAATAAAATAATCACTGGTCCAGCTTGCTTGAGTTCATTGCTTTCGACACTTTATTCTACAGAAGCACTCTCCAAGATCGTTGGTAAAAGTGTCTTACGTTTAAAGGGCTGATTTGTTCAAATGCGCTCACAATTGCCAACATGGTATTTTCTTTCAAGAAACCAGGGGTGAAACGAGCAATTGCTTTTGCTTGTCCAAAGACCATTTCGATGGGATTTAAATCATAACTATAGCCTGGCAGTTTAACAAGAGTAATGTTCTTTCTAGCTAAAATTCTGCATAATACGATTTCATTATGTGCACTTGCATTATCAGCCACCAAATAACTGTTCGCGGGCAAGAGTGGCAGCACTTGGTTCTCTATTAGTATATGTAATCGCATGAGGCCGAGTAGAATTAAGGATAAATTTTCACGCGTATTTTCAAAGTTTTCACAAAATTGCCCGAGTGCCCGAGGGCAATTTGTGAAAACTTTGAAAATACAAGTGAAATTTATCCTTAATTCTATGAGGACTCAATGCGATTACTTGTTTATAACACAGAGGGCAAAATTTTCGGAAGACTTTCCATGCACGTTGAAACACAATCAGCCGGCCATCAGAATAATTATAAAAGTACCCGCTCGTAAACAATTCACCAAACAAGCATTTTAACTGCTGCTCAGCGCACAGAACAAGAAAGACTGACCATTATGTACATCTTAAGAGATAAATACAATTCTAGTTCATTGACAAAACACACTTATAACCCAATTAACTAAGTGAATTTTATTCACCTGAGTTGCGAAACTTCCTCTCGCTGGAAAAACTATCTACCACGTCGCTGTAAGTTTTCAGTAGTTTTGAAACAAATAACAATTTGCTGTTTCCCGTAACACATATAGGTTCACCTTTACGAATTCCTCTTCAAGCAAACACCCGATTTCCATACCATTTTTACCAACCTTCTCGGTTAAAAGTCAAGCTTTGAAGCGATCCCTGTCTTGAACAACTCAAAATGCGTTTTTCGTTTCAAGACGCCTACAAAATGCAAATGGAGCGCTCTCGCGCTCAGCAAATCAAATGCGAGTAATTTTGGCGCTTGGCCAATCACGAATTAGTAATTTTGCCCTCGTCCGAAAGAAAATTAAGAAAAAATGCCCTCTGACTCAACCAATCAGCATTCAGTAATTTTGCCCTCTATGTTATAACATCAGTTATTAGATCTGCTGTGAAATTTCCTTCAACTGGAATTGCCTGCAAGACTCCCTCGTTAAATCCACAAACACCTAGAGTGGAAAACTTTCCAGCTCGTGCTCTGCTTTTCTGACGAAGGACCGGACATGCAAATCCTGAGTCTGTCCTTCCATATTCACGCTCATCAGTCTCGCAATTAAAGTGTGTCTCGTCGAAAAAATAAACTTTAGCTGGGTCAACAGTCCTTCGCCATTGAAAAAAAAGTTGACGACAATGGAGATTGTAGGGAGTCATCCTTTCCTGAGCCACGTGAATGCATTTCTTTCGAGTGATGCGGAGCCTTATGAACAGTTTCGCTATTGACGCTATAGATGGAACATCGCCGGGAGCCAGATGGAAATCGCTCGCAAGTATCTGTTGCAGCTCACGAAGGTAGAGAGTGGGGTACATTCTGACAAGAGCTTCAAGATATGCTGCCTTCCACCATGTCATTTGTCTTGGACGCACATTATTGCATACCGAAGGTATCAATGTTGCCCTTTGTTGAAATAATCGCACATATTGGTCTACACAATTGTAGGAAACCTGACAAATTCTTGACGTGTTAGCTATGGACAACGTTTCCAAAAACGTCACAATGATCTGAAGTCTTTTTTGTGTCGGGTAAGAACTTCCAAAACGGTAGCAACCGTGGTTCTGGTTTATACGCCACGACATTCTAAAAATTAAATGTCATGTTTTGAATCATATAAAAACAAATACTCGAAGTATTTGTGAATGTATAGAGCAAACAATGGAGGGAGCTAGAGGCAATTAAAAAAGACAATGAAACTTGTCTTGCACGTGCAACATATCGTAGATGCAAATAAAATTTATTGTGAAGATTACACGTTGGGGATTTTGAACAGTTTGTATTCAGTCGCACCGTGTGTACCACACATATTTGCTTTAGTATGTCGGGGAGGACATGTGGTAAATGCCGCTTACACGGCCAAGTCGAGCTGCTAAAAGGACATAAAAGAAATTGTCCTTATGCAAACTGTTCCTGCCCTAAATGTGCAAGTCACGAGCACCTCCTCGCACTTCGAATGACAGATCGTCATTCGAATGAGGACAAGGGAAAACGCTGGCGCACTAACCTGACGCAGTCCTGCACAGCAAAGAAAGCAGAAGACCACCAAGCTGTACGGTTTCCAGAAATGACCGCTCAACTGGATAGTGAACCTATGTTTGCTCTGAAGGTGGCAAATTTTGAAGCAGCAAAGAAGGCAATGGAGAAAAGCAAGCCAAAGTCAGAGCAAAGGAAAGGTAAACATGTTTACAACGACTAACTATCCCGACTTAAAATTAAGGCGTTGAGTATTTCAAGGGGAATTTTGATCTTCTAGAGGACCTCGTCACTATTTTACTCAGGTACCGATACAAATTCAAGCTTTGTAACGGAGGGGTACATTGGGGTTTGCGGGATTACGGTTCTGAGCGATTTTTCTTACGGTTTTACGGTATTTTCGATTCACAACTGCGGGATTGCGGTTTCATCCAGTACGACGGTACGCGTTATTTTAGCATTTTGAGCAGATGTGTGCGGTAAAATGTCTAATTTTGTACGGTATTTCGGTGAGGGAACTTTCCTTACAATGTTAGTAAGAGAAGGAATTTTGCGCAAGTTTCAGTGCGGTTTTCGGTAACCTGCGATCAGGCGAATTATTTCGCGCTCTCATTTACTCTCTGTCTTTTTGTGGTCGCGCGAAAAATCCCGTAAGAGAATGTAAGGAGCTTGAAAATTTGGCCTGATCGCAGGTTAGGTTTTCGGTATTTGAGAGGATATCTTGCGGTTTTACGGCACGGTTTTGGAGACCCCCAGTGTTCCCTCAGTAAAAGAAATGAGTAAACGGCATGTAAATAGGCTATAGCCCAGCCTATTTTTATTTGCATACTTGTCTGTGTTCAAAATAGTTTTAATATTGTCTGTGTAAGATTACACCTATTTCCCTAGTATAAAATTGAAAAATATTGTAATTTAATTACAATTTCAGCTAAACAACAGGAGCAGCTTGAGAAACACCGGCACCTATACAACAGCATTAATTCGTATTCACAGGAAATCGCCGCCACAGTGAAAGACGTCAACCCGGTGACCGTGTTAAAAACGGCAATTCAGTTGCACCAAAGACAGTCCAGACGAGAGAGACACCTCGGCGCGTCAAGCACTGCGACAGTCACTACTTTCTCCCCAACGGCTCAAGCACATCCGTCCCCTTCGCCAGTTGTTCCGACTCAGCAGCACTTTACTCAGAAGTTGGAAAACTTGAAAAAGGTCTTGCCATTCGCAAATGAGGTAAAATTAGCCTCCCTTCTTGCTCGAGCACAAGGGGATATGGATGCAGTCGTTCAAGAAATCTTGGACTCGTCTAACGATCCGGAAGTTGAGCACACTCACGATGCAGCAGGTGAAGCAGAGAATCTAAGAATCATCGACCTTACAGGCCCGGACGATGACGAGAAATGCTTCACCGAAACCACCACGGCAAAGTCCGCAGAAAGAATCAAGCAACTGGCGAGCATGCCAGTTGAAACAGCAGCATTGAGAGATATTATCAAGACCGTCGAAGAAAACGATGCAGCGAAAGCTAATTTTAATTTATATTCTTTTCATAAGCCAGAGAAAAGTGCAACAAATGTAAATGTTTTCAAACGTATGGAAGAGAATAGATATTCGCAACAACTCTCGACCATGCAGCATGTAAACCCGCGTCAGTGCCCTTACTGCTTTAAAAGTATTTCCACTGACCAACAAGGCAGTTTTTGTAACTTCTGTGGAGGAATTTTCCCAAAAAATTACACGAGGTGGTAAAAATTAATGTCGCAACAAGTATCATATACATGTGCATTTCCGCTGTCGTAACATGACTCGAGAATCAGTAATAAAGGAAAAATAAACCACACGTTCACTGTATATTTGTGCTTGTCCATTTTGTGTTGTTTTTCTTGTGTTTTGGTTTAGACTAATCTCCTTTTGGGAATAGGAATAGAAGCTAATAGACCTCAGCCGTCCCTTGACTAGCAGCAACTAATTTGGCGTAACAGTATATACTTGTACAGTACCTGTTTCACGGTCCGAGGAAAATCGCTCTAACACCATCTCTAATTTGTCCCTAGGCAGAAATTGGCTGTCTCTGTACTATGATACTTTCGGTATGCGGATTGTAATAACGGATAAAGCCCCGACCGGACAAGGTGGTCATATGTCTAGTTGAATACTGCACGCTCTATGAGCTTGGAAACGTAAGCCAAGTTGCTCACGGGACGCAAGTTCTTAAAAATAGAATCTAGTCCCAGTTTCTTTAACAATGGTATGACAATAGCCTCTTTCCAGCATTCAGGGAAGATACCCAATTCCAAGGAGTTGTTAATTATCTTGGTGATTACCGGAATAAGTGGCCCACTACAGGACTTTAACAAGTGCGTTGGTATGGGATCGAGGCAACAGGACGTAGATTTCGAGCTCGCGATGAGCATGCGCACATCTTCCTCAGTCAACAGCTTGAAAGCTTCAATTCTAGTCGGGTGAGTTAACGAGTCACTGTTTACAGCACCGTCATCCTGGACCTGCGTGTCCGAGACATCACCCTGGTCAAGCTCATCGCACAGACGGTTGATCTTTTCCACAAAATAGTTTCCAATATCATTAGCCAGCGCTGATTTGTCCGCATAGTCCGAGAAGCATAACGAGCTCTTTTCCACTAAAAGATCTTTCACAGCCCGAAACAACTTGCCTTGGTCATCGCAGTTCTGGCTGACAAAATCCGTGAGGAAGGCAGATTTGGCTTCTTTCAGTAAATGCGTAACATGATTTTTGTGCCGTTTGAATGAAGCGAAATCAGCGGCACCCCTAGTCTTTCTCCACTTCCTTTCAGCGCGCCTGCGCGCTCTCTTAGCTTCGCGAATTTCCTCGGAGTACCAGGGTACTTGTGGTCTAACCGTAACGGTTTTAGTTTTAAGTGGCGCGTGGCGATCGAGTAATTCTGCAAGTGTAGTATTATAGCAGTCCACTAGTAGCGCAGGCTCAGATGGCGGGTGTTGACACAATTCTGAAGCAGACAAATCATCCGTAAATGATGTTATGTCAATAGCCTTCACTTTCCTAAAAGAGACCTTTTTCCTAGAAAGCTGAGGCATAGAAACATTTATGGTGAAAAATGCCAAGCAGTGGTCAGAGAAATAAGCACCAGGCCGGACATCATGTATAAGATTAGAATCCAGAGTCCTTGATATTAGCAAATCCAAAGTGTTCCCAGAGATATGAGTAGGAAAGCTAATGTGCTGTTGCAAGCCCATCGATGACAAAAGGTCCAGAAAGCGAACTGCGTCACTATCAGACCCGATATTGACATGGATGTTGAAATCACCAGTCAGCACCAAAGGTTCAGTTGTCATGACAACGGATTCCAGGAACTTGGCGAATTCTGCGATAAACATGCTCACAGTACGCGGATGGCTTGGTGAGTAGGGCGGCCTATAGATAGCAAGAAGGCGCAGACGAGCAGAACCAGATACAATAATCCACTCCGAGTACTCAAAAGTATCGAAAACTCCCGCTCTAGCTTGTTTAACAACAAGCGAGTCCCGAGCCAGAATTCCAGTACCACCACCAAGTCTGTCTGGGCGGGGATGGTCAAATAACCGGTATCCCGGCGGTGTAGCAGCAATCTTAGCAGCGGAATCACTAGATTTTAACCAGGTTTCAGTTATAACAGCGATGTCGACTTGAGAATCACAAATATAGTCAACAATGTCAGGCGCTTTGTTCCTAATTGACCGGGCATTCAGCACACAACACCTCATAAGCCGCGGTCTATTGTTGTGAACAATATCCGGTGCAGTCAATGGAACTTGAACCAAATTTGAATAATGGCGCGACCGATCCTTTCGTTTCGTGTTTGTACAGTACAACCTGTTCATATCTTGAGGGCCAGGATTCATAGACACATCTGAGTAGATAGTGATGTCGATTGGTGGATCATGTCCGGCTACTAGTAACACAGTCTGACCACGCTTTCACCATCTCCAAAGGCTCACTCCTGATTTCCAAAGCCATACTTTGACAAAGAGACTCTAATGAGCTGTCCAGGCTGAATGAGTATTTTTCCCTCATAACACGATGGAAGAAGCTGGTTTTCCCTAAACGGCTTTGTGATGATCTTAGGAAGCTTGTGGTCCGTATTAGCAAATGCAAGATGGCAAAATAACGCAATAAATGCCAGAAAGAACGGAGACCCGAAGCTCCTAGTCGCCATCTCTCCAGAGATGGCGACTCAAATGGACGGCCAAATGGAAGTTCCGTATTTATTTCCTATTTTCGGACCGCTTTTCCATTTTGCAGAATTCTGCTTTTCGGTTTGTCATAATTCTTAATGCTGCTTTATGGCATTCCTTCCAGTTGTCACTTTCAGTGACACGCGCGTGCTGTCACGCATCGCAGTGCAACAATATGGTGATAAAAATAAATTAAAATGGTGAAATAAATTTTATTATTATTCAACTGCATTCAGTAGAGTACAAATAACACCCAAAACGAGTACAAATATCCCACGGTATTTGTACTCCAGAAGACCGGTTTGACAGGTTTTCTACAAATGCCACGTCAGGCTTTAGGCTTACAAGGTGAAAGATGAAAAAAATGGCCGAAACGCTCGTTTTTCCGGAAGAAAACAATGAATGCTTCCCAAATTTTGAGGGTTTTAACGAAAACGAGATCCTAGAGACAAGCAATGACCTAGACGACAGTGAAATTTCTTTATTTATTGAAGAAAATCGAAACGTATTAAAATACAACAGAAAATACAAAAACTGACCTCAAGTCCGTTAAAGAAACAAGGGCCATTGAAGAAATTCCCGCCGAGGAACTTAACAACCTTTTATGTCATTTGTTTGTCAAAGTCAGGAAACGGAACCCATCATTTCTCAGGAGCTGTCTTTAACAAATGCACAATTGTTGTCGATCAGAAATCTCCACCGCTATCTCTTCCAAAACGACCCGTGGTTAGTGATTCGGACGAAGATGACTGAGCTTGAAGTGCTGTTTAACTTTGTTTGACTTGACTTTCGAGTTCTGTTTGTTCTGTCGAGTTCTTTCTTTTCGTAGTTTTACTCGGTGACCAAGAACATTGTTGTTTATCTAACTGTAAACCCGAAAATAATTCAGTTTTGCCTTGTTCCATCTTTGTTTTCCTTGCAAGTTTGAAATAAAATCCCGACGCTTCGCTCGATTGACACAGGTTTGACAAGTTTTCGTTTTTGACCAATCAACAACAACCTCACGTCAAGCGCGCGAAACCTGACTCCGCTGGCGCGCTCACTCGCTGCTCAGAAGTCACGTTAGTTTGTCACGCGACTCAGGCAGTTTATAAACCACTTTTCCATTTTGTAGCTAAGTTGAATAATAAATCCCTTATTAGACGGTTTAGTGTGTAGTATCGTGGGATATTTTTACTCGTCTCTTGTATTTTGACTCGCCCTACGGGCTCGCCAAAATACTGCGCGACTCGTAAAAATATCCCACGTGTTTGCACGCGTTTCTCGGGTGCCAAACAGGCCGCTTGGGACTCGCGAGTTCAAATTTGCATCAAAAACTGCATTCCTGAGATGCCTTTGAGTAGGGAACTTGTGCTGATCATAGGCAGAAACAAATTTTCCATCAGATTCGAAAGTTTGTGCTATATTTTAAGGATCAGTTTGTGGACTCGAATGAGTCAAAATCAGGCCAAATCAAACTACAAAGACTGTTCTTTCGGAAACCGGGATTCTTTTGTCGAAGGCACAAGGTCAAGTGTATTAATTTTGGCGAAATCCCAGGTCGGTCGGAAATTTAAGGTTCGTGAAGCTGCATGCCTTTGAGTATATATACATTTATAGAGTATGTCAAACTCCAAGTTTCTAAAACCGCCTCCCCGAGCTTTAAGTCGACAAACCAAGCACATAATAACATACATTAACACAGTGTTCATCTTTCTAAGCGTTTTATTTGACTTTCATCCGTTCAAAAAGCCTTAATTATCGTATTCACAAAATCCTTTGTACACAACCGAAGCGCCATTAATATTCAGCTAGCACAGGTCCGCAACACAAACGGAGGATGGTAAGCCTGTGGACCGGCGTGTGAAGTTCAGAACAAATAGCGTCATTGTTAGCCGGCGAGCGAGAAAAGAGGAAATTCTCTCGCCGTTAAAGATGGCATCTAAATTTTTCGATTTAGATTGGTTCTATCTACTCAGTGTTTAGTTTAACGAAATGAGATTCCCGCAACAAAAACGAAATACTATAGAAAGAACGAACGAACAAACGATCACTACTGCGATGATCACATCATTTGTATTCCCACCGTTCACATCATTCATTCTAAACGGAAGTTAACATGACTATTTGCTCCACACGGTCAGCTTCCTGAGTCAGCCCAAGTCTTAATAACTGAAATGGCTATTTCGATCCCAGTTTCAGCTTCTCGTCGAATTCCTTCTTTAGCTAGGGAAAAATTAAACGTTTCAGAAAACTTGTAGAATATTTTTTCGACGATGACGATGATAATTAGATGGAGGAGGAGGAGGAGGAGATGTTACGCAAATTAACTTCTCACAAAACAATCTTTTAAAATACCTCAATACAATTTGCATCAGACGTTATTACAATTTGCGTATATTTCCAAGTATTGCAAAATGCTGCAGCCCCTATTACAAAATGCGTAGGTTAGATTTATTACAAAAATTCTGCACCCTTTATTATGAATGCGCACAATATTACAAAATGCCGCAATCCTTATTGAGAAATGCGTAACCTATTATAAAATTCGTCAAGACGACACCGTGCAAAGGATTGTTTTATTGGGAAAAGCTTTCCAAAGGTGAAGAATGTACCAACGTGAGCACGCATTACCAGAAAGCCCATGTTAAGAACATCAAAAGATTTTTCAGTACCAAGAATATCAGGCCCTGTACGTCTGAAGGATTTGACAAGGCTCGAAACATAAGGATTTCAACTCTTTCTGACGAGGCCAAGGCTCCAAGAATTATGCCTGTCATTAAAGACATACCAAATGCCGTTACATTTTTATCTAATTCAGAATCTATGGCTACAAGAAAAGAGGGAGAACATTCTTAACATAAGTAAAACACGTGAGCGCGGGCTCGAAGTGCTAAAGGATTTCTTCTTACCTCCAGTCAAGCCGTGCTGGGCAGATCTAGACTTGAGAGACGCCGGTCCCGGCGTGGGCGTAACGAATTATGAACTTCGTTCCGAGATGATGAAATGGTGAGAATTCGTGGTTCTGATTATCGAGTTCGGTGCCACAGGTCAAGAGGACACAGTGGCCAGGGTGAACGGGAAATAACTAATTCAGACATTGCTGATGTTCTAGTCGATGGTGCTACATTAGAGTGCGATCGCTTTAAAAGAATCGGAGATCCTTCAGCAGAGGAAGTTCGAAGCAAAAACTACAAAAAAGAACGCATGCAAGGATACATGATTCCCCAGTTCTGAGAGAATACATCCAAAGCAGATCTAGAGTCAGCGAGCCTCCCGATAGTCAGCTACACAAGAACCCAAAATGTGAAACCCACAGGCATTTTTGTCTGATTTTTGGAAACATAGCTATTTTTACCAACTCGGGTACGCTGATTTCGAAAATTATTGTTGCCAAGCTCAATTCTTGTGTTAAGATGGTGTTTTGGGGCATTTAATTATGACATCATTGTCCAAATAAGGAGTTTTCTTTCCTTTAGCAATTTCAAGGTAAATAGATTCAGAAAATATTTCAAATCGTTATTAGTGTATTGTGAAGCTGATTCTAAGATTTTCTGACAATTTCTACGCTTTTTCTATGAATATCGAGCCGTCACATGACAATTGACCACACCCTCTTATCTCAAATTCACCTTATCACGGGAATAGTTTTCACATTTTGTTGAAAAACGAATGTGATTCTTGTATTGATAAAAAGTTGCAATTGAAAACATGCAACCCTTTCACTGATATCGTCAATAGCACGAATTCTCGGCAGTTGCAAAACCTTCCGGTGCCTGCCCTAAACAAGGTAAGGTAAAAACTTTTTACGGCTAATTCAAAGGTAAAAACTAATGAAAAGACAAAGGGTAGATTTATTTCAAGCGTACGCGTATTGCTGTCGCATTTTGACTGTTGGCATTTTTAATTGTTAATTAAAAACAATAAACAATCCCAGTGGGCAAACGTTACAATTATAAGCGAAGTGTGACTGGAAAGAAGGATGGCGGCACCGTTGGTATCAGCGGTTAGCAAATAGTCTTTGTCCGGCGACCTGCGTTCCCACATTGCTGTGCAAACATCAGCGATGTTTGACATACACCACAACGACCGCTTGATCCACAAAGAGAGTGCCAAAGAGAGACAGAAGCAAGATAATGAAGCTGTCAGAGAATGCTCTACATTCTACAGGGTGTCCCAAAAGTTCGTTCCTCTTATTTCATGCGCCATAACCTTTGATCGAAACTTTATTTTTAAATGAAATTTCTACAAAAATGTTTTTTACTCTATCGAGTACATGTATTTAGAAGTTCAAAATCTGGCATGCCCTCCTTTGTTTTTTATCACATTATGTAGCCGTTGCGGCATGGAGTGCGATAAGTCATGTAGCGTGGAGAGCGTGATTTTCTTCCAGGCTTGTTTGAGCCGTCTTTTCAGATCCTTCATGGTCTTAGGAGTTGGGTCTTTGTAGACAGCTTCATCCATTATGCTCCAAAGATTCTCTACAGGATTGATATCTGGCGAATTTGGAGGCCAGCTTGTTTTCTCTATAAAACTTGGCAGGTTTCTTTTGCACCATGCTTGGGTGGCCTTGGCTGCGTGTGCTGGCGCCCCGTCTCGGACGAACGTCATGTGTCGATTCGAACTGAAAAGTTTTCGTTTGTCTATTGCTTCATTCACATTTTTACGGCGAAGGAGAGGCTTCACTTCTTTCTCTAATATGTTGTTGATGTAGTAGTCGGCAGTCAAAGTCTGTCCTTGGGGCATAAAATGAAGCTCAGTGACACCGCGGCCTGTCATTCCGCCCCAGGTGATCCATTTTGAGCTTTTTTTCACCTGGTATGCAGAAGGCACTTGGCTTTCCTGAGACCCCAAACAATATCATTCTTGGGATTAGGCAGCTGAAACAAATATTTTGGACATTCGTCCGTAAAAAGAAAATCACCCCATTCTTCTGTAGTAAGGTTTCTGTACTGCCTAGCAAATTTCAGGCGGGCTGCACGTTGCTTGGCGGTGAGCAGAGGTTTCTTTTGCCGTCTCAACGGCCTCCAACCTTCGCTTGTCATGAACCTCCAGACGGTGTTTTTTCCCCCAACGAGGCCTTTGTTTCTAACTGTTGTGAGAGCTGCCTCGTCGAATTTCACCTTTTGTACTTAGCTTTTATCAGACCTTTTTTAGCTGCTTAATTCACGACTTTCGGTCTTCCCGTTCGTTTCTTGTCTTCGAAACCTTCATTTCGCGACGACCATTTTACTACCCAACGTTCGGATTTTTCCATTTTTTTAGCAATTTATTTTACTGATAAGCCAGTAGATCTAAGTATAAATGCTTGGGCTCTTGAGTAGCTGAGCTTTTTTGCGTTAAGAGGGTTCATCTTTCAAGATAAACCACAAAAATCGAGGAAAGAGTGCTAGCAATTCCGGTACAAAATACGAAAAATATTTGGCCGGAAATATACACGCGCTCGCGCACCTTTAGCGGGAAAATGAACGAATTCAATATTCGAGTCAAACGATGGCACAGCAAATTTATAACATTTAGCTAGATTGAAATAGACAACTTTTGTTTGAAAGATTTGTTTATCGAGTGTAATAGTACTGAATTACAGACCTATAAAGTAGAGGAACGAACTTTTGGGACACCCTGTACACTACAAAAATTTGGGGTGTTCTCGCCACAGACAAATGGGACACCGCAGAACATTACCACAAAACATCTTGCGACTCCAGAAATTGTCCAGTCTCCCGTCCAAGCTCCTTTTTTTGGGACAGACCAAGCTTGAAAGATTCGTTGAACAGAGGCTACTATCTTCAGACAGAGAAGAAGAAGAACGGTAGCGGGAAGAAGGGGAGAAACGAAACTTCCGTGTCCTATTCGAGAGAATAATCCGCCTACATTTGCCAGCCTTTATACCAGTAATAAATTGATCCTTTGTGATTAACAATGTGCAGTTATTTTGCCAATGCCCTTCGATTTGATACCCTGTTCATTCAATTGAATGACACATGGCCATTTCGCGGTTGTTTGCAATTTTCTTTTGCGGAATTTAAGAAACCGGCAAATCATATATTTTTGGAAATCTATATCTATTAACCTATCTAACGATATATGTAGTTTGCCGGCGTGCTTTCCTTAAAAATGGTTCGCATAGCAATTTTTTCTCGGAGGACACCTGCGAAGGTCCGGAGTAACCCTAAAGGATGGCCAGTTTACAAGTGAGCTTGGTAACTCTTTGCCTTTGGCCATGGCAAATGTCCTCAGGCTGCCTATTGTTATAATCTCACAAATGGAAAATTTTCTCATAATTCCAATTCTCGCGATTTTTTTTTAACTTTTCACCTATTTTGCTCGAGTCAAGAAGACATAAACTCTTCATCCTCTGATGATAAAGTTCGTTGAACAGCGCGACACATACGATTTCTATAATTAAGATGCCTATGGTTATTTTAAATTCACTTTCTTCCCAGTGATTGCACGATTATAAAGGCACGCGTAAAACTGTAGTCAGACAGACAGTCTCAGTGCGCGCCATATATATTTTAGAAAAACTGAGATGTTATCTTATAAAACAAGTCGCAAACGCCTCATCTGTGCAACCATCAAGTTATGTATGCAGTTGAGACGTTTGCTAAGCACACAAGAACCTAGAGTCGTTCGAGGCGATGCTATTACGCTCCTTTAATTTCGTGCTCAGCGACCTCCCACGTGCATCCATAAGTTAATAGTGTCACGCTGTGCGTTTACGACTTATTTATTGTTTACATTTTTTCGTTTCAAATATCATTCAACCGGACTTTCTTGCCTCAGCTTTTGTTGTGCTGGCACACAGGCAAACATGAAGCTCTTTTGGTTGCTATAGTTTTCATTATCAGCCTCATCTAAAGTTGTTAGCAATTCGGCTTTCAAGGTCCTGTCCACATTTCTTCGTTTTTCGTTTAAAACAAATACTTATGGGTACGTTTTATGGCTATCTTGCAAATGAAAACGATCAAAAAACAATGTTGAAAACGAATACTCGAACTATCGAGAGGCTCAGTTGGGTAAAAAACGGAGACTTTTAAAAGAGTGTGCGCTATGGAGTTCAACATGAAAATAAGTAAACAGATGTAATGGTTTTTATAGTAAACGCAGTACTGTACATGAATTAAAACGATATACGAGACGCTGATGGAGGCAAAATCATATTAATAAGATTTCGGCCTAAAAAAAATGAAAGACATATAGCAATATTGGAAACGTTTTATGGTTTACTCCTTACATTGAAATAAAATAGTAGTGCATGTCACGGGGATCATATTTTGTGATTTTCGGCCATGGTATGGCATATTGACAAAAGTGTGTAGGGGCGATAACGAGACAGTGAATTTACAACCAAGCCGATTTTTTTTACAACCTTGATTTCTTGACCTAAAAATGCGTTTCAAGAAGCTGTGATGTGCTATGAATTCTCTTCTCTTTAATATTCATGTAGTTTTGCCAACGTTAGGGAAGGCTTACCCTGACACTCGTCAAACGAAATTTTCTTTTACAAACTCTGGCAAAAATTCAGCGCACAGTGGTTATAGATATTAAATTTCTAAAGCTGATGTTTCCGCTCTAGTATTACACCCAACCTCGGTGCAAATAGGATTGGTAGTGTTTGTCAACTAAAGAGGAGTTTTACTTACAGAAATTGCAGCTCAGTATTGTTATCAAAAACACCTTTGGGCAGTTCCTTCAGCTGGTTGTTATTCAAGAACCTGTTAACAAATAATAATATCTTGTCAGCAAATAGCATTTAATCGTTTATTGTCTTTAATGAATAGTTAGCTAAATCATAACATCCTATTGTTCAATTAAACTTCAGCTGAAATGTTTTTTTTAAATATAAACTAACTGCGATTTTGAGACGGCAATACTATAATTGACGGCTATTTGGTGAAACTTATGTTCCGTGTTGGCCAGAGTCGCAAAGCAATGGAACTCAACACGGAAAATAAGTCTTCTTCCAACTAGCTGTCTATATAAGCAAATATTGCAGTCTCGAATCTGCAATCGGACATGCAGAATACCGTATTTTCTCGATTAAACGCCGGGGGCGTTTATTTAAAGCTCGGCCTCGTAGATCCGGTGTTTATTCGAATCCGACGTTTATTCGGGGCCCGGCGTTTATTTAGTATAGTGAGTGCATTTTTCGACCTTTTTCAGCCATTCATTTTTTTTTTATTAGCAGTACTGGAGGTTTGTTGAATTAAGAACCAAATTTCAACAAAAACGTTAAAAATATAAAACAATGTCACCAACTTTGTCGTATCTCAGTGAATCATTTAGGTAAGTCATTAGCAAAAAACGTCACTGACAGGAACGGTGATTAAGGCTCTTCTCAACGATAATTTTTCTCCGTGAAACACGGAATAAATGTGTCGGCAACTGCTCGACAGCAAACGTACTTTGTAAGCAATTGAGAACAAGGCGGTGTCGAGGTTCGTGCTCCACGAGTTATGAGAAAGGCAAAATTATGGAACGATTCGAGAAACTGCTGGAAAAACGTTAGAGAAACCCTCGAGATGATCCTGGCTTGATGACAAAACCTGCATAAAAGTTACCATAATTAAAAGAAATTGGCACGATACCTGACGTGTCGTTTGTTTTTCCTTTTTTGTAGTTAGAATAATTGTAATTGGTAGTTTAGGTTTGGTAATCAGTGGGTAAAATTCAAATAAAATGGTAGAAAGGGAACTAGTATGCAGTTACGACATATAATCCTGATTTAAAAAACTCGTCTCGAATAAACACCGGGACCCCGAATAAACGCCGGGGGCGTATATTTTAAACTTGGCCCTGTAGATCCGGCGTTTATTCGGGGAACGGCGTTTAATCGAGAAAATACGATATGATATGTCTAAACACTTTGGTGTTGGTGGTATTTTTGAAGAAAAATGTCAGGAATTCACAGCGTTTTATACATGACACCTCTCAGTTTATTCCAAAATGGTTAAACCCAATGTTAGAGTAGAGCCCTCCGCCCTTCACCTATGTGCGAGGGGATTTTTTTCTCTTCAATCTAGAAAAATTGTTGTATGCAGTGATTTATCCGTGAACTTCTTGGGCAAACTTAACTTGGATTTAACAGATTGACTGGAGCATTTCTTTGCGACAAGCTAGTACTTCTTTTATCTCGTTGGCCAAAACAAGAATTTTTGGAAGTAATGATTAGTAATGATTTTTCGCTTAAAAATCAGTCAAGTTAGATACACGTGGGAGTCCATTAAATAGTGATCGTTTTACCAGCAATAATTTTATTTTAATCTTTAACGTCACTAGAGTAAAGCGTGCGTTACCCATGGTTACACACCAAGGCACAGGAGCTCGCTGACGGATCCTCGCTACTTAAGTGACGCTATTTTCCTCGAGTTAAGTTTAAAGAGGAAAACCTTCATCCTCTTATGATGAGGGTTGTTAAAAGTACCATTCGTGCGACTACCAGAAGTCAGATGGCTATAGTTTCTTCAGCTTTTTCCAGTGATTGCACGAATATAAATGCACCCGTAACACTGGTGTCAGACAGACAATCTTAGCGCGCGCAGTTGTATCTCAGAAAAACTGAGAAGTTAGTACACTGGACAAAACAGTTCAGGATATGGTTAAACGATGTTAGGTTAAATGATTTACTTAAGTTCCATTAAATAAGGCAGCATAGTAGAAAGGAAAATTACACACACGTAAACCTCTTGAAATACACAAGTGTTTACCTCAAGACCACAAAAGAGCGGGAAAACACGCGCGGCCAAATCGGTTCTCGCACCAAAAATTCGCTATATTCTAGTGAATGTCTATTAAGTCTTTCAGTTTGCTTCACGGCAGAATTTGTTTGAAACATGTAATGAGCATCATTCTTCGTCTTTTTAAGAGCGCTGGCAAAGGACAGTCTATGAACAAATTTCTACATGTACATCTGTTTGGTGAGCAAAAAATCTGGCTCTGTCACGAGTCTTCGAGTCCCTCCAGTAATTTCGCTCCTGAGATGAGTTTTCCTGTGGCTCATTTTTGTTCCCCGTAACAGCTTTCTCAAAGGGCTCATGTGCTACCTCAGGTAATACCAGTTATCAAAAAGTATTTTCCATCTTTTTGCAGTAGTTTTTACCTATTATTGATATCTAACCTCTGCAAGTGCACTGATTAGAAAATTAGGTTTCTTTGTGTGGAAAAGATTTTTCAAACTCTCCTTTTTAAAGCGAGCATTTGTTGAACATTGTAGCTAAGCATTGCGTTGTAAGCAAAATGACCCTATCTATTAAAACAAAAAATATAAACAATGCACAAGCAGGACACATTGTTGGCGCGGAAACGTACCTGCTGGGCGTACTTTCTTGCCTTTTTCACCGCCTTAATGGGCTATTGAGGGATTTTTAAAAAATTTCCCGTGTGAAATTTCCTCTTCAAGTTTGCTGCTGTCTTGTACGGAATTTAGGTAAGGCATTTAAAAGTTACAATCATTTAGGGACAAGTCATAATTTATCGTCTGGAGGGGTGGTGGCGGAGGATTTTGAGGGGATCAATTAATTTTGGAGGGAGCGAAAGGAGGGTTAACTCAGAAATCGCTGAGTGAATGGGGGTGTAGAAAAAATGAGGCACTGATTTATCTTAACGTTTCTTTTTTACAGCCACGCAAAGAGGCTGAGATGTCGCCGCCTTAACAACTTGTTTGTTGCTTCACAGTTCACGGTGGAGATCTTTTTCGGCTTCTCGTTATCTTCAATGGCGTGAGATATTTCCTAGGCAGTTTCTTCGTACATCAGTTTAGTTAAGACCGAGGAAAAGCGCAATCAAAAGCGCAATCAGGAGAAAGCTGCTTGGTCTGAACAGAGGTTACAAGAAATATTCTAGATAACATACGTGATTTAGAAGAAAACGTCGAAGACGCAAAAAACTTGCTCAACCCAGAATCCAGTAGTTACCATAGACAGAAGGAGCAGTAAATGCTTAAGCGACAAGCTTCCAGTCTCATTGAAAGCAATTGCTTAAAAAGACGAAAGCTATCTTCTCAGGTTCCATAACCTAGACTTGATGATGAAGACAAAGATTTCATTGTAAAAGCAATCGAAGAGAAAGCCACCATACTGTGCTTTATACTAGAAAAAGAGTAAAGAGAAGGGAACTTCTTACCATTGCTAACTACAAACTGGGAAAAAGGTTCATTCGATCGACTTTGACCATTTACAAACAGGGCTCAGCCAAAGAATAAGAGAACCATGTTCTGCGGCATCAAATTCACCTTATCACGGATATAGTTTTCACATTTTGTTGAAATACGAATGTGATTCTTCTATTAATTAAAAAAAGTTGCAATTGAAAACATGCAACCCTTTCACTGATATCGTCAATAGTACGAATTCTCGGCAATTGCAAAACCTACCAGTGCCTGCCCTAATCATGATCAAGGTAAGGTAAAAACTTTTCACGGCTAATTCAAAGGTAAAAACTAATGAAAAGACAAAGGGTAGATTTATTTCAAGCGTACGCGTATTGCTGTCGCATTTTGACTGTTGGCATTTTTAATTGTTAATTAAAAACAATAAACAATCCCAGTGGGCAAACGTTACAATTATAAGCGGAGTGCGACTGGAAAGAAGGGTGGCGGCAGCGTTGGTATCAGCGGTTAGCAAATAGTCTTTGTCCGGCAACCTGCGTTCCCACATTGCTGTGCAAACATCAGCGATGTTTGACATACACCGCAACGACCACTTGATCCACAAAGAGAGTGCCAAAGAGATACAGAAGCAAGATAATGAGGCTGCCAGAGAATGCTCTACATTCTACACTACAAAAGTTTGGGGTGTTCTCGTCACAGACAAATGGGACACTGCAGAACATTACCACAAAACATCTTGCGACTCCAGAAATTGTGCAGTCTACCGTCCAAGCTCCTTTTTTTGGGACAGACCAAGCTTGAAAGATTCGTTGAACAGAGGCTACTATCTTCAGACAGAGAAGAAGAAGGAGAACGGTTCGTTGAACGGAGGCTACTATCTTCAGACAGAGAAGAAGAAGAACGGTAGCGGGAAGAAGGGGCGAAACAAAACTTCCGTGTCCGATTCGAAGAAATAATCCGCCTACATTTGCCAGCCTTTATACCCGTAATAAATTGATCCTTTGTGATAAACAATGTGCAGTTATTTTGCCAATGCCCTTCGATTTGATACCCTGTTCATTCAATTGAATGACACATGGCCATTTTCGCGGTTGTTTGCAATTTTCTTTTGCGGAATTTAAGAAACCGGCAATTCATATATTTTTGGAAATCTATATCTATTAACCTATCCAACGATATATGTAGTTTGCCGTGCTTTCCTTAAAATGGTTCGCATAGCAATTTTTTCTCGGAGGACACCCGCGAAGGTCCGGAGTAACCCTAAAGGATGGCCAGTTTACAAGTGAGCTTGGTAACTCTTTGCCTTTGGCCATGGCAAATGTCCTCAGGCTGCCTATTGTTATAATCTCACAAATGGAAAATTTTCTCATAATTCCAATTCTCGCGATTATTTTTAACTTTTCACCTATTTTGCTCGAGTCAAGAAGACATAAACTCTTCATCCTCTGATGATAAAGTTCCTTGAACAGCGCGACACATACGATTTCTATAATTAAGATGCCTATGGTTATTTTAAATTCACTTTCTTCCCAGTGATTGCACGATTATAAAAGCACGCGTAAAACTGTAGTCGGACAGACAGTCTCAGTGCGCGTCATATATATTTTAGAAAAACTGAGATGTTATCTTATAAAACAAGTCGCAAACGCCTCATCTGTGCAACCATCAAGTTATGTATGCAGTTGAGACGTTTGCTAAGCACACAAGAACCTAGAGTCGTTCGAGGCGATGCTATTACGCTCCTTTAATTTCGTGCTCAGCGACCTCCCACGTGCATCCATAAGTTAATAGTGTCACGCTGTGCGTTTACGACTTATTTATTGTTTACATTTTTTCGTTTCAAATATCATTCAACCGGACTTTCTTGCCTCAGTTTTTGTTGTGCTGGCACACAGGCAAACATGAAGCTATAGTTTTCATTATCAGCCTCATCTAAAGTTGTTAGCAATTCGGCTTTCAAGGTCCTGTCCACATTTCTTCGTTTTTCGTTTAAAACAAATACTTCTGGGTACGTTTTATGGCTATCTTCCAAATGAAAACGATCAAAAACAATGTTGAAAACGAATACTCGAACTATCGAGAGGCTCAGTAAAGTAAAAAAACGGAGACTTTTAAAAGAGTGAGCGCTATGAAGTTCAACTTGAAAATAAGTAAAGAGATGTAATGGTTTTTATAGGAAAACGCAGTACTGTACATGAATGAAAACGATTTATTTTTTTCTCAGCGCGTGAGCGGGCAAGATGAACCAAATCCTGCAATCTGATTGGTTCCGGGAGCGGGCGGAATTTTCCGATCTTGACCGCGGTCAACGGAACGGCAATAACAAAAAATTTGTAATGGGTTTTTAAAACCTTTAAAATCTTTAAAACGTTCTCCGAAACTTAGAATTCTGAAATTTTTTGTACATTGTCGTTAAAAACTTTCTTTCCAAAATTTCTTGTTAAAATACCGAAGGTTGTACAATGTAAATCGCCTCTTCCCTTTCGACAAACATTTGAGTAAATCGAGCAGGAGTTAGCTACATGTATCGAAATTTGGGAAAATAAAGGGGTTTCTTTTAGTTATATTGCTTCCTGTGATTTCTGAGTTTTAACAGAGTAAAAAAGCGTATTTTGCTGCTCTGGTGTCACAAACGGCTTCGTTTCATGGTTCATTTTACGCGCGCTTGCAAAACGTTGCTTTCCGAAAACAACAAGACACGTTTAACTTTTGAAAAACAACAAGAAAAAAATAAAAATATTATTTGCCGGCCTTGGTCGGTCCGTATTGAGAAAAACTGTGCCCTCGGTCTTGAGCACGGCCCTCGGCCTGCGGCCTCGGGCCGTACTCAAGACCTCTGGCACAGTTTTTCTCAATACGGACCTCCCGGCCGGCAAATAATATATATATACGAAACGCTGGTGGAGGCAAACTCATATTAATATAAAGATTTCGGCCTAAAAAAAATTAAAGACATATTTTTTGCGGACAAAAGCCTACGGCTTCTTCACTAGTGTGATTGGAGTTATTTTCATTCCTTTCGTTAACATGAATACAATATTGGAGACGTTTTACGGTTTACTCGTTACATTGAAATAAAATAGTAGTGCATGTCACGGGGATCATATTTTGTGATTTTCGGCCATGGTATGGCATATTGGCAAAAGTGTGTAGGGGCGATGATGAGACAGTGAATTTACAACCAAGCCGATTTTTTTTACAACCTTGATTTCTTGACCTAAAAATGCGTTTCAAGAAGCTGTGATGTGCTATGAATTCTCTTCTCTTCAACATTCATGTAGTTTTGCCAACATTAGGGAAGGCTTACCCTGACACTCGTCAAACGAAATTTTCTTTTACAAACTCTGGCAAAAATTCAGCACACATTGGTTATAGATATTAAATTTCTAAAGCTGATGTTTCCGCTTTAGTATTACACCCAACCTCGGTGCAAATAGGATTGGTAGTGTTTGTCAGCTAAAGAGGAGTTTTACTTACAGCCCTCGCAGCTCAGTATTGTTATCAAAAACACCTTTGGGCAGTTCCTTCAGCTGGTTGTTATTCAATGTCCTGTTAACAAATAATAATATTATCTCGTTGGCAAATAGCATTTAATTGTTTATTGTCTTTAATGAATAGTTAGCTAAATCATAATATCCTATTGTTCAATTAAATCTTCAGCTGAAGTGTTTTTTTTTTAATATAAACTAACTGCGATTTTGAGATTGCAATACTATAATTGACGGCTATTTGGTGAAACTTATGTTCCGTGTTGGCCAGAGTCGCAAAGCAATGGAACTCAACACGGAAAATAAATCTTCTTCCTACTAGCTGTCAATATAATGAAATATTGCAGTCTCGAATCTGCAATCGGACATGCAGAATACCGTATTTTCTCGATTAAACGCCGGGGACGTTTATTTAAAGCTCGGCCTCGTACACCCGGTGTTTATTTGAATCCAACGTTCATTCGGGGCCCGGCGTTTATTTAGTGAGTGCATTTTTCGACCTTTTTCAGCCATTCATTTTTTTTTTATTAACAGCAGTACTGGAGGTTTGTTGAATTAAGAACCAAATTTCAACAAAAACGTTAAAAATATAAAACAATGTCACCAACTTTGTCGTATCTCAGTGAATCATTTAGGTAAGTCATTACCAAAAAACGTCACTGACAGGAACGGTGATTAAGGCTCTTCTCAACGATAATTTTTCTCCGTGAAACACGGAATAAATGTGTCGGCAACTGCTCGACAGCAAAACGTACTTTGTAAGCAATTGAGAACAAGGCGGTGTCGAGGTTCGTGCTCCACGATGTATGAGAAAGGCAAAATTATGGAACGATTCGAGAAACTGCTGGAAAAACGTTAGAGAAACCCTCGAGATGATTCTGGCTTGATGACAAGACCTGCATAAAAGTTACCATAACTAAAAGAAATTGACACGATACCTGATGCGTCGTTTGTTTCTCCGTTTTTGTAGTTACAATAATTGTAATTGGTAGTTTAGGTTTGATTATCAGTGGATAAAATTCAAATAAAATGGTAGAAAGGGAACTAGTATGCAGTTACGACACATAATCCTGATTTAATATACTCGTCTCGAATAAACGCCGGGACCCCGAATAAACGCCGGGGGTGTATATTTTAAACTTGGCCTTGTAGACCCGGCGTTTATTCGGGGTCTGGCGTTCAATCGAGAAAATACGATATGATATGTCTAAACACTCTGGTGTTGGTGGTATTTTTGAAGAAAAATGTAAGGAATTCACAGCGTTTTATACATGATACCTCTCAGTTTATTCTTAAATGGTTAAACCCAATGTTAGAGTAGAGCCCCCCGCCCTTCACCTATGTGCGAGGGGATTTTTTTCTCTTCAATCTAGAAAAATTGTTGTATGCAGTGATTTATCCGTGAACTTCTTGGGCAAACTTAACCTGGATATAACAGATGGACTGGGGCATTTCTTTGCGACAAGCTAGCACTTCTTTTATCTCGTTGGCCAAAACAAGAATTTTTGGAAGTAATGATTAAGCACAAGTTTTTTTTCGCTTAAAAATCAGTCAAGTTCAATACACGTGGGAGTCCATTAAATAGTGATCATTTTACCTTTTATTTTAATTTTTAACATAACTAGAGTAAAGCGTGCGTTGCTCATGGTTACACACCAAGGCGCAGGAGCACGCTTACGGATCCTCACTACTTAAGTGACACTATTTTCCTCGAGTTAAGTTTAAGAGGAAAACCTTCATCCTCTTATGATAAGAGTTGTTAAAAGTACCATTCGTGCGACTACCAGAAGTCAGATGGCTATAGTTTCTTCAGCTTTTTCCAGTGATTGCGCGAATATAAATGCACGCGTAGCACTAGCGTCAGACAGACAATCTCAGCGCGCGCAGTTGTATCTCAGAAAAACTGCGAAGTTAGTACACTGGACAAAACAGTTCAGGATATGGTTAAACGATGTTAGGTTAAATGATTTACCTAAGTTCCATTAAATAAGGCAGCATAATAGAAAAGAAAATTACACACACGTAAACCTCTTGAAATACACAAGTGTTTACCTCAAGACCAGAAAAGAGCGGGAAACCACTGCGCGGCCAAATCGGTTCTCGCACCAAAAATTCGCTATATTCTAGTGAATGCCTATTAAGTCTTTCAGTTTGCTTCACGGCAGAATTTGTTTGAAACATGTAATGAGCATCATTTTTCGTCTTTTTAAGAGCGCTGGCAAAGGAA
Source organism: Siderastrea siderea (assembly GCA_964030785.1). Lineage (NCBI taxonomy): Eukaryota > Metazoa > Cnidaria > Anthozoa > Scleractinia > Rhizangiidae > Siderastrea > Siderastrea siderea. The sequence goes on along the minus strand of OZ034974.1, from coordinate 21,480,898 downwards.
GTCTATGAACAAATTTCTACATGTACATCTGTTTGGTGAGCAAAAAATCTGGCTCTGTCACGAGTCTTCGAGTCCCTCCAGTAGTTTCGCTCCTGAGATGAGTTTTCCCGTGGCTCATTTTCGTTCCCCGTAACAGGTTTCTCAAAGGGCTCATGTGTTACCTCACGTATTACCAGTTATCAAAAAGTATTTTCCATCTTTTTGCAGTACTTTTAACCTATTATTGATATCTAACCTCTGCAAGTGCACTTATTATAAAATTATGTTTCTTTGTGTAGAAAAGACTTTTCAAATTCTCCTTTTTAAAGCGAGCATTTGTTAAATATTGTAGCTAAGCATTGTGTTGTAAGCAAAATGATCCTATCTATAAAAACAAAAAAATATAAACGTTGCACAAGCAGGACAAATTGTTGGCGCGAAAACGTACCTGCTGGGCGTACTTTCTTGCCTTTTTCACCGCCTTAATGGGCTATTGAAGGATTGTAAAAAAATTTCCACGTGTGAAATTTCCTCTTCAAGTTTGCTGCTGTCTTGTACGGAATTTAGGTAAGGCATTTAAAAGTTACAATCATTTAGGAACAAGTCATAATTTATCGCCTGGAGGGGTGGTGGGGGGGGAGGATTTTGAGGGGATCAATTAATTTAGGAGGGAGCGAAAGGAGGGTTAACTCAGAAATCGCTGAGTGAACGGGGGTGTAGAAAAAATGAGATACTGATCTATCTTAACGTTTCTTTTTTACAGCCACACAAAGAGGTTGAGACGTTGCCGCCTTAACAACTTGTTTGTTGCTTCACGGTCCATGGTGGAGATCTTTTCCGCCTTCTCGTTGTCTTCAATGGCGTGAGATATTTCCTAGGCAGTTTCCTCGTACATCAGTTTAGTTAAGACCAAGGAAAAGCGCAATCAAAAGCGCAATCAGAAGAAAGCTGCTTGGTCTGAACAGAGGCTAAAAAAAAATATTCTGGATAACATACGGGAATTAGAAGAAAACGTCGAAGACGCAAAAAACTTGCTCAACCCAGAATTCAGTAGTTACCATAGGCAGAAGAAGCAGTAAATGCTTAAGCGACAAGCTTCCAGTCTCATTGAAGGCAATTGCTTAAAAAGACGAAAGCTATCTTCTCATGTTCCATAACCTAGACTTGATGATGAAGACAAAGATTTCATTGCAAAAGCAATCGAAGATAAAGCCACCATACTGTGCTTTATACTAGAAAAAGAGTAAAGAAAAGGGAACTTCTTTCCATTGCTAACTACAAACTGGGAAAAAGGTTCATTCGATCGGCTACGACCATTTGCAACAGAGCTCAGCCAAAGAATAAGAGAACCATGTTCTGCGGCATTTTGTAATAACAACGCATTTTGCAATAACGTGCGCTTTGTGTAATATAGGGTGAAGCATTTTGTAATAAATCCAGCCTACGCATTTTGTAATAACGTTTGATGTAAATTGTAATGAGTTATTTGAAATGAAGTCAATGTGGTATTCGACACCGCTGATCTTCATGGTTGTTAGTTGTTCGTATGAAACAAACATTTTAAATTCATTCTATCAATAAAAAATGTTTGTACAGTTACGGCCACGTATTCTTTTGCAATTTCCTGATATACAGGCAGCCAAAAGCGTGTCCTTTGGTACTCGACTTCGGTCCTAGGGTTTATCGAAATTTGGCGGCTTTTAAATAGGGAATGGGCCATGGGCCGTGGACTGCATTTTGGGCCCCAGGGTGCAGTAGCCTGCGGCTGTATTAAAACTACAATCTTCGTCAAAAATTTTGAGACATCTTTACATTTGGGTAATTGCCTTGGGAAATTCCTGAACCCCCCACCCCCTATCATGTTGAATTTCCCATGCAAAATTAGGTTACCCATAACACAAAATTGTTTAGACAACATTGCTTAGGGGGGTCATTTTAAATCTGGTTTAGTACAATAGACCGCTTTTATTGAAGTGTCCCAAAACTTTTTGACGAGGATTGTAGGCCAAGAGCCGCCGGCGTAAAACCCCTGGGTCAGTGAGGGGATCTTTCAATATGAAATAATGCGTAGGGATATCTGGAGAGTCTATCATCTCTTCTGCCACTAAAGTACTAAAAGGACATTGCAATACTAAGACTGAACAGGAACTTTAATTACTTATTACATCGTATTGAACTTTGAACTTCGTATTACATTGTGTATTTTACGTTTGTTATTGTCTGTTCTGGTAAAAAACTGCTTTAACAGGTACAGCAATAACAACAACCGAAAACACGCTGATACGGTACTGAAAAGTGGCTATACAAAAGGAAATATCATATAATTTGCGCCAAAAAATGTTTTTAATTCTGAACCAACCAGAACCTATCGCATGTAACTTGAGCCATGCATGATGCCAACGATTGCTCTTAATTATACGTCTTAACTCAAGAATTAATCCACTTGATGGACCAAACTCCTTTATGAGCCGTCTTACACCGATTACACCAGGGGATCCGTCACAGTAGTATATTTTCGGTAGCAAGTAAGTGAATGTATCGACGCACTGGCGAAATCAAGAGCACACATTCCTAAGTAGCTGAAAAAGGATGCAGGCATCACTGGGGTTTGAGTTGCTGCAAGATCGTAGAGCTGTTTCAAAAATCATGGCAATTACTTCGTTTGGAAGGTGGTCAAATGAACATTTCCCTTCGCTCCTACTTTGCTGATTATCATTCTGATTCTGATTCTCGTATATGCCATCGCAACCGCCCTCCTTTGCTGTCTGGTCCTCTCTGTTGGCTCCACCATTCGTTTTTGTTTTCTCATTTGTCATTATTTTCTTCCGATTTTAAATCTGTCTTTCATTGGAAATGCGTTTGCCTGGCCTTAAACGTTAACCGGATAGCTTAAGACAAAATTGGCGTTAAACGAATAGCTCAAAACGATTGAACACTGTAAATGACCGGCAAAAACCTAAGAAGAATTAGAACCTAGCTAGCCGAAAGCGATACCGTAAACACCGGCAAAGGAGTCATTTGCGCCTCAACTCCGCACAAGTTTCCGGTAATTAAACAAAAGCGAAATTGTCACACATAAACAAAAACTGTAGCCTGTTCCAGGCGTTCAGATAGTGGAGCGCGAGCGAAGAATATAGCGAGCGAAAGAGCGGGAAAAACGAGGGGAGGCTGGGGAAGAGGACGAGGGAACGCCTGTGAAATTAATTTTAAAAAGCTCATGACGGTATACCCTCTGATTAGCCAAATTTGACACCTCCTGTCAACACCAGAGGGTTGTTGACGCGGACAAGAAATGCGATATGGCGTGCCTGTGCGAAGGTCATCCTCCATCGAGTCACGGACGATTGAACATCCGTTTACGGCAAGCGCTTAACGATTTCCCAAATGTGGATACTTTACAAATGGAATAAAAAGATTGTCTTCAAAACGTGTTTCTGGGAAGAGGTCTCATCGCCATTCTTCCAACAGGATTTAGAAATAGCTTGATCTTTCAACTTTTTCCAAGGTTAATCAACACATTGCAAAGAAGCGCTGTTTCTAAGATAATTGTGGTCACACCGCTTGTCGCAATCATGAAAGACCAAGTAGAACAGCTTCAAAGCATCGGAATTAGAGCGCTGGCTATCGGAGTAGATGAAGAAGAAGACGACGAAGAAGCAGGAAAAATGGATCGGCTAGATTGTTTATGAAAGTCCTGAAAGCCTGCTGTCGAAGGAATGGAGAAAAGAACAACAACAAACATATCGTAGCCATCGCAATCGATGAAGACGACGAAGTTCATTCCGTCACAGAGTGAAAAGCTTTCTATTCATCGATTTGAAAAACCGATGCGTATATAAAGTCGTCTGTGATTCTCGTTACCTTTATTGGTCCAGTAGTGGAGATGACATTTGCGTTTCCGTATCGCAGAAAATTTTGCAATGTTCATTCAGCATGTCAGATTTCTTAAAGCATCATCTACTTTTCCCAACGCTTCAAACTCGGGTCAAACCTATTTCGGTGAGCATAATTACATAACTTTCTTGTTTACTTTGACCTGACCCTGGGTACATGTTTCACTGCCGCTGTCGGCCAGGCCTGGCTGTCGGCGGTCTAAGGTGGGCGGCATGGGCTTTTTAGAATTAATTTCACAGGCGTTCCCTCGTCCTCTTCCCCAGCCTCCCCTCGTTTTTTTCCTGCTCTTTCGCTCGCTTTAGTTTTCGCTCGTGCTCCACTATCCGAACGCCTGGAACAGGCTACAAAAGCTGAAAATGTCATGCTACAAAGGCTAATATCTTAAGTTTATGCTAATTTGGGAGCCGAAAAGTGCCAAGAACAACTTGCGTTGTCGATAACTATTCACTGTCACACTGAGTAGCAATAAAACTGTGTTGCTTTGTTGCCTCGAAATTTGAAAATAGTTTTAGATTTCCGCCGAGAGAATGATGATCTGGTCACTCGGCGATCCAGCGCCTCCCCGGGAGGAGCGTTGCGTGACGACATTTAAAAAAAGAGAAGAGGAACTGTACTTTGACGGCCAAATGGAAGTTCTGTATTTATTTTCCTATTTTCCGACTGCTTTTCCCATTTTGCAGAATTCTGCTTTTCGGTTTGTCATGATTCTTAATGCTGCTTTACGGCATTCCTTCCAGTTTTCACTTTCAGTGACCGGCGTGTGAATTTTAGAGCAAATAGCGTCATTGTTAGCGGGTCCGCGAAAAAAGAGGAATTTTTGTCGCCGTTAAAGATGGCATCCAAATTTTTCGATTTAGATTGGTTCTATCTACTCAGTGTTTAGTTTAACGAACTGAGATTCCCACAACAAAAACGAAATACTATTGAAAGAATGAACGAACAAACGATCACTACTGCGATGATCACATCATTTGTATTCCCGTAGTTCACACCATTCATTCTAGACAGAAGTTAACATGACTATTTGCTCCACACGGTCAGCTTCCTGAGTCAGCCCAAGTCTAAATAACTGAAATGGCTATTTCGATCCCAGTTTGAGCTTCTCGTCGAATTCCTTCCTTAGCTAGGGAAAATTTAAACGTTTCAGAAAACTTGTAGAATATTTTTTGGACGATGACGATGATAATGAGGTGGAGGAGGAGGAGGAGATGTTACGCAAATTAACTTCTCACAAAACAATCTTTTAAAATACCTCATTACAATTTGCATCAGACGTTATTACAATTTGCGTATATTTACAAGTATTGCAAACTGCTGCAGCCCCTATTACAAAATGCGTAGGTTGGATTTATTACAAAAATGCTGCACCCTTTAATTACACAATGCCGCAATCCTTATTACAAAATGCGTAACCTGTTATAAAATTCGTCGTTATTACAAAATGCCGCAGAAAAAACCATCCAGGCAAGACGACACCGTGGCAAAGGATTGTTTTATTGGGAAAAACTTTCCAAAGGTGAAGAATGTACCAACGAGAACACGCATTACCAGAAAGCCCATGTTAAAAACATCAAAAGAAGATTTTTCAGTGCCAAGAATATCAGGCCCGGTACGTCTGAAGATTTGACAAGGCTCGAAACATAAGGATTTTAACTCTTTCTGACGAGGCCAAGGCTCGAAGAATTATGCCTGTCATTAAAGACATACCAAATGCCGTTACATTTTGATCTAATTCAGAATCCATGGCTACAACAAAAGAGTGAGAACATTCTTAACATAAGTAAAACACGTGAGCGGGGGCTCGAAGTGCTAAAGGATTTCTTCTTACCTCCAGTCAAGCCGTGCTGGGCAGATCTAGACTTGAGAGACGCCAGGTCTCGGCGTGGGCGTATCGAATTATGAAGTTCGATTCGGAGATGCTGAAATGGCGAGAATTCGTGGTTCCAATTATCGAGTTCGGTGCCACAGATCAAGAGGAGACAGTGGCCAGAGTGAAGCGGAAAGAACTAATTCAGACACTGGCTGATGTTTTAGTTGATGGTGCTACATTAGAGTGCGATCGCTTTAAAAGAATCGGAGATCCTTCAGCAGAGGAAATACAAAAAAGAACGCATGCAAGGATACATGATTCCCCAGTTTTGAGAGAATACATCCAAAGAAGAGTCAGCGAGCCTCCCGATAGTCAGGTACACAAGAACCGAAAATGTGAAATCCACGGGCATTTTTGTCTGATTTTTGGAAACATAGCTATTTTTAACCGGCCGTCGCCTTGATCGCGACCGCCGGTTTATAAAATGGACACGGTTTTTCCTGAACGCAAGTTGGCTTAACATACCAAGAAAATGCTGTAAAGCTTGTGGTACGGGTACTCAAGAGCGGTACTTTCTTATATAAGACGCATGCGCATATTAGTCTTCTGAATGTTACCTTCCTATGTTTTTGTCTTTTAATTTACAGTATTTAAGATATGAACGGCGAAGGGTTGTTTAAGTTTGGGGTTTTTTGTATTTGTCTTGTATAACGCATGCGCAATTGAGTAAAGGAGCTAATAGGATTGAATGGGAAATTGCCTGTGTTGTCTGATCTAGTTAGTGGTTATGGTGAAAATTTTTTTAGCGCAGGAGTGTTTTTTTTTATTGGGATTGACATTTTGAGGGGTGTAAAAATGTGGGAGTCAGAAGGATTTGTGAATGTCAGGAGCATATCACGCTTCTGTGAATGTGATTTGCTTTGAAAGTTGCGTTTTGTATAGGAGCGGCGTAATATTGTGCCGCGTGAGAGGCGGTTTCCCTTGGCGTTTTATGGGGGGGGGGGTGGTTTGCGAAGTGGATTGTAAGGTTTCTGATTGGCTAACTTGTATTTCGCAGCGGACAAAAAGGACAGTTGCGTTTTGCCGGCGTGGGTTAGGAAGAGAAGGAATTGGTACTAGTATGATGATGCAATATTAGTTGATTGCACCATCCGGTACATGATAGTTCTTGTGAACGGAGAGAGATGAGTGTTTATTTGAGGCGAGAAGTTGATACGAAGGAATCGTCATTAATAAGGAGATTAATTAATAAGGCAGGTGTCACGAGTCTTTTTGCATTGAAAGAACGAAAATATCTGAATATTATCGACGGATTTGTGTGGTTTGCGTGTCGTGTTCGCTAAAGGCTACGAGCAGTCTCACTTTCCGTTCAGACATAGTGAAGGAAAAGAAAAAAAGGCGAGTGAGCGAGAAATCGATTGCGGCTCGACAGGCGCGTGAGCTTTCAAAGACGTGGGCGACTTTCGTCCCTGCTCGCTTGTTTACTTTTGCAAGGGGATTCCCAGGTTAGCAAACCGGATTTAAACATCACGTCATGAGATATGCCTTGACGTGCCCCATACTCTGACGATCTGCTCGAGCTCGTGTTTATCAAGCGTTATATTTTGATTCTACTGCTATGTTCACTGTTTGTATTTAAGGTCTAGGCACAACAGTAAATACTTCGTCGTGTCTGTGTGAGCATTCTCAGTTGTGGACGAATTCATATCGACATTCAACGTTTGAGAGAATTTGCGTTTTTCAGCACAAATAAAGCGATAAGAAAGATAAGAAAGATAAGTCATCAGAGTTTAAACATTACGTTATCCAGTACCGCTATAGTCAAAATATTGTGTCACACAATCACACTTTTCGTCACGCCGGTTTGTAAAAAAAGAGGATCGCGCTAACATTTGTGAAACCTAGGGGTGGGGAGGGTCAGAATGGCCGGTTAAAATGCCCAGTGGGCTTACTTGTTACTAACTCGAGTACGCTTATTTCGAAAATTGTTGTTGCCAAGCTCAATTCTTGTGTTAAGATGGTGTTTGGGGGCATTTAATTATGACGTCATTGTCCAAATAAGGAGTTTTCTTTCCTTTAGCAATTTCAAGGTAAATAGATCCAGAAAATATTTCAAATCGTTATTAGTCTACTGTGAAGCTGATTCTAAGATTTTCTGACAATTTTTACGCTTTTTCTATGAATATCAAGCCGTCACATGACAATTGACCACACCCTCTTATCTCAAATTCACCTTATCACGGGTATAGTTTTCACATTTTGTTGAAAAACGAATGTGATTCTTGTATTAATAAAAAGTTGCAATTGAAAACATGCAACCCTTTCACTGATATCGTCAATAGTACGAATTCTCGGCAATTAATTGCAAAACCTTCCCGTGCCTGCCCTAATCTTGATCAAGGTAAGGTAAAAACTTTTTACGCCTAATTCAAAGGTAAAAACTAATGAAAAGACAAAGGGTAGATTTATTTCAAGCGTACGCGTATTGCTGTCGCATTTGACTGTTGGCATTTTTAATTGTTTTGGAGATTAAAAATAATAAACAATCCAAGTGGGCAAACGTTACAATTATAAGCGGAGTGCGACTGGAAAGAAGGGTGGCAGCACCCTTGGTATCAGCGGTTAGCAAATAGGCTTTCTCCGGCAACCTGCGTTCCCACATTGCTGCGCAAACATCAGCGATGTTTGACATACGACACGACGACCGCTTGATCCACAAAGATAGTGCCAAAGAGAGACAGAAGTAAGATAATGAAGCTGTCAGAGAATGCTCTACTTTCTACACTACAAAAATTTGAGGTGTTCTCGCCACAGACAAATGGGACACTGCAGAACATTACCACAAAAGATCTTGCGACTCCAGAAATTGTGCAGTCTCCCGTCCAAGCTCCTTTTTTTGGGCAGATCAAGTTTGAAAGATTCGTTGAACAGAGGCTACTATCTTCAGACAGAGAAGAAGAAGAACGGTTCGTTGAACGGAGGCTACTATCGCCAGACAGAGAAGAAGAAGAACGGTGGCGGGAAGAAGGGGCGAAACAAAACTTCCGTGTCCTATTCGAAGAAATAATCCGCCTACATTTGCCAACCTTTATACCCGTAATTAATTGATCCTTTGTGATAAACAATGTGCAGTTATTTTGCAAATGCCCTTCGATTTGATACCCTGTTCATTCAATTGAATGACACATGGCCATTTTCGCGGTTGTTTGAAATTTTCTTTTGCGGAATTTAAGAAACCGGCAATTCATATATTTTTGGAAATCTATATCTATTAAGCTCTCCAACGATATATGTAGTTTGCCGTGCTTTCCTTAAAAATGGTTCGCATAGCAATTTTTTCTCGGAGGACACCCGCGAAGGTCCGGAGTAACCCTAAAGGGTGGCCAGTTTACAAGTGAGCTTGGTAACTCTTTGCCTTTGGCCATGGCAAATGTCCTCAGGCTGCCTATTGTTATAATCTCACAAATGGAAAATTTGCTCATAATTCCAATTCTCGCGATTTTTTTTAACTTTTCACCTATTTTGCTCGAGTCAAGAAGACATAAACTCTTCATCCTGTGATGATAAAGTTCGTTGAACAGCGCGACACATACGATTTCTATTATTAAGATGCCTATGGTTATTTTAAATTCACTTTCTTCCCAGTGATTGCACGATTATAAAAGCATGCGTAAAACTGTAGTCAGACAGACAGTCTCAGTGCGCGCCATATATATTTTTGAAAAACTGAGATGTTATCTTATAAAACAAGTCGCAAACACCTCATCTGTGCAACCATCAAGTTATGTATGCAATTGAGACGTTTGCTAAGCACACAAGAACCTAGAGTCGTTCGAGGCGATGCTATTACGCTCCTTTAATTTCGTGCTCAGCGACCTCCCACGTGCATCCATAAGTTAATAGTGTCACGCTGTGCGTTTACGACTTATTTATTGTTTACATTTTTTCGTTTCAAATATCATTCAACCGAACTATCTTGCCTCAATTTTTGTTGTGCTGGCACACAGGCAAACATGAAGCTCTTTTGGTTGCTATAGTTTTCATTATCAGCCTCATCTAAAGTTGTTAGCAATTCGGCTTTCAAGATCCTGTCCACATTTCTTCGTTTTTCGTTTAAAACAAATACTTCTGGGTACGTTTTATGGCTATCTTCCAAATGAAAACGATCAAAAAACAATGTTGAAAACGAATACTCGAACTATCGAGAGGCTCAGTTGGGTAAAAAACGGAGACTTTTAAAAGAGCGTGCGCTATGGAGTTCAACATGAAAATAAGTAAACAGATGTAATGGTTTTTATAGTAAACGCAGAACTGTACATGAATGAAAACGATATACGAAACGCTGGTGGAGGCAAAATCATATTAATAAGATTTTGGCCTAGAAAAAATGAAAGACCTATTTGTGCAGACAAAAGCCTACGGCTTCTGCACTAGTGTGATTGGAGTTATTTCCATTCCTTTCGTTAACATGAATACAATATTGGAGACGTTTTACGGTTTACTCGTTATATTGAAATAAAATAGTAGTGCATGTCACGCGGATGATATTTTGTGATTTTCGGCCATGGTATGGCATATTGACAAAAGTGTGTAGGGGCGATGATGAGACAGTGAATTTACAACCAAGCCGATTTTTTTTTTACAACCTTGATTTCTTGACCTAAAAATGCGTTTCAAGAAGCTGTGATGTGCTATGGGTTCTCTTCTCTTCAATATTTATGTAGTTTTGCCAACATTAGGGAAGGCTTACCCTGACACTCGTCAAACGAAATTTTCTTTTACAAACTCTGGCAAAAATTCAGCACACATTGGTTATAGATATTAAATTTCTAAAGCTGATGTTTCCGCTTTAGTATTACACCCAACCTCGGTGCAAATAGGATTGGTAGTGTTTGTCAACTAAAGAGGAGTTTTACTTACAGCCCTCGCAGCTCAGTATTGTTATCAAAAACACCTTTGGGCAGTTCCTTCAGCTGGTTGTTGTACAAGAACCTGTTAACAAATAATATTATCTTGTTGGCAAATAGCATTTAATCGTTTATTGTCTTTAATGAATAGTTAGCTAAATCATAATTATACCTATTGTTCAATTAAATCTTCAGCTGAAGTGTTTTTTTAATATAAACTAACTGCGATTTTGAGACGGCAATACTATAATTGACGGCTATTTGGTGAAATTTGTGTTCCGTGTTGGCCAGAGTCGCAAAGCAATGGAAGTCAACACGGAAAATAAATCTTCTTCCAACTAGCTGTCAATATAATGAAATATTGCAGTCTCGAATCTGCAATCGGACATGCAGAATACCGTATTTTCTCGATTAAACGCCGGGGGCGTTTATTTAAAGCTCGGCCTCGTAGACCCGGTGTTTATTCCAATCCGACGTCTACTCGGGGCCCGGCGTTTATTTAGTGAGTGCATTTTTCGACCTTTTTCAGCCATTCATTTTTTTTTATTAACAGCAGTACTGGAGGTTTGTTGAATTAAGAACCAAATTTCAACAAAAACGTTAAAAATATAATAAAATGTCACCAACTTTGTCGTATCTCAGTGAATCATTTAGGTAAGTCATTAGCAAAAAACGTCACTGACAGGAACGGTGATTAAGGCTCTTCTCAACGATAATTTTTCTCCGTGAAACACGGAATTAATGTGTCAGCAACTGCTCGATAGCAAACGTATTTTGTAAGCAATTGAAAACAAGGCGGTGTTGAGGTTCGTGCTCCACGAGTTATGAGAAAGGCAAAATTATGGAACGATTCGAGAAACTGCTGGAAAAACGTTAGAGAAACCCTCGAGATGATCCTGGCTTGATGACAAGACCTGCATAAAAGTTACCATAATTAAAAGAAATTGACACGATACCTGATGCGTCGTTTGTTTCTCCGTTTTTGTAGTTAGAATAATTGTAAATGGTAGTTTAGGTTTGATTATCAGTGGATAAAATTCAAATAAAATGGTAGAAAGGGGACTAGTATGCAGTTACGACACATAATCCTGATTTAATTTACTCGTCTCGAATAAAAACCGAGACCCCGAATAAACACCGGGGGCGTATATTTTAAACTTGGCCCTGTAGACCCGGCGTTTATTCGGGGTCCGGCGTTTTATCGAGAAAATACGATATGATATATCTAAACACTAACTTTGGTGTTGGTGGTATTTTTGAAGAAAAATGTCAGGAATTCACAGCGTTCGTTACATGACACCTCTCAGTTTATTCTAAACTGGTTAAACCCAATGTTAGAGTAGAGCCCTCCGCCCTCCACCTATGTGCGAGGGGATTTTTTTCTCTTCAATCTAGAAAAATTGTTGTATGCAGTGATTTATCCGTGCACTTCTTGGGCAAACTTAACCTGGATTTAACAGATGGACTGGGGCATTTCTTTGCGACAAGCTAGCACTTCTTTTATCTCGTTGGCCAAAACAAGAATTTTTGGAAGTAATGATTAAGCACAATTTTTTTTTCGCTTAAAAATCAGTCAAGTTCAATACACGTGGGAGTCCATTAAATAGTGATCGTTTTACCAGCAATAATTTTATTTTAATTTTTAACATAACTAGAGTATACGTAAAGCGTGCGTTGCCCATGGTTGCTCACCAAGGCACAGGAGCACGCTGACGGATCCTCACTACTTAAGTGACGCTGTCTTCCTCGAGTTAAGTTTAAAGAGGAAAACCTTCATCCTCTTATGATAAAGGTTGTTAAAAGTACCATTCGTGCGACTACCAGAAGTCAGATGGCTGCAGTTTCTTCAGCTTTTTCCAGTGATTGCGCGAATATAAATGCACGCTTAGCACTGGTGACAGACAGACAATCTTAGCGCGCGCAGTTGTATCTCAGAAAAACTGAGAAGTTAGTACACTGGACAAAACAGTTCAGGATATGGTTAAATGATGTTAGTTAAATGATTTACCTAAGTGCCATTAAATAAGGCAGCATAATAGAAAAGAAAATTACACACACGTAAACCTCTTGAAATACACAAGTGTTTACCTCAAGACCAGAAAAGAGCGGGAAACCACTGCGCGGCCAAATCGGTTCTCGCACCAAAAATTCGCTATATTCTAGTGAATGTCTATTAAGTCTTTCAGTTTACTTCACGGCAGAATTTGTTTGAAACATGTAACGAGCATCATTTTTCGTCTTTTTAAGAGCGCTGGCAAAGGACAGTGTATGAACAAATTTCTACATGTACATCTGTTTGGTGAGCAAAAAATCTGGCTCTGTCACGAGTCCTTCCAGTAATTTCGCTCCTGAGATGAGTTTTCCTGTGGCTCATTTTCGTTCCCTGTAACAGCTTTCTCAAAGGGTTCATGTGTTACCTCAGGTATTACCAGTTATCAAAACGTATTTTCCATCGTTTTGCAGTATTTTTAACCTATTATTGATATCTAACCTCCGCAACTGCACTGATTAAAAAATTATGTTTCTTTGTGTGGAAAAGATTATTCAAATTCTCCTTTTTAAAGCGAGCATTTGTTAAACATGGTAGCTAAGCATTGCGTTGTAAGCAAAATGACTCTATCTATAAAAACATAAAAATAGAAACATTGCATAAGCAGGACTAACTGTTGGCGCAAAAACGTACCTGCTGGGGGTACTTTCTTGCCTTTTTCACCGGATTAAAAAAATTTCTACGTGTGAAATTTCCTCTTCAAGTTTGCTGCTGTCTTGTACGGAATTTAGGTAAGGCATTTAAAAGTTACAATTATTTAGGGGCAAGTCATAATTTATCGCCTGGAGGGGTGGTGGCGGAGGATTTTGAGGAAATCAATTAATTTAGGAGGGAGGGAAAGGAGGGTTAACTCAGAAATCGCTGAGTGAATGGGGATGTAGAAAAAAGGAGACACTGATGGATCTTAAGGTTTTTTTTTTACAGCCACGCAAAGAGGTTGAGATGTCGCCGCCTTAACAACTTGTGTTGTTGCTTAACAGTTCATGGTGGAGATATTTTCTAGGCAGTTTCCTCGGACATCAGTTTAGTTAAGACCAAGGAAAAGCGCAATCAAAAGCGCAATCAGAAGAAAGCTGCTTGGTCTGAACAGAGGTTAAAAGAAATATTCTGGATAACATACGGGAATTAGAAGAAAACGTCGAAGACGCAAAAAACTTGCTCAACCCAGAATCTAGTAGTTACCATAGGCAGAAGAAGCAGTAAATGCTTAAGCGACAAGCTTCCAGTCTCATTGAAAGCAATTGCTTAAAAAGACCAAAGCTACCTTCTCAGGTTCCACAACCTAGACATGATGATGAAGACATAAATTTCATTGCAAAAGCAATCGAAGATAAAGCCACCATACTGTGCTTTATACTAGAAAAAGAGTAAAGAAAAGGAAACTTCTTTCCATTGCTAACTACAAACTGGGAAAAAGGTTCATTCGATCGGCTACGACCATTTACAACAGAGCTCAGCCAAAGAATAAGAGAACCATGTTCTGCGGCATTTTGTAATAACAACACATTTTGCAATAACGTGCGCTTTGTGTAATATAGGGTGAAGCATTTTGTAATAAATCTAGCCTACGCATTTTGTGATAACGTTTGACGCAAATTGGGCCGTGGACTGCATTTTGGGCCCCAGGGTGTAGTAGCCTGCGGCTGTATTAAAACTACAATCTTTGTCAAAAATTTTGAGACATCTTTACATTTGGGTAATTGCCTTGGGAAATTCCTGAACCCCCCACCCCCTATCATGTTGAATTTCCCATGCAAAATTAGGTTACCCATAACACAACATTGTTTAGACAACATTGCTAAATCTGGTTTAGTACAATAGACCGCTTTTATTGAAGTGTCCCAAAACTTTTTGACGAGGATTGTAGGCCAAGAGCCACCGGCCTAAAACCCCTGGATCAGTGAGAGGATCTTTAATTTCAACGTGAAATAATGCGTAGGGATATCTGGAGAGTCTATCATCTCTTCTGCCACAAAAGTACTAAAAGGACATTGTAATACTAAGACTGAACAGGAACTTTAATTACTTATTACATCGTATTGAACTTTGAACTTCGTATTACATTGTGTAGTTAACGTTGGTTATTGTCTGTTCTGGTAAAAAACTGTTTTAACAGGTATAGCAATAACAACAACCGAAAACACGCTGATAAGGTAAAAGTGGCTTAAAAAAAGGAAATATCATATTATTTGCACCAAAAATTGTTTTAATTCTGAACCAACCAAAATCCATCGCATATAACTCGAGCCATGCATGATGCCAACGATTGCTCTTAATTATACGTCTTAACTCAAGAATTAATCCACTTGATGGACCAAATTCTCCTTTATGAGCCGCCTTACACCGATTATACCAGGGGATCCGTCACGGTAGTATATTTTCGGTAGCAAGTAAGTGAAAGTATCGACGCACTGGCGAAATCAAGAGCACACATTCCTAAGTCGCTGAAAAAGGATGCAGGCATCACTGGGGTTTGAGTTGCTGCAATATCGTAGAGCTATTTCAAAAATCGTGGCAAATACTCCGTTTGGAAGGTGGTCAAAGGAGCATTTCTCATCGCTCCTACTTTGCTGCCATAGCAACCGCCCTCCTTTGCTGTCTGGTCCTCTCTGTTGGTTCCACTATTCTTTTTGTTTTCTTGTTATTATTTTCTTCCGCTTTCTCCGTTTCGTTTTCTTATTCATTTCATTCTTCTGGTTCTCTTGCATTTCATTCCAACAGTTTTTAGCAGCATTCTCTTCTACCTCTAGGCACTCATAATGCTCCCTTTCCCTTCTGCAAAGTGTCCCAGGTTGAAATTGGCAACTCCAACCCCCGTAAATGGAGAAATAATTGTTTGCCTCCACACCGAGGGAAGAATGAACAGTTATTTGAACACTAAAAATGTCCGAGGCAGACCGTAAAGCTATATGATCTCCATAGGTGCCATCTTTGTTCATTTCAGTCAAGTAATCAGCCCATCCTTGACCAGCAAATAGTTCCAAGGGAAAACCCTGTGAGTCGTTTGGATTTTCTCGTAAATATCTTACAATCTCTCTTCCTAGCATTTCCTAGTGATCGTTCAATACCTATGCTCCTCAAGAAGAAACATAGTACACTAAACTGACAATTGCCATCTTTCAGAGGGTGAAAGGCAATGAGAGCTCTTTTTCTAAAGAACTCTACTCTATCCTTTCGAGTTAAAACAGTACGAACTTTCTTTCGATGTAACCGTTTCTGTCCTTTTTGCTTTGCTCTTTCCTCTTTGCTTTCTCTTCCTGATAACTATAACACTTGTGATATCTTCTACAGAAATCCACTTCTGCACACTTTTATGTGAATTTGGATTGATGAACGATACTTTGTACATTGAGGTTTAGAGATTTCTTGCAATTACTTAGGCTCAGTCTCCAGCCGTGAGTGTCTCGATGCGCCCGCGATTCTCGCCACCTTCACGGCTGGGCGAACGGGTTTGGTTATTGTTTAGACTGACCAATCAGAGACAAGCCCCCTGAAATTTGCGGGGCAGAATGCACGGCATAATTTAGCGGGATTTCGTCTTTCTTTTGAAATTTCACACTTTTAGGAGGCGTGTCAGGAAATACTTTTCGCATTTCGCTTTTTCTCAAGACGATACAAAAAAAAAACCGATAAAATTTATGCAATCGACGTGTGGATTCTCTGCATAATTATTATAATTGTAATAACGTCACGGACATGTAACCAAATCCGTGCGCCCAGCCGTGAAAGTGGCGAGAATCGCGGGCGCATCGAGAAACTCACGGCTGGAGACTGAGCCTACCAATTACCCTGCCTTTCAGAATGTGCCTTCGTTTTGGAGCAATCCTCCCTTTCCATGACCTAAGCCTCAGCAATACTTTATCTTCTGGTTTATACTTTGGGAGGACGGTTGCGACGCATGTGCTTGTCCATCATCTTTTTTTCCAGCTTTCGGTTGTAAGACTTGGCTCTTTTCCTAATGTTTTTGACGGTCATATGGTGTTTAGATAGGTCTTTCCTTCTGGGTTTTTTTAAAGATTCTGAAGGACAACTGTCAATGTCGTAGTTTTCTAAACATGCTTTTGCCACAATATTCGATTTTCGCCCATAGTAAACTTCAAAGGGGCTTAACCAACCAAGTTCTTTTTTCGTTTCTTCGTTAGGCATTCTGCAGTAGCTTGACAAGTTTTTTGTCCAGTTGATTCCTCTCCCCTTCATGGCGAGCAAGTCATACATCATTTTGTCACGCAATCATCGGTGCGAACGTTCAACCTTGCCTTACGATTGAGCTGAGGGTGGTAAGGCCTACTGCGAATTCTTCGAATTTTATACTTCTTGCAAATACTTTCTACACACCAATGAAATTCCAGGCCTTGGTCACTCTGAAGTCGATCCGGTGGTCCATCCCATTCATATATCTTTTTTGAGTTCCCTTGCTATATCTCGACTTGACTTTGTTGACAGTGGTTATAACGAGCCAGAGATAACAACTGAATACATCCATGATAGAGAGAATGTACCTGTAACTCTTCCCACCAAGCTCGACTGGCTCCTTGCTTAAGTCAACCAAATCGATCTGGTGTTGCGACTGTACGTGGTGTGCTCTAACAGGCTTTGGTACAACTTTGTAAATGCTGCATTGTGGACACGGTATTTTATGTTACTTGTCGTGACTTGTCGTATCTTTCGCTCAGTAAGTCCTGCGTAACTATCGTGTAATCGTTATTTTATCTTTTTCTAACCGGCCGATTTGGTTTATTTAAATGGTTTTCCAACAACTCCTGAAACCTCCGACTTTTCACGACCTTCCTACCGTTGAAATATAGCGTGGGACTTTCTTCATTTCCGAGAGTAAAGAATTACTTTCTTCTCCAAACTGGACCACGGCACTTTTCTGTGATCTCATCCGCTGAGCTACAGGCACGTGGAATTCCCCTGGACAAGAAGTAGCAAAGTCTTGTACTTATCGTCATCAACTCTGTGAATAAAGATATCTCGCTTCTTCTTTTGTACGTCTCCACCTTGAACAAACGGGAGAATACAGCAAAAGAGCCCGTGTCGTACTTATCGCCATCAACTCTGTGAATAAGATATCTCGCTTCTTCTTTTGTTTGTGTCACCGGCAAAGGAGTCATTTGCGCCTCAACTCCGCACAAGTTTCTGGTAATTAAACAAAAGCGAAATTGTCACACATAAACAAAAGCTGAAAATGTCATGCTACAAAGGCTAATATCTTAAGTTTATGCTAATTTGGGAGCCAAAGAACAACTATTCACTCTCACACTGAGTAGTAATAAAATTGTGTTGGTTTGTTGCCTCGAAATTTAAAAATGGTGTTAAATTTCCGCCGAGAGAATGATGATCTGGTCACACGGCGATCCAGCGCCTCCCCGGGAGGAGCGTTGCGTGACGACATTAAAAAAAACAAGGGAAGTGTACTTTGACGGCCAAATGGAAGTTCTGTATTTATTTCCTATTTTCCGACTGCTTTTCCCATTTGAAAAATTCTGCTTTTCGGTTTGTCATAATTCTTAATGCTGCTTCATGGCATTCCTTCCAATTTTCACTTTCAATGACCGGCGTGTGAATTTTAGAACAAATAGCGTCATTGTTAGCGGGCCCGCGAAAAAAGAGGAATTTTTGTCGCCGTTAAAGATGGTATCCAAATTTTTCGATTTAGATTGGTTCTATCTACTCAGTGTTTAGTTTAATTATATATATAACGAACTGAGATTCCCACAACAAAAACGATATATTATAGAAAGAACGAACGAACAAACGATCACTACTGCGATGATCACATCATTTGTAGTCCCGCAGTTCACACCATTCATTCTAAACGGAAGTTAACATGACTATTTGCTCCACACGGTCAGCTTCCTGAGTCAGTCCAAGTCTAAATAACTGAAATGGCTTTTTCGATCCCAGTTTCAGCTTCTCGTCGAATTCCTTCTTTAGCTTGGGAAAAATTAAACGTTTCAGAAAACTTGTAGAATATTTTTTTGACGATGACGATTATAATGAGGTTGAGGAGGAGGAGGAGATGTTACGCAAATTAACTTCTCACAAAACAATCTTTTAAAATACCTCATTACAATTTGTATCAGACGTTATTACAATTTGCGTATATTTACAAGTATTGCAAAATGCTGCAGCCCCTATTACAAAATGCGTAGGTTGGATTTATTACAAAAATGCTGCACCCTTTATTACACAATGCGCACACTATTACAAAATGCCGCAACCCTTATTACAAAATGGGTAACACATTATAAAATTCGTCGGTATCTGATTACAAAATGCTGCAGAACAAACCATCCAGGCAAGACGACACCATGGCAAAGGATTGTTTTATTGGGAAAAACTTTCCAAAGGTGAAGAATGTACCAACGAGAACACGCATTACCAGAAAGCCCATGTTAAAAACATCATTGAAAGAAGATTTTTCAGTGCCAAGAATATCAGGCCCGGTACGTCTGAAGGATTTGACAAGGCTCGAAACATAAGGATTTTAACTCTTTCTGACGTGGGCAAGGCTCGGAGAATTATGCCTGTCATTAAAGACATACCAAATGCCGTTACATTTTTATGTAATTCAAAATCCATGGCTACAAGAAAAGAGGGAGAACATTCTTAACATAAGTAAAACACGTGAGCGCGGACTCGAAGTGCATAAGGATTTCTTCTTACCTCCAGTCAAGCCATGCTGGGCAGATCTAGACTTGAGAGACGCCGGCCCGGCGTAAGCGTATCGAATTATGAACTTCGATTCCGAGATGCTGAAATGGCGAGAATTCGTGGTTCCGAGTATCGAGTTCGGTGCCACAGATCAAGAGGACACAGTGGCCAGGGTGAAGCGGAAAGAACTAATTCAGACATTGCTGATGGTCTAGTTGATGGTGCTACATTAGAGTGCGATCGCTTTAAAAGAATCGTAGATCCTTCAGCAGAGGATGTTCGAAGCAAAAAATACAAAAAAGAACGCATGCAAGGATACATGATTCCCCAGTTTTGAGAGAATACATCCAAAGCAGAGTCAGCGAGCCTCCCGATAGTCAGGTACACAAGAACCCAAAATGTGAAACCCACGGGCATTTTTGTCTGATTTTTGGAAACATAGCTATTTTTACTAACTCGAGTACGATGATTTCGAAAATTATTGTTGTCAAGCTCAATTCTTGTGTTAAGATGGTGTTTTGGGGCATTTAATTATGACGTCACTGTCCAAATAAGGAGTTTTCTTTCCTTTAGCAATTTCAAGGTTAATAGATCCAGAAAATATTTCAAATCGTTATTAGTGTACTGTGAAGCTGATTCTAAGATTTTCTAACAATTTTTACGCTTTTTCTATGAATATCGAGCAGTCACATGACAATTGAATGTACCCTCTTATCTCAAATTCACCTTATCACAGCTATAGTTGAAAAACGAATGTGATTCTTGTATTAATAAAAAGCTGCAATTGAAAACATGCAACCCTTTCACTGATATCGTCAATAGTACGAATTCTCGGCAATTGCAAAACCTTCCCGTGCCTGCCCTAATCATGATCAAGGTAAGGTAAAAACTTTTTACGGCTAATTCAAAGGTAAAAACAAATGAGAAGACAAAGGGCAGATCTATTTGTCAGCGGTCTCCCTCAAAGCGTACATAAGGATGAGCATCCATGACTCCTTGTCTCTTCGCGCCAGGCAGCCATTCCGACCATAACGGCTTTTGCTTCAGCAAATCTTTCCCCGGTTCAGCAAGCACATGCACTCCGCCTGCCTTCAGATGTAGAGAGTGTTCTTGGCCTTTCTTCTCCAGCCGTTTGGTGCTGGTGCTGCTGCTGGCTTTACGAATCCCCGATCGTATTCCTCGTACCGAACTATATTCGACGTTGCGTTTCTTTAACCTTTCGTTCTTCGCAGTATCGCAATTTTGCTGGGCGCATCTATTCTGGTTGTCCAACAGGGAACCTTAGAACCTTCCTCTTCGGCCTTTTCGTGTTATTTCTCGCTTTATGGGAACCTATACGTTTATATTAAGCTTACGGGGTTAATTCAGCACTTCGCCGCTTCGCAACCTCGCTTTCACCCGGTAAGCAAACTCTTCTACCTGTACTTCTGTTGTATTTAGACTTTTTCACGGCGTTTTTTCGCCAGTGGGTTCTAGGTTTTCTGTTTGTTTGTTGATCGTTTTTGCCAGTTTTTACTTTTAAGTTAGGGAAAATTTTCTTCGCTTTACTCAGTTATATTGCGAGGTTTATTTCGTGTTGTGTTTATTGGTAGGTAGCCGTTTAGTTTATTTGCATACTCCACGTGCTCTCTGGGCGTCACTTACTGTTCGGTTTATTTAGCACGTTGTGTGTTATCGGCACTTTTATTGTGTGTGTCCTGTCGTTTCTTTCAGGCTGCTCTTGCCATCGGGGCTTTGCAGATGCTTGCATTTGTTGTGCACGCTGCTCTGGCCATCGGGGCTTTGCGGGTGCTTGTTGTGACAAGTTTGTGTTTATTTGCATGCTGCTCCTGTCATCAGGGCTTTGCAGATGCTTGCAGTTTGTTGTGCAAGCTGCTCTTGCCATCGGAGCTTTACAGGTCCTTGTGACTAAAAGTTTGTGTTTATTTGCACGCTGCTCTTGCCATCAGGGGTTTGCAGTTGCTTTGCAGATGCTTGAATTTTGTTGTGCAAGCTGCTCTTGCCATCGGAGCTTTACAGGTCCTTGTGATTAAAAGTTTGTGTTTATTTGCACGCTGCTCTTGCCATCGGGCTTTGCAGGTGCTTGTGGTGACAAGTTTGTGTTTATTTGCACGCTGCTCTTGCCATCGGGGCTTTGCAGGTGCTTGAATTTGAGGTTCACGCAGCTCTTGCCATCGGAGCTTTGCAGGTACTTGTGATTAAAAGTTTGTGTTTATTTGCACGCTGCTCTAACCATCGGGGCTTTGCAGATGCTTGAATTTGTTGTGTACGCTGCTCTTACCACCGGGGCTTTGCAAGTGTTTTTAGTGACACGTTTATATTTATTTGCATGCTGCTCTTGCCATCGGGGCTTTGCAGGTGCTTGTAGTGACAAGTTTGTGTTTATTTGTATGCTGCTCTTGTCATCGGGGCTTTACAGGTGCTTGTAGTGACAAGTTTGTGTTTATTTGCATGCTACTCTTGCCATCGGGGCTTTACAGGTGCTTGAATTTGTTGTTCACACTGCTCTTACCACCGGGACTTTCCAGGTGCTTTTAGTGACACGTTTATGTTTATTTGCTTGCTGCTCTTGTCATCGGGGTTTTGCCGATGCTTTAATTTGTTGTGCACGCTGCTCTTGCCACCGGGGCTTCGCAGGTGCTCTTAGTGGCTTGTTTGTATTTATTTGCATGCTGCTCTTGCCATTGGGGCTTTACAGTTGCTTTAATTTGTTGTGCACGCTGCTCTTGCAATAGGGGCTTTGCAGGTGCTTTTAGTGACACGTTTGTATTTATTTGCATGCTGCTTTTGCCATCGGGGCTTTGCGGGTGCTTGTTTATGACATGTTTACCTTGCGGACGTGTTAATGACACGTTTACTTTGCTGAATATGCTCCTCTTGCCATCAGGGTTTTGCCTGTGTGAGTTACATTTTAGTTTGGTATGCTTCTCCTACCCCCGGGGCTTTGTAGGCGCTTGTTTTAGTCGCGTTTGAATTAGCTTGGTGTGCTGCTGTTGCCGACACAACGTTCCCGTGTAAGATGACTACATGTTAAAGGATATGTTTTTATTTTTCCCATGTGAGCTATGGAATAAAGATTTAATGAATAAAGGATCATTGCGTTAATATGCGCAAGTTAATTAAGTTCTGAGAATAAAGCCTCAATTTTTAAGTTTAACGTTCCTTTTTTCTTCTCCTGTCGTTTATCCCCATCCTTCTTTTTTGGTTTCTTTTGTCCTGAGGTTGACAGTCTTGAAGGGAGTCTAATTCCCTACTCGGATTACCGGGGCCAAGGCTGTCATCTCCCAGGCTCCCTGTTATTTCTATTTCCTTCTCTAGCCAGTCCTTCATTTTGTTAGCGCATTTTGTTTGCCAGATATGTATGTGTTTTGTTCCCTGTGAGTCTTGCTCTTATGCAACCTCTTGATAATCGGGGGCTTTTCTTCTTCTATTAGAGCCTGGGAGATGGCAGCCAAAGGTCACCTTTTACGCTTTTGTTTTTCGATCGCCGATGTTTCTCTTTTAACCAGTTGCTGCTTGCACAACAGGCGCTTGTTTGGCCTTTGTGTTTGCCCTACGTGGAGGGCCATTAATTCTTTAAGTTGCTGTGATTTTTGTTTGAGCGAGGAATTTGCAAGTAAGAGCAATCTTACTGATTTGTGCATGGGAAAAGAAAGCTATGAAAGCAGTAGAAGATTTCGCGTTTGGCTTTTTGTTTCCTCAAAAAGAAAAGAAAGAAATCCACTGCCAGAAAGTTCCAAATAAATGTTTAAATGGATTAGACATTATATTCACCGGGGACAAGAAATCTTTAAATATAAGATCTACGACTCGCCTATAAGGTTCAAGACTCGCCTATAAGGTTCAAAGCGCGCTGGTATATAAATGAAGGTGACGGAAAGACAAAAATATTAATGCTTAATGAGTTTACAGAAGAGGCGCTTCTGTAATAATAATAATAATAATAAAGAGGTCTGTTAATATTGGTGTCAGCTGACTCTCACTGACTTTGAGATCCTAGAGGAAGCGTTAGTTTTCTACCAAAATTGTACATCGTATAGTTACGATATTTTGCTCTTTGGGATGAAAACTCTGCAAGAAAAATGCTCAAAAAGTGGAGGGATGTTAAGGTATATTATCTAAGAAGAGTATATTAAAAATTATATTAACTAAGAAAACACAAAAGAATGAATAAAAGTCCCGTAAATGATTGCCTTCCGACCAAGTTCTACCATTTTTTGTGGTAATTAACGAAGGTTTTCTTTGGAATTCTTACAACGGGTCATGTGACAAAGGTCTCTTGTCTACTTCACAAAGTTGAGAATTGTTTTCTCTTATTGCTGGTTTTTGACATTTGAGGCCTGTGCTGTAACACTTCTGATTTGCGAGTTTCTGTTTTCCCAATAAGGCAGTCGCCCATGGCGTCAAGCAGAAACTTCTGCTTTCCTGAACAGGTTTACTGGGGAACTTATGAGGCTTGTAGACAGATATGCGTTATATAGATAATGGGTAAAAATTAGTTCCTCTTTTGGACAGATTTTGATGGCACTGAATGGTCTTTTACGGAGCAATCGCTTACTATTAATAATTAATAATCTCGGAGCATCCTTGGGCTCCTGGAGAACACTAACATTTTGTGTATTACTGTTGGGAGAGTCCACGCAATTTAAATCCTAGGAGGAGCTAGGATGCAGGCGATAAGGCTATTATCTTGGACGGCGGCACAGAATTGCCCGAGGAACTTGATTCTTTTGATTCAATCTGTGAATTTCAAGTCAATTATGCCAAATTTCAACCCTCAACCCCCCCCCCTCCCCTCCATAAAAAACTATTAGTATAAGCCTATAGATCGGGCACAGGGAAAATGAAAAATATGTCGTCTGACAATTTAGTTTTATACGACTGCATAAACTCCACTACAGTTGTAAGTTACCTCAGCCACTCTCAGAAATTAGCGGAATTCAGAGAGTCTGTGTTCCGCACATGCTCAGCAACGTGGCTAACTCTTTGACGAAAAACGACTGCCTTAAAGGTAAGCTGCTTCAAAATTGACTTTGTACATGTATTGCCTTCCCCGCTTTTAGCACCTGAAGGCATTTTAGACGAAATTATTTCCATAGTTTAATTATCTCCACTGGGATAGTTAAGAGCGTGAGGTAAAGTGAACATGGCAGAAATGATTAATGGTTAATATACTGGAGGTCTCAATGAAGTGGCTCGCTACCGTTATTGAAGTGATGATACTGATAGTAAGTGACGATAGAATCCATTTGCTGCGGAAATTGTTTTCCAGTCCCTCAAGATGAAGTGGATGTGTAAGGGTTTTTTAAATGATGGTAATGATAGAAAATGATGGTTAATTCCACGTTTTATGATTTATTCTGCGATCTTAAAAAGATAGAGTGTAAAGGGCAGAAATGATTAATCATTATGATACAGGAAGCCTCAAGATGTTTGCTGTGGAAATATTTTATCACTCCCGTAAATGAAGAGAGGACTAAGTTATTTTTTACATGATGATTGTGATGGTATATGGAAGTATTTCTTAGTCTCTTTTTTACTAGGTTTGGGCAAATTGTTTTGCAGATCCCTCACCTCCAAGGGTCTTTGTGCACCGGATATAAGAGCTGAACTTTACTATAGGTCTTTTTGTGGATGGCATTAAAACAAACTTGCTCATTGGATGTTCTAATGGGCCTCTTTCTTATAGATCGTTTTCGCTCACGTGGTCAGCAGCTATGCAGATTTCTTGGAACAAAAGAAGGTTTTTACATGAGAAAAGTTTCCAATCCCCACAGGATTTTCTTGGTACTTTAACATTGCCGCTGTTTCATTGCTTTGGTACACCAATATGGCGGCCGTGAAGTCATGTGAAAACGATCTATAGGTCGTGCTTATTGTAGTTATCGTCAGGTAAAATAATGTTGGAGACCTGGATGTCCGGCAAAACGTTTTGAGTTCTGAAACGTTTCAGTCTAAATCTGGAATCATTAAACCAACTTTTTGGTGTATTGTAGTTTTCTCCTCCGCAGAGGCCTCCTACAGTAACGCCTTGGCTGCACGCTTAAGAAAAAGTGCACGGAGGCTTGTTTTTTCTTTCCCTGTTGTCTACTAGTAGGAGCCTCTGCGTAAAAGAGAGGTATTGTAGCGGTGTGTCTGTCCAAAGTTAATCGAGGGATTTGCGATGAAACCTTGCAAGTTTCAAAGGCCACAACAAAGGCGCTACAATTTACATGTTCAAAGCACCACAACCGTGCACAATCACACACACTATGGTTCACAGACACTATGGTTCACAGATACTATGGCTCACACACACTATGGTTCACACACACTATGGTTCACACACACTATGGTTCACACACACTATGGTTCACACACACTATGGTTCACACACTATGGTTCACACACACTATGGTTCACACACTATGGTTCACACACACTATGGTTGACTAACTTTACAGTAACACTTCTATTGTTTAGCTGCTCATACAAAATTCAAAACCTATTGTTGTTTGTGCTCGGTCAACGCTAAAAACCGTAACAAAAACATACAACAAAGAATCTTTTTGAGCTTCAAAACCAATTTCTTCCATTAAATGTGGTCTGCTTGGTGAAGGTTTAAAGAATTTTGCGCACCTGATGCACTCCCGTCATGCGGCTGCAAAGTTGTTGTTGTCAACTGAAGTGTGAGGGAAAGTGACGAAAGTGTCTTTCTCAAAGGGAAACCGTTTTTTTCCGTGTACACCTGAGTCACTTCAAAGCTCACTCTTTCGATCCAGATTCTTCCTGGACAGATTGCAACACCGATGATTTTCTTTACAACAAAGGCTAGAAAGAGAGAGAGAGATTCTTGCAACGTCTGTGAGAAATCGGCAGAAACACTTGTCCTCTTGGAATAGAGCGTTTTCATATGACGTCACGGCGGCGATATTGGTGAACCAAAAACAATGAAACGGCGGCCATATTGGCATACCAAGCCAATCCTGTGGGAGTTGAAGTCTTTTCTTATGTAAACACTTCCTTTTGTTCCAATAGATTTACATAGTGCTAGTCACGTGAGTGAAAACGCTCTATAGCTTGTTTTGGAATTGTAAACATGCGTGCTCCTTCCTGAGAGTCTTCTTCATTGGATTTCTCAAAATATAGCTCATTCGTCTGGCCTTCACCTTCTCTCATCCTTTTATCTTGGCTTTATTAGTGGTACATTCGATTTGCCTGCTCCTTTCTGTACTTCTTATCGGTTCTGTGCTGCGTCTAATATTTTATCGAAAACAAATTCTTTAAACAAGCTAAGTGCCACTAGGTATTAATTCCTCTTTTGAAAGCTGTGGTCTTGTTTAAGACATTTCAGTTTTTATTGTAAGTAACAAATATATAAAGTAAAATTACATAATTAGTTGATTTGTTTTTCTATTTGGATATTTTAAGTGATGTAACGTAATGTTAATAATGTTTATAGATGTAATGTCGTGTGGTTGGAATATAAGTTAAACGTGGTAAATAAAAGGAGATACCAAAGAAAAGTTTTAGTTTTAGTTTTTGTTGTTTGCTTTTCGCTTGCCGTATGCGGCATATGTCTTCGTCTATATCCGTTTTTGTAGTTTTAGTATTTTAATGGCCGCATTGGCGGGAGCCGCAAGCATTAGCCGAATATTTATGTGCTTTGATAACAACATGGGCCCTAGGCTTTTCAACTCTTTCCTGGTACCCAGCCTGTTTTACGGACCTTCAGTTTGGGTGTTTGTGTACTGAGATTTCAGTTATGAGTGTTGTGTCTTTTAGTAGAAATCTTAGGTCTTTGGTTTTGGGTGTTTAGTTTTGGGGATTTTTGAGTGTTGGGTGTGTTGGGGGTTTAGGGTTCAAGCTGGGCGTTGTTTGTTTTCGTTAGGCTGTTGCGACAGCTGGCTCCCATATCTCATCCTTTAAGCGTCAGGGAGAGCGTTGCAAATAGATTGCTATTTGTCAGCGGTCTCCCTTAAAGCGTATATAAGGATGAGCATCTATGACTCCTTGTCTCTTCGCGCCAGGATGGCAGTTCGATCTGTCGCGGCGTGTCCGCGTTGTGCTTCCTTCTCTTACAATTTTTGCCTCCTCTCTTTGCTCTCCTTCTCGCTTCCACACTGTTGCGTTTCAGTTTTGTCCCACCCTTTGTCCCGCCCTGTTTGCTGCTTATTTGTTTCTCAACTGAAAGCGGCAGCTGGCTCCCATATCTCATCCTTTAAGCGTGAGGGAGAGCGTTGCAAATAGATTGCTATTTCAAGCATACGCGTATTGCTGTCGCATTTGATTGTTGGAATTTTTAATTGTTTTGGACATTAAAAACAATAAACAATCCCAGGAGGCAAACGTTACAATTATAAGCGGAGTGCGACTGGAAAGAAGGGTGGCGGCACCGTTGGTATCAGCGTTTAGCAAATAGGCTTTGTCCGGCAACCTGCATTCCCACATTGCTGCGCAAACATCAGCGATGTTTGACATACACCACGACGACCGCTTGATCCTCAAAGAGAGTGCCAAAGAGAGACAGAAGCAAGATAATGAAGCTGTCAGAGAATGCTCTACATTCTACACTACAAAAATTTGGGGTGTTTTCGCCACAGACAAATGGGACACTGCAGAACATTACCACAAAAGATCTTGCGACTCCAGAAATTGTGCAGTCCCCCGTCCAAGCTCCTTTTTTTGAACAGAAGCTACTATCTTCATACAGAGAAGAAGAAGAACGGTTCGTTGAACGGAGGCTACTATCTTCAGACAGAGAAGAAGAAGAGCGGTGGCGGGAAGAAGGGGCGAAACAAAACTTCCGTGTCCTATTCGAGAGAATAATCTGCATACATTTGCCAGCCTTTATACCCGTAATAAATTGATCCTTTGTGATTAACAATGTGCAGTTATTTTGCCAATGCCCTTCGATTTGATACCCTGTTCATTCAATTCAATGACACATGGCCATTTTCGCGCAATTGAAAAAACCGGCATTTCATATTTTTTTGGTAATCTATATTTATTAACCTCTCCAACGATATATATAGTTTGCCGTGCTTTCCTTTAAAATGGTTCCCATACCAATTTTTTCTCGGAGGACACCCGCGAAGGTCCGGAGTAACCCTAAAGGATGGCCAGTTTACAAGTGAGCTTGGTAACTCTTTGCCTTCGGCCATGGCAAATGTCCTCAGGCTGCCTATTGTTATAATCTCACAAATGGAAAATTTGCTCATAATTCCAATTCTCGCGAGTTTTTTTTAATTTTCACCTATTTTCCTCGCGTTAAGAAGACATAAACTCTTCATCCTCTGATGATAAAGTTCGTTGAACAGCGCGACACATGCGATTTCTATAATTAAGATGCCTATAGTTATTTCAAATTCACTTTCTTCCCAGTGATTGCACGATTATAAAAGCATGCGTAAAACTGTAGTCAGACAGACAGTCTCAGTGCGCGCCATATATATTTTAGAAAAACTGAGACGTTATCTTATAAAACAAGTCGCAAACACCTCATCTGTGCAACCATCAAGTTATGTATGCATTTGAGACGTTTGCTAAGCACGCAAGGACCTAGAGTCGTTCGAGGCGATGCTATTACGCTCCTTTAATTTCGTGCTCAGCGACCTCCCACGTGCATCCATAAGTTAATAGTGTCACGCTGTACGTTTACCACTTATTAATTCTTTACATTGTTTCGTTTCAAATATCATTCAACCGGACTTTCTTGCCTCAGTTCTTGTTGTGCTGGCCCACAGGCAAACATGAAGCTCTTTTGGTTGCAATAGTTTTCATTATCAGCCTCATCTAAAGTTGTTAGCAATTCGGCTTTCAAGGTCCTGTCCACATTTCTTCGTTTTTCGTTTAAAACGAATACTTCTGGGTACGTTTTATGGCTATCTTGCAAATGAAAACGATCAAAAAACAATATCGAAAACGAACTCGAACTATCGAGAGGCTCAGTTGGGTAAAAAACGGAGGCTTTTAAAAGAGTGTGCGCTATGGAGTTCAACATGAAAATAAGTAAAGAGATGTAACGGTTTTTATAGGAAAACGCAGTACTGTACATGAATGAAAACGATATACGAAACGCTGATGGAGGCAAAATCATATTAATAAGATTTCGGCCTAAAAAAAGTGAAAGACATATTTGTGCGGACAAAAGCCTACGGCTTCTTCACTAGTGTGGTTGGAGTTATTTTCATTCCTTTCGTTAACATGAATACAATATTGGAGACGTTTTACGGTTTACTTGTTACATTGAAATAAAATAGTAGTGCATGTCACGGGGATCATATTTTGTGATTTTCGGCCATGGTATGGCATATTGACAAAAGTGTGTAGGGGCGATGATGAGACAGTGAATTTACAACCAAGCCGATTTTTTTACAACCTTGATTTCTTGACCTAAAAATGCGTTTCAAGAAGCTGTGATGTGCTATGAATTCTCTTCTCTTCAATATTCATGTAGTTTTGCCAACATTAGGGAAGGCTTACCCTGACACTCGTCAAACGAAATTGTCTTTCACAAACTCTGGCAAAAATTCAGCACACAGTGGTTATAGATATTAAATTTCTAAAGCTGATATTTCCGCTTTAGTATTACACCCAACCTCGGTGCAAATAGGATTGGTAGTGTTTGTCAGCTAAAGAGGAGTTTTACTTACAGCCCTCGCAGCTCAGTATTGTTATCAAAAACACCTTTGGGCAGTTCCCTCAGCTGGTTGTTATTCAAAAACCTGTTAACAAATAAGAATATTATCTTGTTGGCAAATAGCATTTAATCGTTT
This sequence comes from Siderastrea siderea, assembly GCA_964030785.1. Taxonomy (NCBI): domain Eukaryota; kingdom Metazoa; phylum Cnidaria; class Anthozoa; order Scleractinia; family Rhizangiidae; genus Siderastrea; species Siderastrea siderea. Next base: position 21,450,844 of record OZ034974.1, on the reverse strand, counting down.
ATTGTCTTTAATGAATAGTTAGCTAAATCATAATATCCTATTGTTCAATTAAATCTTCAGCTGAAGTGTTTTTTTAATCTAAAATAACTGCGATTTTGAGACGGCAATACTATAATTGACGGCTATTTGGTGAAACTTATGTTCCGTGTTGGCCAGAGTCGCAAAGCAATGGAACTCAACACGGAAAATAAATCTTCTTCCAACTAGCTGTCAATATAATGAAATATTGCAGTCTCGAATCTGCAATCCGACATGCAGAATACCGTATTTTTTCGATTAAACGCCGGGGGCGTTTATTTAAAGCTCGGCCTCGTAGACCCGGTGTTTATTCGAATCCGACGTTTATTCGGGGCCCGGCGTTTATTTAGTGAGTGCATTTTTCGACCTTTTTCAGCCATTCATTTTTTTTATTAACAGCAGTACTGGAGGTTTGTTGAATTAAGAACCAAATTTCAACAAAAACGTTAAAAATATAAAACAATGTCACCAACTTTGTTGCATCTCAGTGAATCATTTAGGTAAGTCATTAGCAAAAAACGTCTCTGACAGGAACGGTGATTAAGGCTCTTCTCAACGATAATTTTTCTCCGTGAAACACGGAATAAATGTGTTGGCAACTGCTCGACAGCAAACGTACTTAGTAAGCAATTGAGAACAAGGCGGTGTCGAGGTTCGTGCTCCACGAGTTATGAGAAAGGCGAAAATTATGGAACGATTCGAGAAACTGCTGGAAAAACGTTAGAGAAACCCTCGAGGTGATCCTGGCTTGATGACAAGACCTGCATAAAAGTTACCATAATTAAAAGAAATTGACACGATACCTGTTGCGTCGTTTGTTTCTCCGTTTTTGTAGTTAGAATAATTGTAATTGGTAGTTTAAGTTTGATTATCAGTGGATAAAATTCAAATGAAATGGTAGAAAGGGAACTAGTATGCAGTTACGACACATAATCCTGATTTAATATACTCGTCTCGAATAAACGCCGGGACCCCGAATAAACGCCGGGGGTGTATATTTTAAACTTGGCCCTGTAGACCCGGCGTTTATTCGAGGTCCGGCGTTTAATCGAGAAAATACGATATGATATATCAAAACACTTTGGTGTTGGTGGTATTTTTGAAGAAAAATGTAAGGAATTCACAGCGTTTTATACATGATACCTCTCAGTTTATTCTTAAATGGTTAAACCCAATGTTAGAGTAGAGCCCTCCGCCCTTCACCTATGTGCGAGGGGATTTTTTCTCTTCAATCTAGAAAAATTGTTGTATGCAGTGATTTATCCGTGAACTTCTTGGGCAAACTTAACCTGGATTTAACAGATGGACTGGGGCATTTCTTTGCGACAAGCTAGCACTTCTTTTATCTCGTTGGCCAAAACAAGAATTTTTGGAAGCAATGATTAAGCACAAGTTTTTTTTTCGCTTAAAAATCAGTCAAGTTCAACAACCGTGGGAGTCCATTAAATAGTGATCGTTTTACCAGCAGTAATTTTATTTTAAATTTTTAACATCACTAGGTGAAGAGTAAAGCGTGCGTTGCCCATGGTTACACACCAAGTTACAAGAGCACGCTGACGGATCCTCACTACTTAACTGACGCTATTTTCCTCGAGTTAAGTTTAAGAGGAAAACCTTCATCCTCTTATGATAGGAGTTGTTAAAAGTACCATTCGTGCGACTACCAGACGTCAGATGACTATAGCTTCTTAAGCTTTTTCCAGTGATTGCGCGAATATAAATGCACGCGTAGCACTAGTGTGAGACAGACAATCTTAGCGCGCGCAGTTGTATCTCAGAAAAACTGAGAAGTTAGTACACTGGACAAAACAGTTCAGGATATGGTTAAACGATGTTATGTTAAATGATTTACCTAAGTTCCATTAAATAAGACAGCATAATAGAAAAGAAAATTCGCACAGGTAAACCTCTTGAAATACACAAGTGTTTACCTCAAGACCACAAAAGAGCGGGAAAACACGCGCGGCCAAATCGGTTCTCGCACCAAAAATTCGCTATATTCTAGTGAATGCCTATTAAGTCTTTCAGTTTGCTTCACGGTAGAATGTGTTTGAAACATGTAATGAGCATCATTTTTCGTCTTTTTAAGAACGCTGGCAAAGAACAGTCTATGAACAAATTTCTACATGTACATCTGTTTGGTGAGCAAAAAATCTGGCTCTGTCACGAGTCTTCGAGTCCCTCCAGTAATTTCGCTCCTGAGATGAGTTTTCCCGTGGCTCATTTTCGTTCCCCGTAACAGGTTTCTCAAAGGGCTCATGTGTTACCTCAGGTATTACCAGTTATCAAAAAGTATTTTCCATCTTTTTGCAGTATTTTTAACCTATTATTGATATCTAACTTCTGCAAGTGCACTGATTATAAAATTATGTTTCTTTGTGTGGAAAAGATTATTCAAATTCTCCTTTTTAAAGCGAGCATTTGTTAAACATTGTAGCTAAGCATTGCGTTGTAAGCAAAATGACCCTATCTATAAAAACAAAAAAATATAAACGTTACACAAGCAGGACAAATTGTTGGCGCGAAAACGTACCTGCTGGGCGTACTTTCTTGCCTTTTTCACCGCCTTAATGGGCTATTGAAGGATTTTAAAAAAATTTCCACGTGTGAAATTTCCTCTTCAAGTTTGCTGCTGTCTTGTACGGAATTTAGGTAAGGCATTTAAAAGTTACAATCATTTAAGGACAACTCAAAATTTATCGTCTGGAGGGGCGGGGGCGGAGGATTTTGAGGGGATCAATTAATAATAGCGGAGCTCCATTGCTAAGGAAATTTGGTAATCTATCAAGCCAAAAATTTTGGTAGTGACGTAGTAGTCACGTGACCGTCCGTCCGTACATCTGTACGTCCGTCCGTCCACACCACAGGGATATCAATACACTTTCTACACTGGATAGAACCCTGTGCTGAATCCCGTGTGTTTTCGGCGCGAAATCGCATGTTGACCCGCGTTGTAGCAAAACAAGCAAAGACAACAAAAGTCAAAAACAAATTTGTTAGTGGAAAAAAAAGTTCAAAAGAACACTCAGTTGTCTTTTTGGTGGAAGGGGAAAAGTTCAATCTAGGCGAAAGAAATTCGGCGATAAAGTTCAGGCAAAAAGTTCAAATTTGCCTCGTCGGTTCTGTTCAAACTCGGTCGGCACACCGCTTGAGTTCGCAGCTTTTCGCAGCGGCTTCGACGTCAAATATAGCAGAGCTAGTGCTTTTTGGTTTTTTCTGTCCACAACCATGGTTTTTACGGCGTTTCGGACACATTTTGCCAGGAAAAACACCAGCATTTTCATGCTGATAGGCAGCTTGTTAAGAAAGAAAGAAATAAGTATTAAAAATTAACTACGAAAACAATGTCAAACGCCCATGGCCAAGTGGACTAGTTACCGGCGTCTCACGCCGACGAGCCGGGTTCGACACTCAGCGGGAGCAAGAATTTTTTCTTTTTTTTTTTCTTTGTTTTTTTTTTTAAGAAAACGACTTGGATGAGAGTATTTTCACAAATTAATAACTGCCAGCAAAAACAAAACAAAAAACAAAAGCAAAAAACAGACAAAACAAAAAGGGGGGCTCCGCTTTTAGGCTTGGCTAAATCTATATATTATTTAGGAGGGAGCGAAAGGAGGGTTAACTCAGAAATCGCTGAGTGAATGGGGGTGTAGAAAAAATGAGACACTGATTTATCTTAACGTTTCTTTTTTACAGCCACGCAAAGAGGTTGAGACGTCGCCGCCTTAACAACTTGTTTGTTGCTTCACGGTTCATAATGGAGATCTTTTTCGGCTTCTCGTTGTCTTCAATGGCGTGAGATATTTCCTAGGCAGTTTCCTCGTACGTCAGTTTAGTTAAGACCAAGAAAAAGCGCAATCAAAAGCGCAATCAGAAGAAAGCTGCTTGATCTGAACAGAGGTTTAAGAAAATATTCTGGATAACATACGGGAATTAGAAGAAAACGTCGAAGACGCAAAAAACTTGCTCAACCCAGAATTCAGTAGTTACCATAGGCAGAAGAAGCATTAAATGCTTAAGCGACAAGCTTCCAGTCTCATTGAAAGCCATTGCTTAAAAAGACGAAAGCTATCTTCTCATGTTCCATAACCTAGACTTGATGATGAAGACAAAGATTTCATTGCAAAAGCAATCGAAGATAAAGCCACCACACTGTGCTTTATAGTAGAAAAAGAGTAAAGAAAAGGGAACTTTTTTCCATTGCTAACTACATACTGGGAAAAAGGTTCATTCGATCGGCTACGACCATTTACAACAGAGCTCAGCCAAAGAATAAGAGAACCATGTTCTGCGGCATTTTGTAATAACAACGCATTTTGCAATAACGTGCGCTTTGTGTAATATAGGGTGAAGCATTTTGTAATAAATCCAGCCTACGCATTTTGTAATAACGTTTGACGTAAATTGTAATGAGTTATTTGAAATGAAGTCAATGTGGTATTCGACACCGCTGATCTTCATGGTTGTTAGTTGTTGGTATGAAACAAACATTTTAAATTCATTCTATCATTAAAAAATGTTTGTACAGTTACTGCCACGTATTCTTTTGCAATTTCCTGATATACAGGCAGCCAAAAGCGTGTCCTTTGGTACTCGACTTCGGTCCTACGGTTTATCGAGATTTGGCGGCTTTTAAATAGGGAATGGGCCATGGGCCGTGGACTGCATTTTGGGCCCCAGGGTGCAGTAGCCTGCGGCTGTCTTAAAACTACAATTTTCGTCAAAAATTTTGAGACACCTTTACATTTGGGTAATTGCCTTGGGAAATTTCTGAACCCCCCACCCCCTATCATGTTGAATTTCCCATGCAAAATTAGGTGCCCATAACACAACATTGTTTAGACAACATTGCTTAGGGGGGTCATTTTAAATCTGGTTTAGTACAATAGACCGCTTTTATTGAAGTGTCCCAAAACTTTTTGACGAGGATTGTAGGCCAAGAGCCGCCGGCGTAAAACCCTTGGGTCAGTGAGAGGATCTTTCAACATGAAATAATGCCTAGGGATATCTGGAGAGTCTATCATCTCTTCTGCCACAAAAGTACTAAAAGGACATTGCACTACTAAGACTGAACAGGAACTTTAATTACTTATTACATCGTATTGAACTTTGAACTTCGTATTACATTTTACATTGTGTATTTAACGTTGGTTATTGTCTGTTCTGGTAAAAAAACTGCTTTAACAAGTATAGCAATAACAACAACCGAAAACACGCTGATCAGGTAAAAGTGGCTTAAAAAAAGGAAATATCATATTATTTGCGCCAAAAATTGTTTTAATTCTGAACCAACCAAAACCTATCGCATATAACTCGAGCCATGCATGATGGCAACGATTGCTGTTAATTATACGTCTTAACTCAAGAATTAATCCACTTGATGGACCAAACTCTCCTTTATGAGCCGCCTCACACCGATTATACCAGGGGATCCGTCACGGTAGTATATTTTCGGTAGCAAGTAAGTGAAAGTATCGACGCACTGGCGAACTCAAGAGCACACACTCCTAAGTCGCTGAAAAAGGATGCAGGCATCACTGGGGTTTGAGTTGCTGCAAGATCGTAGAGCTATTTCAAAAATCGTGGCAATGACTTCGTTTGGAAGGTGGTCAAATAAACATTTCTCTTCGCTCCTACTTTGCTGATTATCATTCTCATTCTGATTCTCGTATATGCCATAGCAACCGCACTCCTTTGCTGTCTGGTCCTCTCTGTTAGTTCCAACAATCCTTTTCTTTTCTTGTTATTATTTTCTTCCGCTTTCTCCATTTCGTTTTTTGTTTATTCATTTCATTCTTCTGGTTCTCTTGCATTTCATTCCAACAGTTTTTAGCAGCATTCTCTTCTACCTCTAGGCACACATAATGCTCCCCTTCCCTTCTGCAAAGTGTCCCAGGTAGAAATTGGCAACTCCAACCCCCGTAAATGGAGAAATAATTGTGTTTGCCTCCACACCGAGGGAAGAATGAACAGTTATTTGAACACTAAAAATGTCCGAGGCAGCCCGTAAAGTTATATGATCTCCATAGGGGCTATCTTTGTTCATTTCAGTCAAGTAATCAGCCCATCCTTGACCAGCAAATAGTTCCAAGGGAAACCCTGTGAGTCGTTTGGATTTTCTCCTAAGTATCTTACAATCTCTCTTCCTAGCGTTTCCTGGTGATCGTTCAATACCTATGCTCCTCAAGAAGAAACATAGTGCCCTAAACTGACAATTGCCATCTTTCGGAGGGTGAAAGGCAATGAGAGCTCTTTTTCTAAAGAACTCTACTTTATCCTTTCGAGTTAAAACAGTACGAACGTTTCTGTCTTTTTTGCTTTGCTCTTTCCTCTTTGCTTTCTCTTCCTGATAACTATAACACTTGTGATATCTTCTACAGAAATCCACTTCTGCACTCTTTTATGTGAATTTGGATTGATAAACGATACTTTGTACATTGAGGTTTTGAGATTTCTTGCAATTATCCTGCCTTTCAGAATGTGCCTTCGTTTTGGAGCAATCCTCCCTTTCCATGACCTAAGCCTCAGCAATACTTTATCATTTGGTTTATACTCTGTTGGAGGACGGTTGCGACGCATGTGCTTGTCCATCATCTGTTTTTCCAGCTTTCGGTTGTAAGACTTGGCTCTTTTCCTAATGTTTTTCACGGTCATATGGTGTTTAGATAGGTCTTTAATTTTGGAGTTTTTTAAAGATTCTGAAGGAAAACTGTCAATGTCGTAGTTTTCTAAACATGCTTTTCCACTATATTACGCGACTTCAGACTTTCCTGATAGTCACTCAACAAAGTGGAATATGAATACAGCCGAAAATAAAACGCTCTCGATAGGCTCATCTACAAGCTTTTCGAATAAGTTATCGACGATAGACATTTCTAAATCTTTATCGAACGTAATGAGCTCAACGCTCACTTCAAAAGCAGTGACGGCCACAACTGCTGTCAAGAGTTCACCATCAGACCTCAGCAAGCGTACGCTATTATTGACATTAGTGTCACATAGCGTGTCTGTAATTTTGCCCATAGTAAACTTCAAAGGGGCTTAGCCAACCAAGTTCTTTTTCCTTTCTTCGTTAGGCATTCTGCAGTAGCTTGGCAGTTTTTTGCCCAGTTGATTCCTCTCCCCTTCATGGCGAGCAAGTCATACATCATTTTGTCACGCAATCATCGGTGCGAACGTTCAACGTGGCCTTGCGATTGGGCTGAGGGTGGTAAGGCCTACTTCTAATTCTTCGAATTTTATACTTCTTGCAAATATTTTCTACACACCCATGAAATTCCAGGCCTTGGTCACTCTGAAGACGATCCGGTGGTCCATCCCATTCATATATCTTTTTGAGTTCCCTTGCTATATCTCGACTTGACTTTACGTTGACTTTGTTGACAGTGGTACGAGCCAGAGATAACGACTGAATACATCTATCACATATAACTCGAGCCATGCATGATGCCAACGATTGCTCTTAATTATACATCTTAACTCAAGAATTAATCCACTTGATGGACCAAACTCCTTTATGAGCCGCCTCACACCGATTATACCAGAGGATCCGTTACGGTAGTATATTTTCGGTAGCAAATAAGTGAAAGTATCGACGCACTGGCGAAATCGAGAGCACACATTCCTAAGTCGCTGAAAAAGGATGCAGGCATCACTGGGGTTTGAGTTGTTGCAAGATCGTAGAGCTGTTTCAAAAATCATGGCAATTACTTCGTTTGGAAGGTGGTCAAATGAACATTTCGCTTCGCTCCTACTTTGCTGTCTGGTCCTCTCTGTTGGCTCCACCATTCGTTTTGTTTTCTCATTTGTCATTATTTTCTTCCACTTTCTCCGTTTCGTTTTCTTCTTCATTCCATACTTCTGGTTCTCTTGCATTTCATTCGCACAGTTTTCAGCAGCATTCTCTTCTCCCTCTAGGCACAGATACTGCTCCCTTTGCCCTTGTGCAAAGTGTCCCAGGTAGAAATTGGCAACTCCAACCCCCGTAAATGGAGAAATAATTGTGTTTGCCTCCACACCGAGGGAAGAATGAACAGTTATTTGAACACTAAAAATGTCCGAGGCAGCCCGTAAAGCTATATGATCTCCATAGGTGCTATCTTTGTTCATTTCAGTCAAGTAATCAGCCCATCCTTAACCAGGAAAAAGTTCCTAGGGAAAATCCTGTGAGTCGTAAGGATTTTCTCGTAAGTATCTTACAATCTCTCTTCCTAGCGTTTTCTGGTGATCGTTCAATACCTATGCTCCTCAAGAAGAAACATAGTGCATTAAACTGACAATTGCCATCTTTCGGAGGGTGAAGGGCAAGGAGAGCTCTTTTTCTAAAGAACTCTGCTCTATCCTTTCGAGTTAAAACAGTACGAACTTTCTTTCGATGTAGCCGTTTCTGTCTTTTTTGCTTTGCTCTTTCCTCTTTGCTTTCTCTTCCTGATAACTATAACACTTGTGATATCTTCTACAGAAATCCACTTCTGCACTCTTTTATATGAATTTGGATTGATAAACGATACTTACTTTGTACATTGAGGTTTTGAGATTTCTTGCAATTACCCTGCCTTTCAGAATGTGCCCTCGTTTTGGAGCAATCCTCCCTTTCCATGACCTAAGCCTCAGCAATACTTTATCTCCTGGTTTATACTCATTGGAGGACGGTTGCGACGCATGTGCTTGTCCATCATCTGTTTTTCCAGCTTTCGGTTGTAAGACTTGGCTCTTTTCCTAAAGTTTTTGACGGTCATATGGTGTTTAGATAGGTCTTTCCTTTTGGGGGTTTTTTAAAGATTCTGAAGGACAACTGTCAATGTCGTAGTTTTCTAAACATGCTATTGTCACAACATTCGAATTTTGCCCATAGTAAACTTCAAAGGGGCTTAGCCAACCAAGTTCTTTTTTCGTTTCTTCGTTAGGCATTCTGCAGTAGCTTAGCAGGTTTTTTGCTCAGTTGATTCCTCTCCCCTTCATGGCAAGCAAGTCATACATCATTTTGTCACGCAATCATCGGTGCGAACGTTCAACCTTGCCTTGCGATTGAGCTGAGGGTGGTAAGGCCTACTTCGAATTCTTCGAATTTTATACTTCTTGCAAATATTTTCTACACACCCATGAAATTCCAGGCCTTGGTCACTCTGAAGACGATCTGGTGGTCCATCCCGTTCATATATCTTTTTAAGTTCCCTTGCTATATCTCGACTTGACTTTGTCGACAGCGGTACGAGCCAGAGATAACGACTGAATACATCGATGATAGAGAGAATGTACCTGTAACTCTTCCCACCAAGCTCGACTGGCTCCTTCCTTAAGTCAACCAAATCGATCTGGTGTTGCGACTGTACGTGGTGTGTTCTAACAGGCTTTGGTACAGCTTTGTAAATGCTGCATTGTGGACACGGTATTTAATGTTACTTGACGTGACTTGTCGTAAGTCCTGCGTAACTATCGTGTAATCTTTGTTTTAGCTTTTTCTAACCGGCCGATTTGGTTTATTTAAATGTTTTTCCAACAACTCCTGAAACCTCCGACTTTTCACGACCTTCCTACCGTTGAAATATAGCGTGGGACTTTCTTCATTTCCGAGAGTAAAGAATTACTTTCTTCTCTAAAACTGGACCACGGCACTTTTCTGTGATCTCATCCGCTGAGCTACAGGCACGTGGAATTTCCCCTGGACAAGAAGTAACAAAGTGTTGTACTTATCGTCATCAAGTCTGTGAATAAAGATATCTCGCTTCTTCTTTTGTTTGTCTCCGTCTTGAACAAATGGGAGAATACAGCAAAAGAGCCTGTCTCATACTTATCATCATCAACTCTGTGAATAAGATATCTCGCTTCTTCTTTTGTTTCTATCAGCTTTCAACAAACGGGAGAATACAGCAAAAGAGCAACAAAAACAGATGAATACTGGGAAACATTTTGAATCCCACTCATCGGCCTCATCAGTTGAATGAAGAATTAGAGCCTGCCAGGATTCCTTCCCCCCCCCCCCCCCCCCGCCAAACTCGTCTCATGTTTGAGAGAAAGACAATTATCCTATTGGCTGAGATGACCACAAGGGAATAGCCCGTAAATTTTGATTGGCTGTAAATGCCCCATGGGAATAATCAGTCGCTTTGAGACATTTTAAATCTGTCTGACATTGGAAATCTGTTTGCCTGGCCTTAAACGTTAACCGGTTGAACAAACTTTTTAAACGGATAGCTTAAGACAAAATTGGCGTTAAACGAATAGCTCAAAACGATTGAACACTCTAAATGACCGACAAAAACCTAAGAAGAATTAGAACCTAGCTAGCCGAAAGCGATATCGTAAACACCGGCAAAGGAGTCATTTGCGCCTCAACTCCGCAAAAGTTTCCGGTAATTAAACAAAAGCGACATTGTCACACATAAACAAAAGCTGAAGTGTCATGCTACAAAGGCTAATATCTTAAGTTTATGCTAATTTGGGAGCCGAAAAGTGCCAAGAACAACTTGCGTTGTCGATAACTATTCACTTTCACACTGAGTAGTAATAAAATTGTGTTGGTTTGTTGTCTCGAAATTTAAAAATGGTTTTAGATTTCCGCCAAGAGAATGATGATCTGGTCACACGGCGATCCAGCGCCTCCATGGGGAGGAGCGTTGCGTGACCACATTTAATAAAAAAAAGGGGAAGTGTACTTTGACGGCCAGATGGAAGTTCTGTATTTATTCCTATTTCCGACTGCTTTTCCCATTTGCAGAATTCTGCTTTTCGGTTTGTCAGAATTCTTAATGCTGCTTTATGGCACCCCTGCCAGTTTTTACATTCAGTGACCGGCGTGTGAATTTTAGAACAAATAGCGTCATTGTTAGCGGGCCCGCGAAAAAAGAGGAATTTTTGTCGCTGTTAAAGATAGCATCCAAATTTTTCGATTTAGATTGGTTCTATCTACTCAGTGTTTAGTTTAACGAACTGAGATTCCCACAACAAAAACGAAATCATATAGAAAGAACGAAAGAACAAACGATCCCTACTGCGATGATCACATCATTTGTATTCCCGCAGTTCACACCATTCATTCTAAACAGAAGTTAACATGACTATTTGCTCCACACGGTCAGCTTCCAGAGTCAGTCCAAGTCTAAATAACTGAAATGGCTATTTTGATCCCAGTTTCAGCATCTCGTCGAATTCCTTCTTTAGCTAGGGAAAATTTAAACGTTTCAGAAAACTTGTACAATATCTTTTTGACGATGACGATGATAATGAGGTGGAGGAGGAGGAGGAGGAGGAGGAGATATTGCGCAAATTAACTTCTCACAAAACAATCTTTTAAAATACCTCATTACAATTTGTATCAGACGTTATTACAATTTGCGTATATTTACAAGTATTGCAAAATGCTGCAGTCCCTATTACAAAGTGCGTAGGTTGGATTTATTACAAAAATGCTGCACCCTTTACTACACAATGCGCACACTATTACAAAATGCGTAACCTGTTATAAAATTCGTCGTTATTACAAAATGCCGCAGAAAAAACCATCCAGGCTAGACGACACCGTGGCAAAGGATTGTTTTATTGGGAAAAACTTTCCAAAGGTGAAGAATGTACCAACGAGAACACGCATTACCAGAAAGCCCATGTTAAAAACAGTGCCAAGAATATCAGGCCCGGTACGTCTGAAGGATTTGACAAGGCTCGAAACATAAGGATTTTAACTCTTTCTGACGAGGCCAAGGCTCGAAGAATTATGCCTGTCATTAAAGACATACCAAATGCCGTTACATTTTTATCTAAGTCAGAATCCACGGCTACAAGAAAAGAGGGAGAACATTCTTAACATAAGTAAAACACGTGAGCGCGGGCTCGAAGTGCTAAAGGATTTCTTCTTACCTCCAGTCAAGCCGTACTGGGCAGATCTAGACTTGAGAGACGCTGGTCCCGGCGTGGGCGTATCGAATTATGAACTTCGATTCCGAGATGATGAAATGGCGAGAATTTCTGATTCTGACTATCGAGTTCGGTGCCACAGATCGAGAGGAGACAGTGGCCAGGCTTTAAAAGATTCAGAGATCCTTCAGCAGAGACAGTTCGAAGCATGTCTTTACATGATTACAAAAATATGAAAAAGAACGCATGGTAAAAAGTGCATGGTACGTTTGCAGCCAAGTTTCCGAAAGGATACATGATGCCCCAGTTTTGAGAGCATACATCGAAAGTAGAGTCATTGCGCCTCAATACTACCAACCTACAGAATAATCGCAACTCTTCCGAAAAGAACAAAATGAAAGTACCCGATTCAGCATACTTTAGGAAGAGTGAACGCTCCATGGAATTGCACTACATTCGAGGAGAGCTGTTTATGGAATTCTGTTGAGATTCATGTAAGGAAGCAAAAGAAATGAACAGCAACTTGTGTTTCTGGTGCAGTAAAAACAGATGGGTAGGAAATCCTACAGATCGAATTCCTCAACCACTCCCCGAACCAGAGAAACCCGGTCATTACATGGATGTTTTTACAACCCTAACGTACGATGGAAATGGGAAATGTAGAAATCCGGACGACTATTTGCCCTGAAAATGCCTTAAAGACCTATATACGAGAAGAAGAGCATTAGTCGGGAAAATGCTGATAGTAATAAAGCCTTCCCAGAGAAGTTTTATGTGGATGGGAAGTGTGGTATTGAATATTTAATGCACCTTGAGGACATCTAACACAGAAAAGGAATTCGAGAAAGAACTGCAAAAGAGCTCAAGAGAAAACAGCAAGAACGGCGATATGGTGATTTTAACTGGAAGGAGATTGTGAAACAGGGTAACCTGGTCAAATTACGAGTCAACAAGCTTGAAATTTATTGAAAAGAACATGGACTAACAACGATAGAGAAGAAAGCTGATAAGATACAGGCAACTCGGTGCCATTTCTTTCGGCAGATTTCCACGACTGAGAAAAGGTTTGAACAAGAAGAAGAAGAAGAAGAAGAAGATGATGATGATGATGATGATGTTGATGATGATGATGATGATGATGATGATGTTGATGATGATGATGATGATGATAAGGAGGAGGAGGAGGAGGAGGAGGAGGAGGAGGAGGTGGAGGGGGAGGAGGAGGAGGAGGGAGAGGAGTAGAAGGAGGAAGACGGCGACAGTGCTGTTGAGAGCGACGACTATGATAGTGACGACGATGACGTACTAGCCGATTTAGATAGCCACCTTGATTACAGTGTTATGATACAGTTCATACCTGATGAATTTGTTCCCGTGGTGGGTGGAGCACAGTTAAAACGCCGTGAGTCTTTTTGTTTTAAGTTTATCCAACTGTATTTTTTGCCCATGGGTGCACACCAGGGCGCAGGAGCACGCTGACGGATGCTAAATACTTGAGCGCACACTATTTTTCTTGAGTTAGTTTTAAGAAGAAATGATACCCACATCCTCTCATGATAAAGGTTGTTAACAGTACCACACGTGCGCTTCCAGAAGAAAGATGCATATAGTTTTTTTTCTTCAGCCTTTTCCGGTGATTGTGCGTGTGCAAATGCACGCGTAGCACCAGACAGACAGTCTTAGCGCGCGTAGTTGTATCTAAGAAAAACTGGGAAGTTTTGTTATAAAACAGATGGTGAACAACTAATCTGTGCCGCTATCAAGTTATAGATGTAAGCTAGGCGTTTACTAGTTGTTAACTGATTACAGATTTTCTCGTTTTAACAATTTCTTCTGTATCTAAGCAAAAAGAAATTAAAGGGCCAAAACGCCGTCTCTTTTGTGACCTCAGAAAGCTGACCTTTCGACTGGTTCCGACTTTGACACCCATCATCTTCCCTTATGTTCCATATCTAGTATTATAACAGTTTTTGTTACAACTTGTACCCCACTGTTTTGGTAAACGAATTTGACCAATGTATCAATGACAGTTCCTGAAAAGGACTTATCTATCGGCTCATGAGAGTTTTGAACAAACCAGTCAGTATTAGCAGAGAGCTAACAAGTCTGGAAACGTCTGGGATTATGATTGTGTGAGAATGACGCTTGTTAGTATGGAGGAAATCCAGTTTATGACATTATTACCTTCTCATTACCCCACTTTTGCCTGCCCTTTGCCTAGTCAGTAACAAGGATTAATTCTAATGAGACATAACTACTGAAGGTGCACGTTTTACAGTTAAACAGGCTTTCATTGATGCCGAGTAAGCTAAGCCTTATCCTGTATAATTGATTTCTTCACAGGCCTGATTTGCTGTTCAGATATTCCTCCAACGAACCCAGATCGCGATGCAAATATCATTCTACCAGACGATCTTTTGCCAAATAGAGCCTCAGCTTTTGTTGTGGCGTGATACAAGCAAGCACGTGTTGTACTGGTTGTACTGTAGTTTTCATCATCAGCTAATTCAACCTCACCTATAGTGAGGTATAGTGAGTTTGAAGTCGCTTAAGAAGATTTTTAGGGGAAATCGATAAAAAGTGGAAGAAAGCACCAAAATTGGCACAAAGCTTCTGCTTGGTGTGGAAACAAATTTAGAAGGGGTGCCACGCGATTTGATGATCGGGGGGGGGGGGCACGACAGGCACTTCAGTTTTTAGTTAACTTCGTCAGCATGGAAACGAGGCTGCTTACTCAAAGTGTACCGTTTCATTATTTGCACCAAATAATGCCCACATTCTCTTTTTGGTAAAACAAACATATCTAAAAGGGGTGCCATACAAGCACAAATCATCAGGCACAAATGATTTTTCACTTCATTAAGCCAGCATGCCAAGCACTTAGGTCGTTTGCGGCATGGTAACATGATGACCCAAAGAGTGCTTTGTTTCCGAAATGATGTTCCAGAACATTTTCATGTTCGTATACTTCACTGCCAATCAAGAGTTTTCTGGATACTACCTCTCCCATATAACGATCGGAGTTTTGCATCTCTCGCTGAACTCACAATTTCGCTAGACTAAGAAGGTTCTACTAACTGCTTCCTATTTTTACATTCGGCAAATGCTGGGTTTACTGAGAACACTTAAATCACCAAGGTTATAGTTTTTGGTCAGAGTAAGAATGTAGTATTGCTTGTATAAGTTACAAGAAACTTAAACCTACTGCCATAATTCAGTATAACGTCTAGGACCAAGGCTGGTATATTTAAATGCACATCCTTACTGAATGCAACGCATCTAAGCGGCCGGGGGCACAGGCACATAGGTTGTTGACAAAAACTTCAACGTGTTGACCTTACCAGGAGCAGCTTAGACTTTTTTGACACCGAGTACCCCCTAATACACGGGTTACGTGCATCATACATGAATAACGTAGTGCGATGCAATGGAGTGTGTAATGCTGGTATGAAGTACCCAGAACGTAGCGGAGTGACACCGGAATGAAATGCAACGGAACACAACAGAAAAAAGGAACGGCTTATTCCAGTGTCATTAAGGTGGCAGTCCACCTCATTCCGATGTTTAGTAACGCCCCGTTGGATGTGGCGCAATACACGCTCTAGAAGCTACAGGGAGTGCCATACTGCTTCTTATCGACAATTGTATTGCATGAAGTTGCGCATTGAACGTAATGTCATTTAACTGTAGCCACGCAATGGTTACAGGGAAATTGATATCGTAGAATAGGTTGAGAGTGAATGCGTAACGACGTTCTTGTGTAAGTTTATAAATATTTCTGACTAGAATTGTAACGATTTTTCAGCTATATATTTTAAATACGTTGCTTGGAGAAGGCGTCCGTTTCTTGAAGGTCCGATAACTTGCCTGGCCGTATAGGTATTTATGGTGGTAATTACTAGTGCGAACTTGCATTGTTTTCCATAACTTTAGAAAACGTTTTAAATTATGCTTTCAAAATAAAAAAGTGCAGTCTCCATCCAACAATATCAAGCACACAAAAAACTTTGACGGGTCCGATAAGTTATCGGGAGTTTCTCGCTCGCTAGCGTGCAATCCAGCCAAATTATCTCTTGTTCGAGACGCTCGCACAAAACCCGAACTGCAAATACTCGCTACTATCTCTATACTCACTTGTATACTTTTTGCCGAACGGCATACAATTCATTGCTTTCATATTTTTTAAGCGTAAACTTTTGCAGACGGCCCTTTGTAGACAGAAATTCTTGATGAGTATTTTTTTTAATTATCTGTGAAGTTTTTAAATTATAAAAAGTGGTGTGATTTGTCTCTTTAATGATATGTATTCTCTTACAATGAAGCGCAAATCGTCATTATATTGCATATTTTCATAGAGCCATAGTAGTTACATGGTCAGACATTGTACAAAAAAGAGGCAAATTTGATTTCTGTGATATACATTTAAAACAGTGCTTGAGGAGAATCCTTTTATGGTGGCGTGTGAGGAGTGATGCGTGATGCGTAGAATAACCGTACACAGGAACCCACTGGGCTCATGAATGCCATGGCACCTTCACTGATAAAATAAAACCCAATAGAAAGGGCTAACTTAAAGAGCTACCCAGTTCATGCCCACACTTAACTTCACTGATACGACACAAGTGAGAAAAACGTTTTTCTCTTTACTATACGGAGCCATCGGTTCATGGTCGATTACGTAATGTGTTCAAGAAAGACAATGAGAACAAAATGCACAGAAGGGACATAAAATCTCTACTGACTTTTCAGTGGAAACAATTAATTAATGCTGTAAAGGAAGCCTGAATAAATCGCAGTCTTAAGCAAAAATCGTCTCATGCTCACCTAAATCGGAAACAAATTCTTGTAGGATCTTTATGTGGTCATAGTGGAAGTACCCCAATTGTTTAGAAACTAACCATACCGCTACCCCCTAAATGACATGTTTTAATATATTTGGTATCAATATTTGATCAAAAGAAGCGTGTTAAATTGTATCCTCGTTTAACTTGCCAGCCTCGTTTCCATGTGGACAGAAAGTACCGAAACCTTACTTGCGTGTCACGGCCCCTCGAATAATCGGATAATCGGATGACATGGCATGATTTAACAGTCCCAGCTCAGAAATGATTTTACAACACGCAGGCCATATTCTATATAAAACGGCAAAATGACTAGCTTCTCCCGTCAGTAGACACTAGTATAACATACTGAGAGAAAGCTGTAAAATGAAAACGATCGAATTATCGTCGCCAAGACGATGACTTTTGCTCTGGTAGTTTTTCTTTTCACTTTCACTAATTAATTGACATTTAAAGGGGCAGTCTCATGGCGATTTTCCTATCTTCTTTCTCACAATTTTGATTAATTGATATCAAAGTACCTTGCTCATACATGAATTGCTGTTAGACCACCAAGGGGACTGTTAAATGAGTTTTCAAAAGAAAAAAAACAAGCCAAAATTAGTTTTTAGAGATTTTATCTGAGACACAGGGGCAGAAACTTGAAAAATTCTGCCAGAAGTTTTCAAGTCGGACGCCATTTCCATCCTGGCCATCCCTATCCAGATATACTTATTTATAGTTTCCATGTACTGGAATACCCATTTTATACTACTGACCATTATTTTTAGGCTTCCATAGCTAAAAATGTGTCTTTGGCTTTTCACAGTGATACTAAAAATCGATGAGACTGCCCCTTTAAAGCGTTTTCACAGGAGCTGTGATACGACACGAATTATAATCACAATTTATTGAACATTTGAAATAAATGTTAGTCAATCAACGACTCTTGTTTGGGCTTGGACCTTGGGCTTGTAATCTTCGGATTGAACACAAGCTAGCCAACCTTATAGGATTGATTCAATACATGAGGAAGTTGATTAACGTGCTATCAACCTGCATGTAGATCTGACAAGGTTATGAAAGGCTTACATGTCTTGATCAAATTAATTTTCCAAACTCTGATAAGCCGCAAGGTGAAGTTAAAAATATTAAATTACACAGAAGCAGGTTCTGCCTTAACCTCATCCCAAGCCTCAAAGCAAATAGAGTAAGTGGTGTTTGTCAACTAAATTCTTAATCTTGGAAAGTTTTCTTGTACAGTAAGTTATTAGTGAACTCTTCAGGGTAAACTGAACTTGGAATTAACAGATGGATTAGGCATCTGCTTGCGACACTAGCATTTTTTTTGGCTCGTTGGCTAAAACAGGAATTTTCTGCGGTAATAATTGAGCGCAAGGTTTTTCTTTCGCCATTAGGAAATCGCTTTGTAAATTTCTACAAACGCGGGATACTGGGACTTAGTATTGGTAGTCATACGTACTGGTATTGGTCATTTTGAAACTACTAATTTAATTTATAACATAACTTGAGTAAAGCGCGCTCCCTAATTAGTTAACAATTTGCTCAAGGGTTCACATTGACGAATGCCAACAACTTGAGCGAACACTCAAGTGACGAAATGTGGCGTTCGCGATCGAATCACAAAATTTTAAAATTAACTCTCGACTTTTTTCTTTACCTATTTTCCTCAAGTTAAGAAGACATAAAGCCCTCATCCTCTGATGATAAAGTTTGTTGAACAGTGTGACACATGCGATTTCTAGAATCCAGATGCTTATGGTTATTTTGGATTCACTTCCTTCCCAGTGACAGTCTTAAAGCGCCCCTACATATTTCAGAAAAACTGACAAGTTATGTTACAAAACAAGTCGCAAACGCCTCACCTGTACAACCATCAAGCTATTTATGCAATTGAGACGTTTGACAAGCATACAAGAAGCTTCCAACTAGCTGTAAATATAATGCAGTATTGCCGTCTCAAATCTCCAATCGGACATGTGGAATACTGATGATATATCTAAACAATTTTGTGCCTGGAGTCTGGAGTCGTTCGAGGCGATGCTATTACGCTTCTTTAATTTCGTGCTCAGGAACCTCCTACGTGCATTCATAACTTGATGGTGTCACTCTATGCGTTTACCACTTGTTAATTGTTTGCATTTTTTTTTCATTACAATTATCATTCTACCGGACTGTCTTGCCTCAGTTTTTGTTGTGCTGGCACACAAGCAAACATGCAGCTCTTTTGGTTGTTGTAGTTTTCATCATCAGTCTCATCTAAAGTTGTTCGCAATTGCTTAAAAAGTCCCGTCCACATTTCTTCGTTTTTGGTTCGAAACGATTACTTCTGGGTGCGTTTAACGGCTATCTTCCAAATGAAAACGATCAAATAAAAGTGTTGAAAACGAATACTCGAAACTATCGAGAGGCTCAGTTGGGCAAAAACGGAGACTTTGAAAAGGTTGTGCGTTATGTATTCAATATGGAAATAAGTAAAGAGATGTAAGGGAATTTACTGATAGGAAAACGCAGAAGTGTACACGAATGAAAAAATATACGAAACGCTGGTGCAGGCAAAAACATGTTGATACGATTTCGGCCAAACAAAATGAAAGACTTGTTTGTGCGGACAAGCCTACGGCTTCTTTACAACAGACTTGCAATTGTCAACGGTTAAAGCGTGATTGGATTTATTCTCATTTCTTTAGTTAAAATTAATCCAATATTGGAGAAGTTTGACGGTTTACTCGTTACACTCGATTTACAAGGGCTTTCTGGGAAATGTTCGTGCAGTAACTACATTTGCATAATCAGCGAGTGATTAATTTTCATCCAGTACTAGAAGTCCTAAAACAACACGGTATTTTCTTATTTCCGAATAGTTTTGCTGCAAAAATTGTCTTCGTTCGTGAACGGATGCAAACTTGTGCAAATTGCGCACTGTACGTTTCTATATAGCGCTCAAATTGGCCCTCAATCAGTCAATTTGGCCACTTTCAGAAAGGCTTGCACCGCTCTCATTACCACGTGCAGCTCGCTACAATCAACATCAGTCGCAAGAAAACAGTCTTTTATTTTGAATATGCAAATGCTATAATTACACATCTACCCATAAATCCATTAGTTCTCATCGTTAAGGGTTTTGACTTTTCATATGACAACGTTTTTTCAATCGAGTGTATATTGAAATAAACTCGTAGTGACGGTAGTGCATATTTTGTGATTTTTGGCCACGGTATGGCATATTGACAAAAGGGTGTAGGAATGATAATGAAACAGTGAATTTACCACCAAGCCGATTTCTTTACAACCTTGATTACTAAAATCCGTTTCAACAAGTTGTGATGTGCTATAAATTAACTTCTCTTCAATATTCATGTAGTTTTGCCAACGTTAGGAAAGGCTTCCCCTGACGCTCATCAAACGAAATTTTCTTATACCGCTGAAACTCTGGCAAAAACTGAGCGCACAGTGGCTATAGATATTACATTTCTACAGCTGATATTTCTGTTTTAGTATTACACCTAACCTCGGTGCAAATAGGATTGGTAGTGCTTGTCAACTTAAGAAGAGTTTTACTTACAGCCACTGCAGCTTAGTATTGTTATCAAAAACACCTTTGGGCAGTTCCTTCAGCTGGTTGTTAGTCAAATTCCTATTAACAAAGAATATCATCTTGTCGGTAAACATCATTTTATCGTTTATTGTCTTTAATTAATATTTAGCTATATCATAATATCCTATTATTCGATTAAATCTTCAGCCGAAGTTTTTTTTAATATATATAAAGTAACTGCGATTTTGAGACGACAATACTATAATTGACGGCTATTTGGTGGAACATATGTTCAGTGTTGGCCAGAGTCGCAAAGCAATGGAACTCAACACGGAAAATATATCTTCTTCCAACTAGCTGTCAATATATGAAATATTGCTTTCTCAAATCTGCAATCGGACATGCAGAATATGATATATTTAAACACTTTGCTGTTTTTTGACAATAATTGGTATTTTTAAAGAAAAATGTAGCGAATGCACAGCGTTTTATGATACCTCTTAGTTTATTCTAAAATGGTTAAACCCAATGTTAGAGTAGAGCCCTCCGCCCTCCACCTATGTGCGAGGAGATTTTTTTCCCATCAATCTAGAAAAAATGTTGTATGCAGTGATTTATTCGTGAACTTCTTGGGTCAACTTAACCTGGATTTAACAGATGGACTGAGGCATTTTTTCGCGACACGCTAGCACTTTTTTTAGCTCGTCGGCCAAAACAAGAATTTTTGGGGGTAATGATTAAGCACAAGCTTTTTTTTTCGCTTAAGAATCAGTCAAGTTCAATACACGTGGGAGTTCATTAAATAGTGATCGTTTCAACAGCAGTAATATTATGTCAATTTTTAACATAACTAGAGTAAAGTGTGCGTTGCCCATGGGTGCACACCAAGGCACAGGAGCACGCTGACGGATCCTCACTACTTAAGTCCACCTTCATTCTCTTATGATAAGGGTTGTTAAAAGTACCATTCGTGCGACTTCCAGAAGTCAGATGGCTATAGTTTCTTCAGCCTTTTTCCAGTGATTGTACGAATATAAATGCACGCGTAGCACTGGTGTCAGGCAGACAATCATAGCGCGCAGTTGTATCTCAGGAAAACTGAGAAGTTAGTACAC
This sequence comes from Siderastrea siderea, assembly GCA_964030785.1. Lineage (NCBI taxonomy): Eukaryota > Metazoa > Cnidaria > Anthozoa > Scleractinia > Rhizangiidae > Siderastrea > Siderastrea siderea. Next base: position 21,429,482 of record OZ034974.1, on the reverse strand, counting down.
TGGACAAAACAGTTCAGCATTAGGTTAAACGATGTTAGGTTAAATGATTTACCTAAGTTCCATAAAATATGACAGCAAAATAGAAAGAAAAAATTACACACATGTAAACTTCTTGAAATACACGTGTTTACCTCAAGACCAGAAAAGAGCGGGAAAACACGCGCGGCCAAATCGGTTCTCGCACCAAAAATTCGCTATATTCTAGTGAATGTCTATTAAGTCCTTCAGTTTGCCTCACGGCAGAATTTGTTTGAAACATGTAATGAGCATCATTCCTCGTCTTTTCAAGAGCGCTGGCAAAGGAAAGTCTATGAACAAATTTCTACATGTACATCTGTTTGGTGAGCAAAAAATCTGGCTCTGGCATAAGTCTTCGAGTCCTTCCAGTAATTTCGCTTCTGAGATGAGTTTTCCCGTGGCTCATTTTCGTTCCCCGTAACAGGTTTCTCAAAGGGCTCATGTGTTACCTCAGGCATTACCAGTTACCAAAAAGTATTTTCCATCTTTTTGCAGTATTATTGATATCTAATCTCTGCAAGTGCACTGATTAGAAAATTATGTTTCTTTGTGTGGAAAAGATTATTCAAATTCTCCTTTTTAAAGCGAGCATTTGTTAAACATTGTAGCTAAGCATTGCGTTGTAAGGAAAATGACTCCATCTATAAAAACAAAAACATATAAACATTGCACAAGCAGGACAAATTGTTGGCGCGAAAATGTACCTGCTGGGCGTAGTTTCTTGCCTTTTTCAGTGCCCTAATGAGACATTGAGGGATTTTAAAAAATGTTCCATGTGTGAAATTTCCTTTTCAAGTTCGCTGCTGTCTTGTACGGCATTTAGGTAAGGCATTTAAAAGTTACAATCATTTAGGGAAAAGTCATTATTTATCGCCTGGACAGGGGGGGGGGGCGGAGGATTTTGAGGGGATCAATTAATTTTGGAGGGAGCGAAAGGGGGGTTGACTCAGAAATCGCTGGGTGAATGGGGGTCTAGAAAAAATGAGACATTGATTTATCTTAACGTTTCTTTTTTACTTAACTCATTGATAAGCTCAATTTATCAGTTGCATTAATATAAATCTAATTCTATCAAATCAATCATATTCTATTCTCATTGACAAAAGGGAGTTTTTTTTAAAGATTTGACTGGTTGTTGGGTTTCAACGCTGTTGTCGGCTGTCGAATTCTTTGAGTATACATCTTAAAGACCTGCTGCTACTTTAGGGTCAAAGATCTCTCTCTCTAGCAGCCACACAAGGAGGTCGAGTCGTCGCCGCCTTGACAACTTGTTTGTTGCTTCACGGTTGATGGTGGAGATCTTTTCTGGCTTCTCGTTGTCTTCAATGGCGTGAGATATTTCCTTGGCAGTTTTCTCAGACATTAGTTTGGTCAAAAGTTGCAGTGCCCCGGCCAGGTTTGCAACCTCTTTTCTTTCTTTGTTCGTTTTTTTTTTTTGTTTTGTTATGTTTGACTTCCTTTTATTTTCTTTTACCCTTCGAGAATTTTTTCTCTTCGTTTGGAAACCAGGGAATCTTCTATGAAGCTCAACGTTGTTGTTATTGCGCTGGATGCTTGCTGGAGCTCCTGTTGCAACTCCTCAGAGTCTATCTCTTGCGATTTCACGGAGGCTTCGAGTCGTTACCCTTCACCCAGGCAAAGTTGATCTAGAATCCCTGTTTATTGATATTGGTGCATGGTTTGGTTCTAGTAATCGACTTAACATCGACAAGATGATTGTCCAACGAATTTTGTCTACGATGGATTCAGAATGGGATAGAGTGTGTCTCAAGGCGGTTTTAGGGTCCATATATTCAACGGAGGAGATACGAAACCTAGGTATTGATCCTGACAATTCGTCTGACATAACGGACAAAGTGAAATTCGAAGCTGAAGAAGTAGAAAATGCAAGACTAGCGGCTGAGGACCCGGTGGTGCTACGTCTGACAGCCAAAAAGAGGAAGGTTAAGACCAAAATTGAGGAAAAGCGCAATCTTTTAGGAAAGAAGAAAGCTGCTTGGTCTGAACAGAGGTTACAAGAAATTCGGGATAACATACGGGATTTAGAAGAAAAAGTCCAAGACGCAAAAAAACTTGCTCAACCCAGAATCCAGTAGTAACCATAGGCAGAAGAAGCGGCAAATGCTTAAGCGACAAGCTTGTAGTCTCATTGAAAGCAATTGCTTAAAAAGACGAAAGCTGTCTTCTCAGGCTGCAAAACCTAGACTTGATGATGAAGACAAAGATTTCATTGCTAAAGCAAACGAAGATAAAGCCTCTTATCGTGATAGAAGACACGATACTGTGCTTTATCTAGTAAAAGAGGGAAAAAAGAGAATCTTCTTTCCATTGCTAACTACAAACTAGGAAAAAAGGCTCATTCGATCGGCTACAACCATTTACAAGTTCAGAGCTCAGCCAAAGAATTAGACGCCAAGACGACACTGTGGCAAAGGAGGATTGTTTTATTGGAAAAAAAAAACTTTCCAAAGGTGAAGCATGTACCAACGAGAAAACGCATTACCAGAAAGCCCATGTTAAAACCATCAAAAGAAGATTTTTCAGTGCCAAGAATAGTCAAACTAGCAAATATTGCTTCATGAGAAGTTCTGACGACAAAGCTTATATCAGGCCCAGCACGTCTGAAGGATTTGACAAGGTTCGAAACATAAGAATTTCAACTCTTTCTGACGAGGCCAAGGCTCGAAAATTGCCAAAGTATGACTGGTCAGCAAATTTGGTTTATGTAACACCTGGATACCACCGTATATTTACCAAAACGGGGATTACTGTGCAAGACGAAAAAAAGCTTGTCGCAGAAGACGACTTTCATGTACGCAACCGAAGGCTTTAAGGTGGCTACCTAGAGTTTTTTACAAAAGTGACTATAAGAACTGGCAAGAGTTACAAAAGAAATCCTAGTTCTGTTGTCTTGCAATCTCTGTTCCTGAGATTTGCCAGTAAGGTTACCAACATAAGTACCCTTATTTTTCGGTTTTTACTTCTTAAGCATAGGCCGTTGTCATGGCAACAAAACATCTAAAGAATGGCAGATATTTTCTATTAATTCCTCTTTATTTTTTAATATCTTGGTTTTCCCTCGGTGAAATTTTTTTAAACTTTTCTATCTTGTGAAAATGATTTTGACTAACATTTTGCAGGGGAAACAATATGGGGTCGTTCAGACGGATTCACGATATCACGTGATTTTTTTATTTTTATCATTAAACTGAATTACTCTGACAGAATTTTTCCAAAAAATAATTTGTGAAAGGCAGCTTTAGTATCTCAAAATGTTCAAAATTTTAAAACAATTTACCGAAAGAAATGCGAGAAAATTTACTGTTAACTTTACTTTTTTTGGCTATGCTGACGTCATAAAATATCAGGAAAAACTTACGATTTCATGTGAGCGCGCGCAGATTACTATAGCTCGCGACATCAGCGTGTACGCGGTCATAAAGCCATAGGGAGCCACTTTAATTGGATCCTTAGGAAGTGTACGGGCGAGCGAAACTATTCGCTTGCGGCATGAAGATCCAGTAGCCTTTGAAGTTCTCGATGGTCAGGAAAGTAATGAATACTCGCTGGGTTTTCGCAAGTGCTGCGCCAGATTACACGATGATCTTTTCCTATACCAGGACATGACAGAAACAGATTACTTAAACAACATGACAGAAAACGAAAACTGCAACTATGAGAAAGAGAGAGCAGAGCATTTAAAATTGAGAACTGACAAACTTTTAGAATTGTGCGAAAACATCGAAATGCCGGAGCATAAAAAGGTTCTAATAGCCAGATGAATTATGCCTGTCATTAAGACAATCGAAATGTAGTTAAACTTTAGTCCAATTTTGGAGAAGTTTTACGGTATACGAAGACGATGATGATGATTACTCGTAAATATAAGTCGCATAGAAACGTTAGCATTACTGCAGTTATTGAAATTCTTTGATATTCAAACCCCATCAATGTTTTGATCGAGGTTTGATTTGTGGAACCAGGCAAGGGTGAGTTTCTGATCAATTTACAAATTTCTTTGGTAGCTGAATATCAAACCAAAGTAAAATTCACTGGTTATTTCAAACTCACAGTACTAGTTTTATTTTTCGGCGTAAAAGACAGATAGGTATGTTATTTCTGTTTTGTGTTGTATCTCTCAAATGTTTTGTGGATGAAAAAAGAAGTCGGGAATTCCAAATAAAACGACCCAGGACAGCTAGAAATTGCCTCCAAGATAGCAAAATGTGATGATTTGTACGCAAAACATTGAGTTCCATTACTAGAATCTGATCTTCAGATCAACAATAGTTCCTTTCAGTATAAAACTTTAAACGTTCCTGGCAGAAACGGCCTATCAAGTCTCTGACCGTAAGTCAAGGTGACTGGGACTGACCAGACTTGCTTATTTACCTAATATTTGGCAAATGATGTGATCATGTTTAAAAAGCGTGTTAAATCATAGATACTTACGCTTGATATTTGAATTCAGTCAAAGGAGATACTGGAGCGGCCGACAGAGCTGGTTGGCGGGAGAGTGTTGAGGCCTTATGTGCCACATTGCATGAAGTGGATAGGTGAGGTGAGGTGAAATCATGCACAACTCGTACGAGTCGTACGAGTTGACAAGACCCCTTCCTTCCAGCTCTACTGGACTGTAAGTGCAAACAATGAGATGCAATTTCCCCAGTTGCACGACTCGTCTGAGACGTACGAGTTGACAAGATTCCTTCGACTCCTGGTTTTTTTTCACTAGAAAAAGAATAAAACCTAACAAAAAGTCGCAGTTTGTCTAATTATATCATATTCTACTTGTTCCTTCTATTTTTTGGTCAAATCCAAGTTGATGGTAATCTTGGCCGCATTTTGGATGACGTAACCGGCCCAACGGTAGCGCCACAACCCACAATATTCACCTCATCTGGTAAAGCACTCCACAGGAAATTCATCAAAGGTAAGATTATGAAAAACCTCCTTCCCCCTCCCCCCCCCCCCCCCACACATACACACACACATCTTGTGCCAAGGCGGGGTTATATGAGTTTGCTTGTAGGCCCAAGGGTTGAAAAGTGAAAATACGTATCATAGACTTCAATTTTGTGCGTGAAATGTGAGTTTTACTTCCTGGCCAAATTTATCGACGTACTAACTGGCACTAACAAGTTTGTTACCCGTTATTTCAGAAAAAAACGGAGATGACAAACAGAATATAATTTACTTTACGAATGATCAGGCTCAACAACTAACGTCCAGCTATGTATCAGATTAGCATAATCCTTCAATAAAAAGCGTTATTTAAATCCTTTGTTTTCTCTAAGTTGAACCGAAATTTCACGAAATGTCTGTTCAATTAAACTTTATTTCTGAGACAAATGGCAAGTGTTTTGTCAATCAAAACGTGGACGTTCATACACATGGTATTCTACTGACACCCCTGATGAAAATCTTAAAAAAGATCCTACAGGATTTTCTATGATCCTGCAAGCTTCCACAGGATCCTGCAGGATTACGCAGGATCCTCATGTTTGATGGGATCCTGTAAATTCTTTTAGGATCCTACACAAAAGCCGTCTGTACCAGGATCCTTGATGATCTTTGCACGGAATTCAATGATCTTTGCAGGACAATCAAGGAACTTTGCAAGATCGTCAAGGACCGGAGCAGGGTCCTCAAGGATCGTTCCAGGATACTCAAGGAACTTGGCAGGATTAAGCAAGATCGTTGAGGATTGTAGGTGGAGATCCTCAAGGATCCCCCTCAAGATCCTGAAGAAGATCTTTGAAGATCTTTCTAAGATTTCCACCAGGGACTAGCGCTCCACAGAATTTTCGCGAACATTGAACCAAGACCTCTATTAACGAATTTGTTTCCCTGGTCCGAGACAAAATTAGACTAGAAAAATAAATCTCTTCCACGTCCAGCCGCGTAAGGGAATTTGAAAAAAATGGTCTCGTTTTCTTCATATTTAGATGCTATTTCCTAATTTGCGCAACCATGTATCATAGCTCAGTACAACGTATTCTAAAATATATTTTTTTCAGTGTTTCTTTGTTTCGAATATTCTGATAGTTATAAATTGTAAATCTATAAATTGTAAGTTGTAAAATCGTTTTGTCGCGTGTACGTTAGTTCTGTATTGTAGCAAAGTTGTTAATATGCTAATAATCATAAAATGTAAATATGTAAATCGTAGTCAACTACTGTTGTATACGTAAGTTTTGTTATGTAATTAAGTGTGAATTGCAAGCAATAAAAATATAGTTTAAGATGAATTTAGATGCTTAAGGCCCATTTTTTAACGACTGACTAGGAGAATCACAAGACTGATAAATGTTATCTCCTATATTTATTTTTATCGTAAAGTATTCTTGGTTTACTACGGCAAAGTTCACAAAAAAATGGGTATTACTGATTGAATAGTACGTCTCCGTTATGAATTGGCCAGCTCAGAAATAATTTTACAAAGCAGGCCATATGATATAAAAAAAAACAGCAAAATGACCAGCTCCTTTTCTCGTCAGTAGACGGTAGTATAACATACTGAGAGAAGGCTGTGAAAGGAAAACGAGATGTCATCGACGAGAGGGGAATTTTGCTCTGGTAGTTTTTCTTTTCACTTTCAGCAACTAAGCGACCTATAAAGCGTTTTCACAGAAGCTGTGATACAACATAAATTATCATCACAATTTACTGAACATTTGAAATAAACTTTGCTAATCAACGACTCTTCTTTGAGCTTTGACCTTTCTCCAGTGATGTAGTATCTCATGTGACCCCACGTGAGAACCCTTGGAATTCCCATTCTATTATCATCCAATCAGATTGTACATAATCATACTGCTGAAAGCGTGTTCCTTGGGCTTGTAATCTTCTGGTTGAATACAAGCCATAAACTAGGCAATCTTATAGGATTGATTCAAAACACGAGGAAGTTGATTAACGTGCTATCAACATGCATGTAGATCTGACAAGATTGGGAAAGGCTTACACGCCTTGATCAAATTAATTTTCCAAACTCTGATAAAACGCAGGGTGAGGTTATAATTATTAAAACATACAGAAGCAGGTTCTGCTTTAACTTCATCCCCAGCCTCACAGCAAATAGAATAAGCGGAGTTTGTCAACTAAATTCTTAGTCCAGGAAAGTTTTCTTGTACAGTAAGTCATCAGTAAACTCTTTGGGGTAAACTCAACTTGGACTTAACAGATGGATTAGACATTTGCTTGCGACACAATAGCATTTTTCTTTTCTCGTTGGCCAAAACAATCCTATGGATTTAACAGATGGAGTGGGCCATTTCTTTGCCTGTTCTTACTGTACATTAACTTCGCGTCACAATAGCATTTTTTGGCTCGTTAGATAAAACAGGAATTTTTTGCGGTAAGGTTTTTCTTTCTCTGTTAGGAATCTGTAATTTCTCAAACGTGGAATACCGGGACTTAGTATTGGTAGTCATACATACTAATATTAATATTGATCATTTTAAAACCAATAACATAACTTGAATATAGCGCGCTCAATAATTAGCTATTGAGCGTTTACCATTTGCTCAAGGGTACACGTTGACGAATGCCAACAACTTGGGGACCGTTCATTTTTTACGAAGTAGGGGGGACTGGTGGAATTTTTGAACTGTCATTAAGAAGTTTTATAATAAAGTTTCGATATAACGCGCGCTCTGATTGGTTGAAACAGCGTGCTTTATCAGAGTACAGATGCACGGAGTAGCCCGTGACGCCATTCTGCGCGCGCTGGCAAGCTGAAAACCTTTCTTGCGCGCGCTTGCAAGCTATGAAAAAACTTGATTTCTTGCAATTAAAAGCCAGTTTCTTTACAAATGTGAGCAAAGCTCTATTATAAAACAAATAAAAAAGCCAAAATCGTGCTTTGTTCTATGATAAAGCACTCAAGGAAGTGACGAGAGCACTCAAGAAGTAGGGAGAAGCACTCGCCTGCGGCTCGTGTTCACCCTACACTTCTTTCGTGCTCTCGTCACTTCCTTGCGTGCTTTATCACAGAACAAAGCACGGTTTTGGCTTTTTTATTTGTTAAGTATGCCCCCCCCCCCCCTCAGTCAATAAATTTTTTCCCATGGGCCCCCCCAATAAAGGTAGATTTTTTCTGGTGACCCTCCCCCCCCCAAAAAAAAAAGGAAAAAGAAAACTCAATTAAGCCAGCTATGCATACTGTACAGTTAACAAAACCATCTTTTTGACAATATCAATATGTTACAATTAATACTACAGTTGCATTTGCCACTTTTAACTGTACTAAGTCAGCAAAAGAGAAATGTGTCAGCTCGCTATAAACTTTGAATTCGTTGAAGAGTCAAAAAAAAAAAAGAAAAATCAATTTCTGATCTTCTGGTTATGGCTCTTCCCGAACGTGTTGTGGCTGGCCTATCAACTTCTTCGTCATCGATGAAGGAAACTTCTTCATCGTCATCGATGAAGGCAAGAATGACATCACTCGATTCGTCTCTTTCACTGCTGCTTTCGCTTCCACTGTTGACGTGTTCATCGCTATCATCGTCGTATCAATGTCTAGCAAAGATTCATTTTCAGCTGAGTCTTTTTCTCTCAATCTTGTTTGTAGCAGATCAGTTCTTTCAGGATTCATTTGGAGAAGCCAGTGTCTGGCAATTACCTTAACCTTGTCATGTTTGGTGCTCTTCAGATGTTTGTCTAGTCTATAGTGCTTGAGGTATTTGTTAAGTTCTGGCACTCGAAGCTTTTGTAATTTTGTCGGATCTTCGCACAAATCTTTCCAAGCATAATCCTCATTATTTTTCTCCTTCGCCTTCTGGCTTTCCTTGGCCCTCTCCTCTGCCCTCTTCTTCTTTTTGAAATCTACCACCTCAAGATGCTTAAGGTATTCAACAACAGACTTTGCCTTAACAATAAACTTGTCAGAAAATGCTGCTACACTTTCTGAATCTGATAAAACTAGCCTGCCACTGCCACGCTCCTTCTTCAACTGAACTCTGGGCTGCCAATCGTCTGGATTACGGCCCTCCCTTGGAGTGTTGTTGTACGGTAGGTAATGGTACTTGGGAAGACAGGAATGGTCAGGAAAAGGCTTCGGACATCTATCTATGAGTGGTCCAGTCCATTCTTTACAAAAAGAACAATTGGCTCCTACCTTTTCTCTACAAGAAAACTTTAAAAACTCCCTGTAGTTCTCCCCTTCCTCGTAATGTTCAGTTCTGAACTTCTCAATCTTGGAAAAGTAGTTGTTACCAGGGACAGACTCTTTTTTCGCTCCAGCGTTGTGGAACTGTACCAGGTATGATGTGTTGTGACATGTATTGATATCGTTTGTCTTATGATTCCGTTTTGAAATGCTGTGAACTGCATTTGAACTGCATTCGACCAAACGAATACAGCATTTAATAAGCAATTACAACACAATGTACTCAATAACATCTATATAAAACGTCGTCTTTCTTTTCTGGTATGTTACTAGTTCCTCCCCTGCTGAAGATGCGGACATCTCAAAGGGACTTCGGAAAACAAGTATTGGCTATATTGTAAATCCAAAAGGGAAGAGCACGCAATGCTACATGAGCATTTTCGAAGAGGCTCATTCCAAAATGCGAAAGAATGGCGAAAGTGAAGAGTCGTTTAAGAATAGGTTCACCACTGAACAATCCCGTCGATACGATGTTTTACAATCAAAAGAGGTTATCTTTCTAAGTGCGGATGGGTGTTCGAAAAGAGCAAGTGAGTTTTCCAAATCAGGATATCATTTGAAGCCCAGTGATGGAAGAGGATTGAACTTCTTCATCAAAGAGCACAGAAGCATGTTTGACAAGTTGGATGGCATGGTGAAACATTTGAAAGAACATGATTCCACACTCTTCCAGCCTAATGGGCTTACCTTGAAGCAAGGAGAAGAATTTGCTCACGATTTTAATGTGGAGCAGATCAAGTGCAAGCAGGATATGGAAATGCTAGAAGAAAACAAGAAAAGTTTCCACACTATATATAAGGGCATACATAAAGAACATATAAGAAAGAGGCGAAGAAAGAAAGAAAACCGAAGAAAATCAAATGAAAGGAAGAAGAAGCGGGATGCAAACAACGTCCAACGAGTGTATGGCATCCGTGTTGGAAACCTGCTAGGCAATGATCTTGCAGAATGTTTTGTGTATCCTCCTTCCCTAGCCATCCCTGAAGAGTGCGTCAACGTCGAAGATGTTGCAGAATTACTGAATAGACGAGATGCACCATATATTGCACAGATGTTGCAATCAAACCACTTCAGCAATGCGGCAGGAAGCAGAATAATCACAAACCTCAAGCCTGACGTTAGAGACGATGTGTACTGCTTCCTGTACCCTGAAGAGTATGCTCTGCCTGAAAGGAACGAAAGCGACTCCCACAGCGCTAGCAGCACAAGCGACGAGGAAGAGCTTGAAGAATATTAGCAGAGAGAAGCAATGTAGTAACAGTAACTTTATTCATTCAAGATAGTTTACAGGCCTTTATAGCAGCTTGCAGGTAGCTTAGGCTATTCTGGTCGAGCTACCACTAAAAATACAGAAATGAAAATTAAGTAACTAAATAGAAAGAAAACTTTGTTGGTTTATTAAAGTTCCCTAGCTTTAAAATTGTAGTCTGTAGCCGTGGAAACGTTATTAAAAGCAGAAGGAACCTCGTTAATAGATTTTTAAATCTAATTTGTGTATTTCGGTAGGGATATATTTTTTAAAAATAGTACAACATATCCCATCTTTAAGTATTACAAAAATATTTCACGTGACCCCCCCTTTTCCCTTATTTTTTTAGATGGCCCCCCTTTAAGGCCATTTTTTTACGTGACCCCCCCCCCCCAAATCCCACCAGCCCCCCCTACCTCGTAAAAAATGAACGGTCCCTTGAGCGAACACTCAATCACGAAATGTGGCTCTCGCGACCGAATCACAAAATTTTAAAATTAACTGGCGATTTTTTTTCCCTCAAGTTAAGAAGACATAAAGCCCCCATCGTCTGATGGTTAAATCATGAGCTATAGGAAACATGGATTCTGAGTTCTCATCGAACGTTGTTTCAAGCAAACAGCGATGAAATATGTCGACAACTCAATAAAACTATCACCTTACCGTCAGTTCTGCTGTCCCTTGTCTTTGATTTATGCTTTATCTTTTGCAAATATCCCTGTTTCTCCCCGATTCTTCGGTGAGTTCGAGCCAGATATGCTTACTTTTAGCGCCCGCCATTTTGAAAAACCACTCATTCCCAGTTCTACGCAGCCAACTAGAAAACCTCCTAAAGCCGCCCTAAATCCCAATGGGTAGGCCATCTTTTCCAGGTTATGGTTACAAGCTCGTAAGAACATTGCACGACGGTCTTCCATATATGGAAGGTCGTCGTGCAACGGATTAAGAGTTACAATTCAAATTAGGTTCTGTCGGGGGACTGGAAAGAGCTTTTTGCTCTTACCAGCTGAAGGCGAATCTGAAAAACAATAGCGATTGTCTTTTCGGCCCTACGATTGGCCAAAGGCACAAATCTCCTAGCAACAGCCCAAGCGCTTCCTACCCAGTGGCTTTTGGGTGGCTTTAGGAGGCTTTCTAGTTGGCTGCGTAGAACTGGGAATAAAAAGAACTGGGAATGAGTGGTTTTTCAAAATGGCGAGCGGTAAAAGTAAGCACATCGAACTCACCGAAGAATTGGGGAGAAACAGGGATATTTGCAGAAGATAAAGCAGGAATCAAAGACAAGGGACAGCAGAACTGACCGTAAGGTGATAGTTTTATTGAATAGTTGACATATTTTATCGCTGTTTGCTTGAAACAACGTTCGATGAGAACTCAAAATCCATGTTTCCCATAGCTCATGGTTAAATGTGTTGAATCCAGATGCTTATAGTTATTTTGAATTCACCTTCTTCCCAGTGATTGCGCGATTATAAATGCATGCGTAAAAATGGAGTCAGACAGACAGTCTCAGCGCGTGCCTCTATATTTCAGAAAAAACTGAGAAGTTATGTTATAAAACAAGTCGCAAACGCCTTACTTGTGCAACCATCCAGTTATGTATGCAACTGAGACGTTTGCTAAGCAAACAAGAAGCTGGAGTCGACCGAGGCGATGCTATTACGCTTCTTTAATTTCGTGTTCAGCCACCTCCCACGTGCATCCATAACTTGATGGTGTCGTGCTGTGCGTTTACCACTTGTTAATTGTTTACATTTTTTTTTTCATTTGGAATATCATTCAACCGGACTGTTTTGACTCAGTTTTTGTTGTGCTGGCACACAAGCAAACATGCAGCTCTTTTGGTGGTTGTAGTTTTCATTATCAGCCTCAACTAAAGTTGTTAGCAATTGCTTTTAAGCTCCCGTCCACATTTCTGCCGTTTTGGTTCGAAACGAATACCTCTAAGTCATTTTACGGCTATCTTCCAAATTAACACGATCAAAAACGATGTTGAAAACGAATACGCGAAACTATCGAGAGGCTCAGTTTGGGAAAAACGGAGACTTTAAAACAGAGTGCATTATGGTATTCAGTATCGAAGTCGGCAATAAGTAAAGAGATGTAAGGGTATTTATAGGGAAACGCAGCACTGTACACGAAAAAAACGATATATGAAACGCCGGTGCAGGGAAAAACATGTTGATACCATTTCGGCCAAACAAAATGAAAGACATATTTGTGCGGACAAGCCTACGGCTTCTTCACAACAGACCTCTAATTGTCAACGGTTAAAGTGTGATTGGAATTATTCTCATTCCTTTAGTTAACACTAAACCAATATTGGAGACGTTTTACGGTTTACTCGTTACACTCGATTGAAAAAAACGTTGTCGTATGATAATTAGTATAAACCATAAAATGTGAAACCCAAGGGTTTCCTGGGAAATGTTCGTACAGTAACTACTCATCATCAGTGAGTGATTAATTTTCATACAGTACTAGAAGTCCTCGAACAACACGGTATTTTCTTATTTCAGAATAGTTTTGCAGCAAAAATTGTCTTCGTTCGTGAACGGAGGCAAACTTTTGCAAATTTGCACGTAGTATAAACGCTCAAATTAGCCACTTTCAGAAAGGTTTGCACCGTTCTCATTACCACGAGCAACTCGCTTCAATCAACATCGGTCGCAAGAAAACAGTCTTTTATTTTGAATATGCAAATGTTTTTAGACTTTTCATATGACAACGTTTTTTCGGCAATCGAGTGTATATTGAAATAAACTAGTAGTGCATGTCACGCGGATCATGGTTTGTGATTTTCGGCCATTGTATGGCATATTGACAAAAGGGTGTAGGGATGATGACGAATTTACCACCAAGCCGATTTTTTTACAACCTTGATTACTGAAATCCGTTTCAAGAAGCTGTGATGTGCTATGAATTCTCTTCTCTTCAATATTCATGTAGCTTTGCCAACGTTAGGGAAGGCCGTATCCTGACACTCATCAAACGAAATTTTCTTATACTAACCCTGCAAAAATTCAGCGCACAGTGGTTATAGATATTACATTCTACAGCTGCAATTCCTTTTTTGGTATAATACCTAACCTCGAAGCAAATAGGATTGGCCGTGTTTGTCAAATTAAGAGGAGTTTTACTTACAGATACCACAGCTCAATATTGTTATCAAAAACACCTCTGGGTAGCTCCTTCAGCTGGTTGCTATTCAATTTCCTTTTTTAGTCCGGCAGATTGGTGCAAAAATATGACAGAATTGTGGGATTTATGGTAAAAGCACCAAATTTGGCACATAGTTAGAGACATACCTACTAAACAATATTAGCTATGGACCCACCTGGGAAGTATCCCATAATTGCAGTTTCAACGGGGTTAAGGTGGCTCACTGAAATTCTAACATGGAAACGAGGCTGGGATTCTACTTCTCGTGTAGCAGCCACAGTCCTGCATCAAAAGAGCGACAGTGCTCCAAAAAGGAAAATTACTTAATATATTTGCTTTTCTTTGATCGTGGAGTCGTTTCAGTTGATCACGTGACAGGTCACGTGATTGCACGTACAGTATCGTGACATAACTAATAAGAATTTGAGACGGCGATACTGCGCTGATATTGATGGATGGTTTGAGGTGAAAATATATTTCAGAATAAACAAGCAAACGATGACCAATGCAATACGATGATAATATTTTCTTTCAGCGTCGTCAATATAGGGCTGTAACGCTGCCCTAAAAATTGCGATTGAAGCAATTAACATAACGAAAAATAGGCTGTTGATGAAAATAGAAGTCGTATCGGCTATTCACGGGTTGTAAACGTGAACATCTTTAGTCAAAACGATATTTCCTTTTGCTGCCTGTTTTTCCTTTTTTATTCGTACTTCTTTTTAAATTCTTTTCTTCTCGAGTTAGAAGGCTAGCAAAACAAATTGAGACAGCTATCGAATGGTTTCTTTCCGAAAGCAGAGTGAGATGAAAGCAAAAAAAAAAATCCATATTTCACCTTTTCCACCGAATTGGTTTAAAGCCACAATTTATACGATTCATATATCTCTAACTGTGTAACCAAAAATGGAATAAATTTCATCTACCACAAATTTTAAACTTTTTTTCTGTGCCTGAGGAAACCAACAAAGTGTCGTAATTGGCCAGGTTACTATTCCCAGACACGTGTAGAGGCAGTTCGCAAAGATTTGGTAAGTCAATTGGACACATCGCTCAGTTAGTTTTCGAATATATTATCGCTAATCGCTCTCATTACTTGGTTGGAGTGCCATACGAAGGTAAGAACTTTTTTTAAGATTTCAATTCACGAAGTTTGTTTCAATTATTGCCATGTTTAGTGAAAACAAAGACTAAGATTATAAATGTATAAAAATCGCGCCAGCGTGGGAGCATCTTCGGCTATCCCTGGCAGCAATTTTACATCTCGCTAAGTTTTAAACGAAGTACTCTGTTTGCTTTCTGGACATGAAAACTGCTATTTGATAGGGGAAAAGTTAGAAGCGAAACCTCCTTTACTCATTTACTCACGCATCTGCCACGCACATCAAGTTACTGCTGCTGCTCTGTATATCCTTATGGCGATAAGGTATACAAGACCTATCGGGAGGGTGTTGATGAAGGAGAAGAGCCCAAGTCATTCAGCGACTGACGCAAAAAAGCAAGCAGAGCTAGAAAGTCCACAATTTCATTACTGGTCGCTTACGCTTCACTTCCAGCTCACCATTCTGATATTCGTCTAGTCTTTGAGGGAAGGGAACTTTCAACTTTACAAGGATACCTGCAAATCGCTAGCGCCGTGGTTTTTTGCTTTAGACCGCACCCACTACGCGAGATGTCTGCCAGTTCATATTCGTGATACTCCAGCAATAGCTGCAGAGTTCAAGAACGATAATTTTGTAGTGAATAAAACCAACCGTGCATTTTCCTCGCTTCCCATTGATCAAGCGCATGAGCAAAATAACAAGATCGTCAAAGGTGACGGAGGAGCTATTGGCTTAACAGAGAGTTCAACTCAATTATTGTGCTGGATGGTATCTGGAACAGAAATGTCAAGAATAATCAACGATTTCGAGTTGTCCCAGGAATTGATCAGGAATATAGCGAAACAAGATAAGAAGAGCAAGAAGATTTACGCCACCACGAGCAAATAAAAGGGGTCCAAAACACTTTCCGCAATCAAGTGAACGCAGTTTGTAGCACCATTGAAGAAATGGGCAACCCCTTAGCAGACCAAACTGGAGATTTGTTTGTGCTAGACACCCGTGACATTGCGGATTCCAAGGTTGTTGAAACGGTCAGAACTGTAGAGCAACTAGGCAAGGATCAGTGTCAGCAGTTTGTTACCAAAAGGCTGCAGGAGAGAACAACACCACTGTTTGATACAATCCAGAAAAACAAGTTGCCACTATTCAGCAGTCCTCCCGCTACAAAAGAGAAGTCTAGCGATAAACTTAAGATAGCATCACTAAAAAGCAACTGCTCTCTGTTTTCATGTCTTTACGCTTCATGTCAGGTCAGGGATGGTGATTTGGAAGGATTCTTTGGTCACGAGAACCAGAGTTTTCCCCCTTCGTTATCTCAGTATGGGAAGCTCAGTTCTGGTACCAAATCGGATTTGTTATCGTGTCTCGAGAAGAATGGACCAGCGCAAGCACAAAGGCCATCTGTTGAAGTTCTGTTACTAGATGGTGCAGCCATCGTTAACATGCTTAAGCCTGGAGCCTCCGAGACATTTCAAGAGTACAGCGAGACCGTCTTCCTTCCATACGTAACAAACCAGTTAAGGGATGTCGAGAGGGTGGATGTGGCATGGGACAGATATCTCCCGGGCAGTCTTAAAGATTCTGCAAGAAGCAAGAGAGGAAAGGGTATCCGTAGACACGTCAGACCGGAGACCAGGATCCCAGGAAATTGGACAGCCTTCTTGAGGGTTGATGAGAACAAAGAGGAACTTTTCTTTTACCTGACCGAGCAGTTTACCACAATTGGAACTGACCATGGAGAAGTAGTATCTACTAAACATGAGTCAGTAGTCTCTAACAATGACAGAACTGACGTCGCGGATCTATCACCTTGCACGCACGAAGAAGCCGATACGAGGCTCCTACTACATGCCGCTGACGCTGCAAGACGTGGGTACACTAAAGTAATGGTACGCACTGTCGATACGGATGTTGTAGTCATCGCAGTTGCAAAATTCCAATACCTTTCCTTATCCGAGCTTTGGATTGAGTTTGGTGTTGGCAAACACCTGAAATATTTGCCAGCACACGACATATCCCGTAGTATTGGCGAAGAAAAGTCACAAGCTCTCCTCGCATTTCACGCCTTCTCAGGCTGTGATCAAATGTCGTCTTTTGCCCACCATGGCAAAAAGAGAGCATGGGAAGCGTGGGGCGCGTTCAATGAGGTGACGGCAGCTTTCCAAGCTCTTAGCAATGCTCCAACGGTGGATGTTGTGGATGAGGTGATGCCTATTCTTGAGCGATACGTCATCATGATGTATGATCGTACCAGCACTTGCATGAAAGTAAATGATGCGCGGGGGGACCTATTTACACGTAAAGGGAGAGATATTGAAGCCATTCCTCCCGCCTCAGATGCCTTACGTCAACATGCAAAGAGGTCCACGTACCAGGCTGGCCACTGCTAGGGCAATTATTTGGTGCCGTCTCCTCCGTTTCCGTGTCCAAGTGAATGGGGCTGGGTCAAAGTCGCTAATGATATGTGGGCGCACTTGTGGATGACAATTCCCCAGGCATCACAGGGCTGTCAGGAACTATTGAAATGTGGTTGCAGGAGTGAAAGGGGTTGTGCAGGACGATGCAAATGCAAAGCCGAACTGCCGTGCACAGCACTGTTGAATTGCGCTGGGCTGTGCGAACGAGAATGAACAACAGAATGCCGGATGCAAATGAACAAATCTGCGTATCGCTTGCATTATTAACAACATTCCTATGAATTTGTGTTTAGCTTCTTAAAGTTGGTTTGACGTTTTTAGGGCTTAATTTTTATAGATTTTAATGTTTCGTAGTTTCCATGTATGAACTTGGTCAAATAATTGAGATAAAAATTAAGAGAGCCCGGATAAGATTATTATGTCCAAAGCTAGGCATAAAAAGCGTATTTAATCATGTTGACGATCACGTGATCACACTAGACGGCCAATAATGTCTAAGAGTACATCTTGTAATTATTTTTTGGTTAAACTTGTTAATTTACGTTCCATTGTCCAATTTACGTTCCATTGTCTTGTTAATTTACGTTCCATTGTTTCACTCTGCTGGAAATAGATAATTCACCCAGCCTCGTTTCCCTGTTAGAAGTCCAGTGAGCCACCTTAAGGGGATGGATCCCAAATGGGTTCATAGTATTTTCGTAGTTCCTATGTATGAACTATACCAAATAACTAAGACGCAAATTGAGAGAGTCAGGGTAAGATTACAATGTCCAATGCCTGGTATTAAAAAGCGTATTTAGTCACGTAGTTAGTCACGTGACCATACAAGAAGGCCAATTATGTCTCAGAATGCATTTTGTAATTCATTTTTAGGTTTTACTTGTTAATTTCTTCCGATACATTGTCTCATTTTGCTGAAAATAAAGAAATAATTCACCCGGCCTCGTTTCCATGTTAGAAGTGTAGTATGCCACTTTAAACCCGTTATAATTATCATTACGGGACAGATCCCAGGTGGGTCCATAGCTAATATTGTTCAGTAGGTAATTCTCCATCTTTGTGCAGAATTTGGTGCTTTTACCATAAATTCCACAATTCTTGCACCAATCTGCCGGACTATTTGTTCTAACGAATTCAACGATTTTTACGAAACTGCGACTCGGAAGAAAACTGGAAATTCACAAAACAACGTCTCTAAATCTTCGACTCTTCGACTCTTCTTCTTGAATACTAAAACTAGTTCTATCGACGCTTGAATACTAATCAAGTTCTACCAACGCGCGAAAAACATACTAATTACGTTCATTATTAGGTCGTCCCCGTGGGACGAAACTACTAAAATAATTGTTCGCCGGAACACTATTAACAGACGATTGCATCTGGTCGGAAAATATCATTTAGTCATTTATTCACTTTGATGAGTATTTAGCTAAATCATAATATCCTATTTCTCAATTAATTCTTCAGTGAAGTTTTTTATTTTTAATATAAACAAACTGGGATTTTAGGACAGCAATACTGTAATTGACGGCTCAGTTGGAAGAAAATATGTTCGATGTAAATGGCCGGAGACGCAAAGCAATGGCACTCAACACGGAGAATATATTTTCCTCCAACTAGCTGTCAATATAATGCAATGTTACTGTCTCAAATCTGCAATCGGACATGTAGAATATGATATAACTAAACACTTTGGTGTTTTTTGACAATTATTTGTATTTTAAACAAAAAAGGTAAGAAATGCGCAGCGTTTTAGTATAATTCTAAGTTTATTCTACAATGGTTAAACCCAGTGTAAGAGTAGAGCCCTCCGCCCTCCACCTATGCGGAAGGGGATTTTTTCTCTTCAGTCAGAAACATTTTTTTGTGCAGTAATTTATCCGTGAATTCCTCGGGTAAACTTAACCTGGATTTAACGGATGGACTGGGGCATTTGTTTGCGACACGCTAGCACTTTTTTAGCTCGTTGGCCAAAACAAGAATTTTTGGAGGTAATGATTAAGCACAATTCTTTTTTCGCTTAGGAATCAGTCAAGTTTAATACACGTGGGATTCCATTAGATAGTGATCGTTTTACCAGCAATAATTTCATTTTAATTTTTAAAATAACTAGAGTAAAGCGTGCGTTGCCCATGGGTGCACACCAAGGCACAGGAGCACGCTGACGGATCCTCACTACTTAAGTGACGCTATTTTCCTCGAGTTAAGCTTAAAGTGGAAAACCTTCATCCTCATGATAAGGGTTGTTAAAAGTACCATTCGTGCGACTTCAAAAGTCAGATGGTTATAGTTTCTTCAGCTTTTTTCCAGTGATTGCGCGAATATAAATGCACGCGTAGCACTGGTGTGCGACAGACCGTCTTAGCGCCCGCAGTTGTATCTCAGAAAAACTGAGAAGTTAGTACACTGGACAAAACATTTCAGCATTAGGTTAAACGATGTTAGGTTAAATGATTTACCTAAGCTCCATAAAATACGGCAGCATAATAGAAAAGAAAATTACACACATGTAAACTTCTTGCAATACACAAGTGTTTACCTCAAGACCAGAAAAGGGCGGGAAAACACGCGCGGCCAAATCGGTTCTCGCACCAAAAATGCGCTATATTTTAGTGAATGTCTATTAAGTCCTTCAGTTTGCTTCACGGCAGAATTTGTTTGAAACATGTAATGAGCATCATTCTTCGCGTTTCTAAGAGCGCTGAAAAAGGAAAGTCTATGAACAAATTTCTACATGTACATCTGTTTGGTGAGCAAAAAATCTGGCTCTGTCACGAGTTTTCGACTCCGTCCAGTAATTTCTCTCCTGAGATGAGTTTTCCTGTGGCTCATTTTCGTTCCCCGTAACAGGTTTTTCAAAGGGCTCATGGGTTACCTCAGGTATTATAAGTTATGAAAAAGTATTTTCCATCTTTTTGCAGTATTTTTAACGTATTATTGATAACTAACCTCTGCAAGTGCACTGATTAGAAAATTATGTTTCTTTGTGTGGAAAAGATTATTCAAATTCTCCTTTTTAAAGCGAGACAAATTGTTAGCGCCAAAACGTACCTGCTGGGCGTACTTTCTTGCCTTTTTCAGTGCCTTAAAGGGACATTAAAGGATTTTAAAACATTTTCCATGTGTAAAATTTCCTTTTCAAGTTTGCTGCTGTCTTGTACGGAATTTAGGTAAGGCATTTAAAAGTTGCAATCATTTAGGGACAAGTCATTATTTATCGCCTGGAGGGGGGGGGGGATTTTGAGGGAATCAATTAATTTTGGAGGAAGCGAAAGGGGGTTAACTCAGAAATCGCTGAGTGAATGGGGGTGTAGAAAAAATGAGACATTGATTTATCTTAACGTTTCTTTTTTACTTAGCTCATATATTGTCAAGCCCACTTTACATGCAGTCGTAAAAGGGTCATTTTTAACAGTTGCATTAATATAAATCTAATTCTAGCAAACCCATCATACGGAAAAATAAATTAAAACAAAAACACAAGTTCTCTTTTGCGAAAATGTATCTTCACTGATAAACATTCTATTCTCATTGACAAAAGGGACTTTGTTTTTAAAGCTTTGACGGGTTGCCGTTGGGTTTCAACGCTGTTGTCGACTGTCTAATTGTTTGAGTACATCTTAAAGACCTTCTGCTACTCTAGGGTCAAAGGTCTCTCTATCTAACAGCCACGCAAGTCGAGATGTCGCCGCCTTGACAACTTGTTTGTTGCTTCACGGTTAATGGTGGAGATCTTTCCTGGCTTCTCGTTGTCTTCAATGGCGTGAGATATTTCCTTGGCAGTTCCCTCGGTTTGTAACCTCATTTGACTTCCTTTTATTTTCTTTTACCCTTCGAGATTTTTTCCCTTCGTTTGGAAACCAGGAAATCTTCTGTGAAGCTTGACAGAAGTTGTTGTTATTGCGCTGTATGCTTGCTGGACCTCCTGTTACAACTCCTCAGAGTCTATCTCTTGCGATTAAACGGAGTCTTCGAGTCGTTACCCTTCACCCAGACAAAGTTGATCTAGAATCCCTGTTTATTGATATTGGTGGTTTTGGCTCTAATAATCGACTTATCATCGGAAAGATGACTGTCCAACGAATTGTCTACGATGGATTCAGAATGGGATAGAGTGTGTCTCAAGGCAGTTTAAGGGTCCATATATTCAACGGAGGAGATACGAAACCTAGGTTTTGATCCCGACAATCTCTCTGACATAACGGACAAAGTGAAATTCGCTGCTGAAGAAGTAGAAAATGCAAGACTATTGGCTGACGATCTCCTGGCACTACGTCTGACAGCCAAAAAGAAGAAGCGTAAGACCGAAATCGAGGAAAAGCGCAATCTTTTAGGAAAGAAAAAAGCTGCTTGCTCTGAACAGAGGTTACAGGAAATATAGGATAACATACGGAATTTAGAAGAAAAACTCCAAGACGCAAAAAAAAACTTGCTCAACCTAGAATCCAGTAGTTACCATAGGCTGAAAAAGCGGCAAATGCTTAAGCGACAAGCTTCTAGTCTCATTGAAAGCAATCGTTAAAAAGACGAAAGCTATCTTCTCAGGGACCATAACCTAGACTTGGTGATGAAGACAAAGATTTCATTGTAAAAGCAATCGAAGATAAAGCCACCATACTGTGCTTTATACTAGTAAAAGAGTAAAGAAAGAGAATCTTCTTTCCATTGCTAACTTTAAACTGGGAAAAAGGCCCATTCAATCGGCTACGACCATTTACAACAAAGCTTAGCCAAAGAATAAGAGAACCATCCAGGCAAGACGACACTGTGGCAAAGGAGGATTGTTTTATTGGACAAAGCTTTCCAAAGGTGAAGCATGTATCAACGAGAACACGCATTACCAGAAAGCTCGTGTTATAAACATCAAAAGAAGATTTTTCAGTGCCACATGCTGTCATGGAATAGTCAAGCTAGGAAAAATTACTTCATGAGAAGTACTGACGACAAAGCTTATATCAGGCCCGGTACGTCTGAAGAATTTGACAAGGCTCGAAACAGAAGGATTTTTAACTCTTTCTGACGAGGCCAAGGCTCGAAAATTGCCAAAGTATGACTGGTCAGAAAATTCGGTTTATGTAACACCTGGATACCACAGTATATTTACCAAAACGGGGATTACTGTGCAAGACGAAAAAAAGCTTGTCACAGAAGACGACTTTCACGTGCGCGACCGAAGGATTTAATTGGATCCTTAGGAAGTGTACGGGCGAGCGAAACTATTCGCTTACTACATGAAGATCCAGCAGCCTTTGAAGTTTTCGATGGTCAGGAAAGTAATGAATACTCGCAGGGTTTTCGCAAGTGCTGCGCCAGATTACACGATGATCTTTTCCTATACCAAGACATGACAGAAACAGATGATTTAAACAAGATGACAGACAACGAAAACTGCAACTATGAGAAAGAGAGAGGAGAGAATTTAACATTTAGAACTGACAAACTTTTAGAAATGTGCGAAAACATCGAAATGCCGGAGCATAAAAGGTTTCTAGTAGCCAGACGAATTATGCCTGTCATTAAGGCAATCGAAATGCCGTTACATTGTTATCTAATTCAAAATCCACGGCTACAAGAAAAGAGAGAGAACGTTCCTAATATAAGTAAAACATGTAAGCGCGGGCTCGAAGTGCTAAAAGATTTCTGCTTACCTCCAGTCAAGCCGTGCTGGGCAGATCTAGACTTGGGAGACGCCGGTCCCGGCGTGGACCGTATCGAATTATGAACTTCGATTCCGAGATGCTGTAATGGCGAGAATTCGTTGTTCCGATTATCGAGTTCGGTGCCACAGTTCAAGAGAACACAGTGGCCAGGGTGAAGCAGAAAGAACTAATTCAGACATTGCTGATGGTCTAGTTGATGGTGCTACATTAGAGTGCGATCGCTTTAAAAGATTCGGAGATCCTTCAGCAGAGGACGTTCGAAGCAAGAAATACAAAAAAGAACGCATGCAAGGATACATGATTCCCCAGTTTTGAGAGAATACATCCAAAGCAGAGTCAGCGAGCCTCCCGATAGTCAGGTACACAAGAGCCCAAAATGTGAAACCCACGGGCATTTTTGTCTAATTGTTGGAAACATAGCCATTTTCACTAACTCGAGTAACTCGAAAACTATTGTTGCCAAGCTCAATTCTTGTGCTAAGATGGTGTTTTGGGGCATTTAATTATGACGTCATTGTCCAAATAAGGAGTTTTCTTTTCTTTAGCAATTTCAAGGTAAATAGATCCAGAAAATATTTCAAATCGTTATTAGTGTACTGTGAAGCTGATTCTAAGATTTTCTAACAATTTTTACGCTTTTTCTATGAATATCGAGCAGTCACATGACAATTGAATGTACCCTCTTATCTCAAATTCACCTTATCACAGCTATAGTTGAAAAACGAATGTGATTCTTGTATTAATAAAAAGTTGCAATTGAAAACATGCAACCCTTTCACTGATATCGTCAATAGTACGAATTCTCGGCAATTGCAAAACCTACCCGTGCTTGCCCTAATCATGATCAAGGTAAGGCAAAAACTTTTTACGGCTAATTCAAAGGTAAAAACTAATGAAAAGACAAAGGGTAGATTTATTTCAAGCGTACCCGTATTGCTGTCGCATTTTGACTGTTGGCATTTTTAATTGTTAATTAAAAACAATAAACAATCCCAGTGGGCAAACGTTACAATTATAAGCCGAGTGTGACTGGAAAGAAGGGTGGCGGCACCGTTGGTATCAGCGGTTAGCAAATAGGCTTTGTCCGGCAGCCTGCGTTCCCACATTGCTGTGCAAACATCAGCGATGTTTGACATACACCACAACGACCGCTTGATCCACAAAGAGAGTGCCAAAGAGAGACAGAAGCAAGATAATGAAGCTGTCAGAGAATGCTCTACATTCTACAGGGTGTCCCAAAAGTTCGTTCCTCTTATTTCATGCGCCATAACCTTTGATCGAAACTTAATTTTTAAATGAAATTTCTACAAAAATGTTTATTACTCTATCGAGTACATGTATTTAGATGTTCAAAATCTGGCATGCCCTCCTTTGTTTTTTATCACATTCTGTAGCCGTTGCGGCATGGAGTGGGATAAGTCATGTAGCGTGAACTGAGCGGGATATTCTTCCAGGCTTGTTTGAGCCGTCTTTTCAGATCCTTCATGGTCTTAGGAGTTGGGTCTTTGTAGACAACTTCATCCATTATGCTCCAAAGATTCTCTACAGGATTGATACCTGGCAAATTTGGAGGCCAGCTTGTTTTCTCTATAAAATTTGGCAGGTTTCTTTTGCACCATGCTTGGGTGGCCTTGGCTGCGTGTGCTGGCGCCCCGTCTCGGACGAACGTCATGTGTCGATTCGAACTGAAAAGTTTTCGTTTGTCTATTGCTTCATTCACATTTTTACGGCGAAGGAGAGGCTTCACTTCTTTCTCTAATATGTTGTTGATGTAGTAGTCGGCAATCAAACTCTGTCCTTGGGGCATAAAATGAAGCTCAGTGAGACCGCCACCTGTCATTCCGCCCCAGGTGATCCATTTTGAGCTTATTTTCACCTGGTATGCAGGAGGCACTTGGCTCTCCTGAGACCCCAAACAATATCATTCTTGGGATTAGGCAGCTGAAACAAATATTTTGGACATTCGTCCGTAAAAAGAAAATCGCCCCATTCTTCTGTAGTAAGGTTTCTGTACTGCCTAGCAAATTTCAGGCGAGCTGCACGTTGCTTGGTGGTGAGCAGAGGTTTCTTATGCCGTCTCAACGGCCTCCAACCTTCGCTTGTCATGAACCTCCAGACGGTGTTTTTTCCCCCAACGAGGCCTTTGTTTCTAACTGTCGTGAGAGCTGCCTCGTCGAATTTCCCCTTTTGTACTTAGCTTTCTTCAGAACTTTTTTAGCTGCTTCATTCACGACTTTCGGTCTTCCCGTTCGTTTCTTGTCTTCGAAACCTTCATTTCTCGACGACCATTTTACTACCCAACGTTCGGATTTTTCAATTTTTTTAGCAATTTCTTTTACTGATAAGCCAGTAGATCTAAGTATAAATGCTTGGGCTCTTGAGTAGCTGAGCTTTTTTGCGTTAAGAGGGTTCATCATTCAAGATAAACCACAAAAAACGAGGAAAGAGTGCTAGCAATTCCGGCTACAAAATACGAAAAATATTTGGCGGGAAAAATACACGCGCTCGCGCACCTTTAGCGGGAAAATGAACAAATTCAATATTAGAGTCAAAACATGGCACAGCAAATTTATAACATTTAACTAGATTGAAATAGACAACTTTTGTTTGAAAGATTTGTTTATCGAGTCTAATGGTACTGAATTACAGACCTATAAAGTAGAGAAACGAACTTTTGGGACACCCTGTACACTACAAAAAATTGGGGTGTTCTCGCCACAGACAAATGGGACACTGCAGAACATTACCACAAAACATCTTGCGACTCCAGAAATTGTGCAGTCTACCGTCCCAGCTCCTTTTTCTGGGACAGACCAAGTTTGAAAGATTCGTTGAACAGAGGCTACTATCTTCAGACAGAGAAGAAGAAGAACGGTGGTTGGAAGAAGGGGCGAAACAAAACTTCCGTGTCCTATTCGAGAGAATAATCCGCCTACATTTGCCAGCCTTTATACCAGACAGAGAAGAAGAAGAACGGTTCGTTGAACGGAGGCTACTATCTTCAGACAGAGAAGAAGAAGAACGGTAGTGGGAAGAAGGGGCGAAACGAAACTTCCGTGTCCTATTCGAGAGAATAATCCGCCTACATTTGCCAGCCTTTATACCCGTAATAATTTGATCCTTTGTGATTAACAATGTGCAGTTATTTTGCCAGTGGCCTTCGATTTGATACCCTGTTCATTCAATTGAATGACACATGGCCATTTTCGCCGTTGCTTGCAATTTTCTTTTGCGGAATTGAAGAAACCGGCAATTCATATTTTTTTGGAAATCTATATTTATTGACCTCTCCAACGATATATATAGTTTGCCGTGCTTTCCTTTAAAATGGTTCGCATACCAATTTTTTCTCGTAGGACACCTGCGAAGGTCCGGAGTAACCCTCAGGGATGGCCAGTTTGCAAGTGAGCTTGGTAACTCTTTGCCTTTGGCCATGGCAAATGTCCTCAGGCTGCCTATTGTTATAATCTCACAAATTGAAAATTTGCTCATAATTCCAATTCTCGCGATTTTTTTTTTTAATTTTTCACCTATTTTCCTCGAGTCAAGAAGACATAAACTCTTCATCCTCTGATGATAAAGTTCGTTGAACAGCGCGACACATGCGATTTCTATAATTAAGATGCCTATAATTATTTTAAATTCACTTTCTTCCCAGTGATTGCACGATTATAAAAGCATGCTTAAAACCGTAGTCAGACAGACAGTCTCAGTACGCGCCATATATATTTTAGAAAAACGGAGACGTTATCTTATAAAACAAGTCGCAAACGCCTCATCTGTGCAACCATCAAGTTATGTATGCAATTGAGACGTTTGCTAAGCACACAAGAACCTAGAGTCGTTCGAGGCGATGCTATTACGCTCCTTTAATTTAGTGCTCAGCGACTTCCCACGTGCATCCATAAGTTAATAGTGTCACGCTGTGCGTTTACCACTTATTAATTGTTTACATTTTTTCCTTTCAAATATCATTCAACCGGACTTTCTTGCCTCAGTTTTTGTTGTGCTGACACACAGGTAAACATGAAGCTCTTTTTGTTGCTATAGTTTTCATTGGCCTCATCTAAAGTTGTTAGCAATTCGGCTTTCAAGGTCCTGTCCACATTTCTTCGTTTTTCGTTTAAACGAATACTTCTGGGTACGTTTTATGGCTATCTTCCAAATGAAAACGATCAAAAAACAATGTTGAAAACGAACACTCAAACTATCGAGTAAGTAAGTAAGTAAAACTTTATTTAAACACGGGAAATCATCAGTTAATTAAGCTTAATTAAGTAAATAACTAAAACTAATTATAACTGCTTTACATGATTGCCGTGTGGGAATCCGATATATCAGCTGTCTTCTTAATAATTTGCTTAAAACTATTAACAGATACAGCATTTTTTAGGCATTTGGGCAAGTTATTCCATAACATAGCCCCGCTGTAAGAGAAGCTTCGTTTCAAATAATTGGTGTTTGGTTTGGGTAGTGTCAGCTTTCCCTCAGAGTCTCTCAAGTTATAAATAGAGTGACGCTGAGAGAAAAGACTTTGAAGATAATCTGGGGCAAGTCCATTCATATCAGTTAAACATCATCAAGGCTTTCTATTTCTTTCGTTGAAGAAATAGCCTCTCCCAGTCGAGGGTGGACAGAAGGTAGTTTGAGCTTGTATCAAAGGGTGATTTAGTAATAACTCTGGCTGCACGATTCTGTAATTTTTGGAGCTTATCACTCAAGTAACCACTTAAACAGTCCCAGACAGGGCTTCAGTAATCAAAATGTGGTATAATTAAAGCGTTATAAATTTGAATTGCAGTTCCTTTCGATATAAAGGACCGCACTCGTTTAAGGGCGCCTATAGCCGAAGAGACTTTCTTGCAAATCTCTTCAACGTGTTTACACCAAGAGAGATGAGCATCAATGATAAGACCCAAAGATTTAGTATGATCAACTCTCTCGATAATTTGGTCATCAATTCTGATTTCTACGTCGTCACATTGAACAGGTAGTCTTTCCCTTGATCCAATAATCATTAACTCTGTTTTGGCAACATTTATACTGAGCTTGTTAGCTTTCAGCCAACAGCTAAGGTTATTTAATTCAGGGGCTAAAGCCAGCTTAAGCTCTGTTAACGTCTTAGCAGATAACGTAAGATTGGTATCATCGGCAAACATTCTTGGTACAGCGTTCTGCAGGGAGTTCGGGAGATCATGAATGTAAATTAAAAATAGCAAAGGACCCAATAGGCTGCCCTGAGGCACGCCGCAACTGAGGGTACGAGCAGTCGATAGTTTGCCGTTGACACTACATCTTTGGGTTCGGGCACATAAGTGCGATGAGAACCACTTTATGGCTGCCTGATCGACACCCAAGTACGACATCTTACGCAAGATAATCTCATGATCAATGGTGTCGAATGCCTTAGTAAGGTCAATAAAGACAACGCCATTTAGAAGGCCGTTGTCGATGTTGCCTCAAGCAAAGCCGTGAGCGTACTATGTGGGGAACGGAACCCGGATTGGCGACCTAATAACAATTTATTGTCATCTAGATAATGGTAAAGTTGATTGTAAACAATTTTTTCCAAGACTTTCGAAACTACTGGGATTACAGATATTGGCCTATAATTGTTAGGATCCGATTTTAAGCCCTTTTTGAAAAGTGGAGTTACTTTGGCCGCTTTCCAGTCGTTTGGATATATCCCCGTGAGAATAGACTTTGAAAAAATGGAGGTAAGAGAAGGTGCGACGATACTAGCAGCCATTTTTAACAAATTAGTCGGAATCCTATCAAGACCAGTGCCTTTCTTTTCATCAATTTTCGACAAAAAGCTAAAAACAGTATTTACACTCGGAATTTGCAGAGAAAACAAACTATCAGTGAGCTGCAGGTAGGACTCGGGATTTACATCGACAACAGGGATATCTTGGGCTAATACTTGCGCAACGTCCGAGAAATGTTCGTTAATAGCTTCCCCTATGTCCATCGGGCTACTTACTATTCTATTATCTGCTTTGATCTCCAAAATATTAGCCGACTTACCACTGTTACGTGAAGTTAGGTCGTTAATAACTTTCCATGTTTTGCGCGAGTTACCTTTGTTGGCTTTCAGGTTGTCAGAAACATAACATTTCTTTGCGAGCTTAATTGCGTTACTTGCCTGATTTCTAGCACGCTTAAATTGATCCCATGTAGCCGAGTTATTGGAGGAGATTGCCTTCTTTTTAAGGAAATCTCGTTATCTGATTTTGCACAATACTTCTTTGGTAATCCATGGAGATCGCTTTTTACGAATTCTTTTCAATTTGAGTGGTGCGTGTTTATCAACGCAACCAAGAAGCATTTCTTTCCATTCACGCCACATATCATTTGGATCAGAATACAAGTCAGCATTGGCCCATGGTCCAATGGCCCCAGGTCGTTGGTCATTGGCCCATGGTCATTGGACCATGGTCCCAGGCTCAGTTGGGTAAAAAACGGAGACTTTTAAAAGAGTGTGCGCTATGGAGTTCAACATGAAAATAAGTAAACAGATGTAATGGTTTTTATAGGAAAACGCAGTACTGTACATGAATGAAAACGATATACGAAACGCTGGTGGAGGCAAAATCATATTAATAAGATTTCGGCCTAAAAAAAATGAAAGACCTATTAGTGCAGACAAAAGCCTACGGCTTCTGCACTACTGTGATCGGAGTTATTTCCATTCCCTTCGTTAACATGAATCCAATATTGGAGACGTTTTACGGTTTACTCGTTATATTGAATTAAAATAGTAGTGCATGTCACGCGGATGATATTTTGTGATTTTCGGCCATGGTATGGCATATTGACAAAAGTGTGTAGAGGCGATGATGAGACAGTGAATTTACCATCAAGCCGATTTTTGTTACAACCTTGATTTCTTGACCTAAAAATGCGTTTCAAGAAGCTGTGATGTGCTATGAATTTTCTCCTCTTTAATGTTCATGTAGTTTTGCCAATGTTAGGGAAGGCTTACCCTGACACTCGTCAAACGAAATTTTCTTTTACAAACTCTGGCAAAAATTCAGCGCCCAGTTGTTATAGATATTACATTTCTACAGCTGATATTTCCGTTTCAGTATTAGACCCAACCTCGGTGCAAATAGGATTGGTACTGCTTGTCAACTTAAGAAGAGTTTTACTTACAGCTCATCCAGCTCAGTATTGTGATCAAAAACACCTTTGGGCAGTTCCTTCAGCTGGTTGTTATTCAATTCCCTGTTAACAAATAATATCATCTTGTCGGCAAATATCATTTAAACGTTTATTGTCTTTAATGAATATTTAGCGAAATCATAATATCCTATTGTTCGATTAAATCTTCAGCTGAATTTTTTTAAAGTGCTACTATGATCCAAAAATCACTTTTATTTTTTCTTCGGATTTCAAAACTATGTTTATTAAACACTCCCCAAGCGAAATTATAAGCCTTAATTTTGAGAAGAAGACCGTTAATTTAAACTGCAATTTTCCGTTTTAATGGTCCGCCATTATTACACCAGAAAGGATACAATGACGTCATACACTCAAGAGATGTAGAATGCAGTGTGTGTGAAAGTGCCTTATTTAGTATGCAGCACGGGAGTTTTGAGCTTTCACACTCTCAAACTCGTGTTTTGCATAATTTGTAAGCCGCGTTCACACACTACATTTTACAGCTCTTGCGTGTATGACGTCATTGTATCCTTTCTGGTGTAATAATGGCGGACCATTAAACCGGAAAATTGCAGTTTAAATTAACGGTCTTCTTCTCAAAATTAACGCTTATAATTTCGCTTGGGGAGTGTTTAACAAACATAGTTTCGAAATCCGAAGAAAAAATAAAAGTGATTTTTTGATCATAGTAGCACTTTAATATAAACTAACTGCGATTTTGAGACGGCAATACTACAATTGACGGCTATTTGGTGGAACTTATGTTCCGTGTTGGCCAGAATCGCAAAGCAATGGAACTCAACACGGAAAATATATCTTCTTCCAACTAGCTGTCAATATAATGAAATATTGCAGTCTCGAATCTGCAATCGGACATGCAGAATACCGTATTTTCTCGATTAAACGCCGGGGCGTTTAATTAAAACTCGGCCTCGTAGACCCGGCGTTTATTTAAATCCGGCGTTTATTCGGGGCCCGGCGTTTATTTAGTGAGTGTATTTTTCGACCTTTTTCAGCCATTCCTGTTTTTTTTTTTTTTTTAAATCAGCAGTACTGGAGGTTTGTTGAATTAAGAACCAAATTTCAACAAAAACGTTAAAAATATAAAACAATGTCACCAACTTTGTCGTATCTTAGTGAATCATTTAGGTAAGTCATTTAGCAAAAATCGTCACTGACAGGAACGGCGATTAAGGCTCTTCTCAACGATAGTTTTTCTCCGTGAAACACGGAATAAATGTGTTGGCAACTGCTCGACAGCAAACGTACTTTGTAAGCAATTGAGAACAAGGCGGTGTCGAGGTTCGCCACGAATTATGAGAAAGGCAAAATTATGGAACGATTCGAGAAACTGCTGGAAAAACGCTAGAGAAACCCTCGAGATGATCCTGGCTTGATGACAAGACCTGCATAAAAGTTACCATAATTAAATGAAATTGACACGATACCTGATGCGTCGTTTGTTTCTCCGTTTTTGTAGTTAGAATAATTGTAAATGGTAGTTTAGGTTTGATCATCAGTGGATAAAATTCAAATAAAATGATAGAAAGGGAACTGGTATGCAGTTACGACACCTAATCCTGATTTAATATACTCGTCTCGAATAAACGCCGGGAGTCCGAATAAACGCCTGGGGCGTATATTTTAAACTTGGCCCTGTAGACCCGGCGTTTATTTGAACCCGGCGTTTATTCGGGGTCCGGTGTTTAATCGAGAAAATATCATATGATATATCTAAACACTTTGGTGTTGGTGGTATTTTTAAAGAAAAATGTAAGGAATTCGCAGCGTTTTCTACATGATACCTCTCAGTTTATTCTAAAATGGCTTTCAAGGTCCTGTCCACATTTCTTCGTTTTTCGTTTAAAACGAATACTTCTGGGTACGTTTTATGGCTATCTTCCAAATGAAAACGATCAAGAAACAATGTTGAAAACGAATACTCGAACTATCGAGAGGCTCAGTTGGGTAAAAAACGGAGACTTTTAAAAGAGTGTGCGCTATGGAGTTCAACATGAAAATAAGTAAAGAGGTGTTTTTATGGTTTTTATAGTAAACGCAGTACTGTACATGAAGGAAAACGATATACGAAACGCTGGTGGAGGCAAAATCGTATTAATAAGATTGCGGCCTACAAAAAATGAAAGACATATTTGTGCGGACAAAAGCCTACGGCTTTTTCACTAGTGTGATTGGAGTTGTTTTCATTCCTTTCGTTAACATGAATCCAATATTGGAGACGTTTTACTGTTTACTCGTTATATTGAATTAAAATAGTAGTGCATGTCACGCGGATCATAATTTTGTGATTTTCGGCCATGGTATGGCATATTTACAAAAGTGTGTAGGGGCGATGATGAGACAGTGAATTTACCATCAAGCCGATTTTTGTTACAACCTTGATTTCTTGACCTAAAAATGCGTTTCAAGAAGCTGTGATGTGCTATGAATTCTCTTCTCTTCAATATTCATGTAGTTTTGCCAACGTTAGGGAAGGCTTACCCTGACACTCGTCAACTGAACGAAATTTTCTTTTACAAACTCTGGCAAAAATTCAGCGCCCAGTGGTTATAGATATTACATTTCTACAGCTGATATTTCCGTTTCAGTATCAGACTCAGCCTCGGTGCAAATAGGATTGGTACTGCTTTTCAAATTAAGAAGAGTTTTACTTACAGCCGATCCAGCTCAGTATTGTGATCAAAAACACCTTTGGGCAGTTCCTTCAGCTGGTTGTTATTCAATTCCCTGTTAACAAATAATATCATCTTGTCGGCAACTATCATTTAAACGTTTGTTGTCTTTAATGAATATTTAGCGAAATCATAATATCCTATTGTTCAATTAAATCTTCAGCTGAAGTTTTTTCCTTTTTTTAATATAAACTAACTGCGATTTTGAGACGGCAATACTATAATTGACGGCTATTTGGTGGAACTTATGTTCCGTGTTGGCCAGAATCGCAAAGCAATGGAACTCAACACGGAAAATATATCTTCTTCCAACTAGCTGTCAATATAATGAAATATTGCAGTCTCGAATCTGCAATCGGACATGCAGAATACCGTATTTTCTCGATTAAACGCCGGGGGCGTTTACTTAAAACTCGGCCTCGTAGTCCCGGCGTTTATTCGAATCTGGCGTTTACTCGGGGCCCGGCGTTTATTTAGTGAGTGCATTTTTCGACCTTTTAAACCCATTCATTCATTCAGTACTGGAGGTTTGTTGAATTAAGTACCAAATTTCAACAAAAACGTTAAAAATATAAAACAATGTCACCAACTTTGTCGTATCTTAGTGAATCATTTAGGTAAGTCACTTGCAAAAAACGTCACTGACTGGAACGGTGATTAAGGCTCTTCTCAACGATAATTTTTCTCCGTGAAACACGGAATAAATGTGTTAGCAACTGCTCGACAGCGAACGTACTTTGTAAGCAATTGAGAACAAGGCGGTGTCGAGGTTCGTGCTCCACGAGTTATGAGAAAGGCAAAATTGTGGAACGATTCGAGAAACTGCTGGAAAAACGCTAGAGAAACCCTCGAGATGATCCTGGCTTGATGACAAGACCTGCATAAAAGTTACCATAATTAAATGAAATTGACACGATACCGGATGCGTCGTTTGTTTCTCCGTTTTTGTAGTTAGAATAATTGTAAATGGTAGTTTAGCTTTGATTATCGGTGGATAAAATTCAAATAAAATGGTAGAAAGGGAACTAGTCTGCAGTTACGACACCTAATCCTGATTTAATATACTCGTCTCGAATAAACGCCGGGAGCCCGAATAAACGCCGGGGGCGTATATTCTAGACTTGGCCCTGCAGACCCGGCGTTTATTCGGGGTGCGGCGTTTAATCGAGAAAATACGATATGATATATCTAAACACTTTGGTGTTGGTGGTATTTTTAAAGAAAAATGTAAGGAATTCACAGCGTTTTAAACACGATACCTCTCAGTTTATTCTAAAATGGTTAAACCCAATGTTAGAGTAGAGCCCCCCGCCCTTCACCAATGTGTGAGGGGATTTTTTCTCTTCAATCTAGAAAAATTGTTGTATGCAGTGATTTGTCCGTGAACTTCTTGGGCAAACTTAACCTGGATTTAACAGATGGACTGGGGCATTTCTTCGCGACAAGCTAGCACTTCTTTTAGCTCGTTGGCCAAAACACGAATTTTTGGAAGTAATGATTAAACACAGGTTTTTTTTCGCTTAAAAATCAGTCAAGTTCAATACACGTGGGAGTCTATGATAAGGGTTATGATAAAGGTTCTTAAAAGTATCATTCGTGCGACTACCAGAAGTCAGATGGCTACAGTTTTTTCAGCTTTTTCCAGTGATTGCGCGAATATAAATGCACGCGTAGCATTGGTGTCAGACAGACAAATTTAGCGCGCGCAGTTGTATCTCAGAAAAACTGAGAAGTTAGTACACTGGACAAAACAGTTCAGGATATGGTTAAATGATGTTAGGTTAAATGATTTACCTAAGTTCCATTAAATAAGGCAGCATAATAGAAAAGAAAATTACACACACCTAAACCTCTTGAAATACACAAGTGTTTACCTCAAAACCAGAAAAGAGCGGGAAAACACGCGCGGCCAAATCGGTTCTCGCACCAAAAATTCGCTATATTCTAGTGAATATCTATTAAGTCTTTCAGTTTGCTTCGCGGCAGAATTTGTTTGAAACATGTAATGAGCATCATTCTTCGTCTTTTTAAGAGCGCTGGCAAAGGACAGTCTATGAACAAAATTCTTTTCAACCGCTTAGGTTGAAACACCTTCACTGCGATGATCTTCACCTAATTCTACTTTTAACTTTTATAGCAAATTTTTAAGACGGATTCCGCTCAACGTTCGAGCAATAAGTGCAAAAAATATTTACCAAAAAACTACTCATAGCACGGTAACATTTTAAATGCTATTTGAAACATCTCACTCTAGTTCACTTGCCCAAGTGACCCCGCGATGAAATTCGCAAGCATTCTCAAGAAAATTAATTTCAAATCTCGTAAAAGTATGCTAAAAACGGGCGCCATTTTGTTTTGAACTGACATGAAGCGTCTTTTTAATTGAAATATGGATAACTTCAAACCCAATTTTCTCTCGCGGGGTCAGCTTGGGAGCAAAAGTAACGATAAGTTCTTTTTATCTGTTCTCAAAATGCGACAGTGCTGCAAGTATTTTTTTGGTAACTGAATTTTTGCACTTGCTGCTCGAACGTTGAGCGGAAATAGTCTTAAACATATATGTTGAATGAGTTCAGTTCAACTTTATCTAACCTTGTTGAACTATTTGTTAACGTGTACACAAGTGCAAACAAAAATAAATCTACGGCCAATGTGCCTATCTTAGTCCAGAATTTAGAGCCACTTACACCAGGATCATTTGAACCGTCTATTCCAATACCATTGGTACCATAGACTCGCATAGGAAACAAACGGAGAAACTATGATATCACAGTAAAACTACTATGAATGCATGTATGCATGTACGCATGTTTGATTGCTCGTGATAAAATGTCTCTAGAAGCCAACCACAGGTAAAGATCGTATACAATTCGTCATTCTGACATTTAGATTCTGGCTGCGACTGTCGTAGGGTTTTAAAACATGCTTTAAAATCCTACGACATTTTTCGTGTTGTGTGAGACTGTTGTAAGGATGTTGTGGGTTTAATTTACACTACACGATTCGTGTTGTAGGTGTGGCGTAAGGATATCGCATGTGACAAAATCGTAAAGTGTAAATCGGCCTTAAAAGGGTTTGCGTTTACAATAGTATTCAGTATGAAATTCGGCAAGGCAAAAACTAGTAGTGCATGTCGCGTTGATCACACTTTGTGATTTTCAGCCATTGTATGGGATATTGACAAAAATTGTTGTATCACGATTCAGTTGTTTTTCGGGCAAAGCAAAAGAAAAACTGCGAAGTCCCGCCAGCAAACAAAACAAAACTGTCGACTCATGAAAAATGGTAGCCAAGATGGCTTGGCCTAACTCAAAATTAGATTATATTTAAAAAACGGTGGACACGTAGAATATGATATATCTAAACGCTTTGGTGCTTTTACAACAATTGGTATTTTTTACCGTAAAAAGGGAAGGAAAACGCTGCGTTTTAATTCTACTACAATTTTTATTCCAAAATAGTTTAACCCAGTATTAGAGTACAGCCCTTAGCCCACCCCCTATGCGCGATCAGATGCTTTTCTCTTAAGACTAGAAACGTTTTTTTATGCAATAATTTAACCGTGAACGTCTTGGGTAGACTTAACTTGGATCTATCAGCTAGACTGGAGATTTCTTCGCAACTCGCTAGCAATTTACTTTTACCTCGCCAAAACAAGATATTTCAGTTCCACCACGCAGTACACAACATGAACGAAAACCATTCGGTTTATTTTGGCGGTTTTGGCCGAGCACCGAGAACTATAACAGTAAGTTATACTACATCCAAGCATACGGCACATAACATAAAACAGAGCTGAGCGACAGCTTACAAAGACATTACTGTCAGAACGCAGGCGAGAAAAAAACCTGCCTGAAAAAAAAACCCGGTGGGAAAAAAAACTCGCAGGAAATCTGGGTAGGAACCATGGCTCAAGCTCTAAATAGGAAATCCTACGAGGCTACATGGTGCGAACGTTCCCACCCTCGTTAACTAAAATGAAAGTCGCACCAATGACAACGAAGAGCGACCTACTCAAAATTAAAAGTATCGTAAGCTGAACGAGGTGTTGGCCCAGACTAATTTCCCACATGATGTACATCTCTCATATACACACTTTTTATTTTATAAGAACTGTTTTTATAAGAACGTTGAGGCTGAGATTTGCCCCAAAATTCAAAAAAATGTATTGGCTAGAATTAGAACATCTTCAGGCTCAGCCAAATTGTACGCGTTCTAATAAAAAAAAGAGTGCAGCCCTCCTTTCTACCCACGCTGCACTTCAACTGAACCAGCCCCAGTCCCCCTGCTTTCGTGCGGCAGAAATATTTCATTTCCGGCTCATTCGTATCCACTCAAACTCCAGAAATTCTATCTCCTTGCAGTGATAATTGAGGCCGTTTTTTTGGAGGGGGAGGGGGGTTAATTAGGAATCTGTCAATCTCCACACTTGTGCTCCCTGACTGGGTAATAAAGCGTTCACCATTTGTCTATGTGTGTACACCAGGGCGCAGGAGCACGCTGACTGATGCTTACTATGAGGGTCTACTATGGTCTGGCGGTTTGGCGGCTTGAGCCAATTTTGAGTGTCGGTTTGCGGTTACATTCGTAATAATGCAGCGGTTTACGGTTAAGAAATTATCGCGCGGTTGCGGAAAATTATAACTTTATCACGCGGTTTTCGGTCTTTTCGTGTTTGGTGGCGGTTCTTCAAACCATATGTGCGGTTGCTTTATTTTCCTTGAAGCTTCTCCCTAGACAAAAGAGTGCCTTTTAGGGGTAGAGTAAGGTAGGAGTTTTTGTGCTGTCTCCCTCTGCAGCTTAAAATTTAAGCCAGTAGTTGTAACACATTACTGCACTTTTGATTTGTGATCCTCTTTGTAGTGTCTAAAAGAGTTACAGGCCTGCGCGACTCCTGTGCGCGTGTTTTAGCCTTTCTAGAGTTTTGCTCTCACGAATATTTCTTTGAGGGAACGCCCTCTTTTGTACGATGCACGTTAGAGCAGTTCTTTGAAGATGTTGTTAAGCAATGGTTGGTGTGTTACAAAATGCAAGCTGTTCACGAGTATTGCTTTTAAGTTAGCCACTGCTGGGGGATAATGCGTTACAAAGAGCAAGATGTTTTTGCTTTGTTTTTGTCGGAGGGCTTGATTCCTGTCTTCAAATTAAAGTAACTTCTGAGAGCGTTTTTTGAATAAAGTTCTCTGGGTATCCTCTCTCAAGAAGATGTGTTTTTGAAGTTTGTGACGCTCTCTTCACATAATGTTTTAGAAGAGTTAGTTCTGAGTAGTGTGAGAGCCTCTCCTTTGATGAAGCCTCTTTTTACTTCAGATGGACGGCAGGTTGAAAAATGGGTGTATTGAGATGTTTCAGTAGGCTTAAAGTGGGTGTGTACATTTAGCACCGACTCAGTTTTAAATCTTTCGTCTTTGTAAAAAGTAATGTCCCAGACGTTTGTAAACTTGATAGTTTGATGGCGTTTGTTAGCTTGTTCAATGAACCGTGTGACCTCTTCTCTGGTTGTGTTCCAGAGGGAGAAGATGTCGTCAATGAATCGTTTCCAGACGAGCGGCCAGTGAAGCTGCTTTGATTTAAGATTTCTGATTTTACCTTAGCCATGAAAATATTAGCGAAAGCAACTGTCATTTTGGTGCCCATGGCAGTTCCATGCATTGTACGTAGTTTTTTTTTTCCATTAAATTGGAAGAAGTTCTCCGCAAAGATAAGTCTGAGTGCTCTATGCAGTAGTCGCGTAGGGATAGGAGGTTCGTTTCTGTGGAATGCTTTGTAGGTTAAGCTTCGAAACCGCGGCCACCGTGAGGTTACGAATAACTCCCCTGGCGCATACAGTGTATTACAAGACCACTAAGCTCGCTGGAAACATTCCACGGTAAAGGTAACCTAAAGTTCACACGAAGACCACAAGAGCACATCGAACCCTCTAAATTTAACAGGGCCGTAGCCAGACTTTTCTGATACCCGAGGCGACTGTGAAGTGCCGAAGGCGCAAGCTTTTAGGAGGGTCTTGGGGCATGCTACCCAGAAAATTTCGAAATTTAGACCCGCGAAAATGCCATTTTTAGCGCTTTCCTGGTGGTATTTTCCCCGAGCATAATCAAAATCCAAACTAACTTTAACAGCATTCATTTTTGTTATCAGTTCCTCTCTCTAAAATTTCCACTGTTTTATTCACGTGCACCAGTTCAAGTGTACTAGTGCTGAAATGTACTCTCTTAATTTAAGGCCTTGCTTTTATTTGAAGAAGGCTAAAGCAATTTTCCTATGATTACTGGTGTCCCATTTTTGCAATATTTGCAACGGCTCTGGAGTGATGTCGTGAACGTATGCAAGGGCAAGAACTTTCAGGCGGTCTGTGCTTTTGACCACGTCTTGAATCGGTAACGAGGCTGGAGGCTGTGGTATACGCTGACCCACTGGGGTAACGGGTGGGCTCGCAACCAGCACATAAAAGAAGTATTAGTTGAGGTTATCACACTTTAGGGTACCGTTGGTGTGGTTTACTGCCCAAAACATGTTCTATTATTAAAGTACTATTAAATAATTTATTTCTCTATTTAAGCTTTTAACAACAGGGGAAAAGTCTTACCGAGGCAACTACCTCGGTTGCCTCAATACTGGCTACGGCCCTGAAATTTGAATTGTTATGATTCGTTCTAACACCGTGCATTCTTTGGGTTAGGTGAACTGCCCACTGAATGTGAAAACTATTGCACTGTGTGATCGCAGGTTATTGAAAGGAATTAGAAAAAAATGTTCTACACTTAAAAGATCTCGAGATCATTAAAAGCAGAAGTACTATTATTATGTGCGAACATACGGTAAAAATGGGTAAACTACTGTTAAAAGGTCGTTATTGCGATTCGTTAAGGCGGATTGCGGAATGTGCGACCCCCTATAATAGACTCTCTACTATTTGAGCGTACGCTATAATGGACAAAAAAGCCCTCATCCTCTTATGATAAAGGTTGTTAACAGTACCACACGTGCGACATCCGGAAGCCAGATGCTTATAATTTTTCAGTTTTTCCCCAGTGATTCCGCGAGTGTAAAACTACGCTTAGCACTGAGAGACAATCTAAGCGCGCAGTCGTATCTCAGAAAAACTGAGAAGTTATGTTATAAAACAAATGGTAAACACCTAACCTGTGCGACCATCAAGTTATGGATGTACGCTAAGCGTTTACTACTTGTTAATTGATTACAGAGTCTTTCGTTTTAACAATGCCTTCTGCATCTTAACAAAAAGAAGAAAAAGGACCAAAAAACGCGTCTTTTTTGTACCTCAGGAAGCCAACCTTTATACAATCCCGACTTTGACAACTATCATCCTGCCTGATGTTTCATATATAGTGTTTCAAGATTTCCCGTTACAACTTCAAACCCACTGTTTTGGTAAACGAATTTTACCAATGTATCAAAGACAGTTCCTGAAATAAATACCAATCTGCTTATCTGTTAGGGTTGGTAGAAAGCTAACAAGTCTGTCTTTGATTCTTATTGTGTAAGAATGACGATTATTAGTATGGAGAATATCAATATTGCCTCGTAACCAATTTATGTAATGTTCAGTGTGCTTAATTTTTAATAAAGTATGGAGAATATCCAATTATCACGTCATTACCTAGTGCTTAACTGGTCTTTGCCTGGCCTTGCCTAGCCAGTAACAAGGTTTAATTCTAATGAGATATTACTACTCAAGGCGCATCTTTTACAGTTATTAAAACGCACTTTCGTTGATGCCTGGTAAGCTTAGTCTTATCCTGTCTAATTACTTTCTTGACAGCCCTGATTTGCTCTACAGATATTCCTCCAAGGAGCCCAGAACACAATCATGAGGAAACAACGCTCGTTTCAATCTTAAATTTGAGTTTGTTCAAAAACAAATCCTTCCAACAATGAATCGCGACAACGGATATGAGCTCCCGGCGATCTACGAGGAATTTTTGTCACGTGGTCTTCACAAACTCCATCACTTGATAAAGATTCCGATACGGAGTCGAAAGCTTGTGGCATCCGTTAAATTTCGGCGGATTCTGGGAAAGAAACCTTGTTTTTGTCTTTTTTAAACCCTTTCTGCTTCAACAGATTAAACAAGTTCAAGTTAAACTTTATTATAAAATCTAACTTTAGAGTTACGTCAGACAAAAGAAACAAGACTTTATTGAATTGATTCACTTTACATAAAACAAAAGCAGTAGTTACTACAACATGATAAGATAGTAGCAAGGAAGCCCAAATATAAACCTTTTAAGGCTTTTAAGACATTAAAAGGTTTTATGGGATTTTGGCATCCCTCTTTACAATTGTTTGGTTATTTAAAAAATCTAAGAAGGATGGTGTGCCGCAGCAAATTGCTGCTAATTAATTTTTGGAAAATGCACAAAGTTTGGTTCCATTTGCTTGAACAGTAAACCTCGGACGCACAAGCAAACTCATTTCTGCATAGCGGTGAAGGGGTGGGTTGAGGGTTGCTTGAACGTTCTCTGCTCGGGGGTGCGACGTTATTCAAAATGGCCGCCAAGATGTATTTGATCAAAATTAGAATTTTAAAAAAAAATGCGTCAATTAAATATGTCTCATGCTATATTTGCAGACCATGATATGATTAAACACTTTGCTGCTATTTGACAATAATTTATATCTTAACCGATAAAATGTGAAAAATGCATTTTTATTTAACAATGGATAGTCGTCATGTGCGACGCCGTATCTCGTATCCCTAGCAATAATATATAATAATAATAATAATAATAATAATAATAATAATAACTTTATTAACGTGTCAAAACTGTAGTAGCGGAGGGGAAAAGTCCCCTCTACTAATTGTGGACACCTAACCTGCCTAACTAAAAACGTAATTAAAATATATAAAATGGAAAATATTTAGATACATTTAAAAAGCCTAATTACAACAATTAACTAAGCTAAAAAAACTGTAAAATCTGTTTCTTCAACTATATTAAAGTATACAAATAAAAATTATGTTAAAAATAAAAATTATGTTATGTAATGTTGGCGGCCAGTCATTCTTGGCATAGGTTGCAGCCTCGACAATCACTGACATTTGCAGCCAGCGCAGTGAGGTCCCGATCACGTATAACGTTCTTAAATTGCTTCAAAGAGGGTAAATTTCTTAGTCTAGGAGTGAGATCATTCCAAAGTTTGGGCCCTAGGTAACGAAGTGAGTGTTTTCCATATGTTACCGAAGAGAATCGAGGTTGAACAAATTCTCGTTTTCTTAAATTATATAAGCCACTGTCTAATTGGAAAAGATTACAGAGTCTCTCTGACAGCAATTTATGCTTAATTTTATACATGAAGATGGCAATGTCCTGTAATCGCCTGTTGTACAACGATGGTATGTTTGCTTTTGTCAGTAGTTCCTCATAGCAAGATTGTTTATCCTTAAATACTGTCCTAAGTCCTCTTTCTTGTACGCGTTCAAGCTTTCTCCTGTCGCTAGCCTTGCAGAAGTGCCAGGTGAGGTGACAGTAAGTTAGGTGTGGTAAAATGGCAGCTTTATATAGTTGCAGCTTTGCTTCTGTTGGTATCAGGTTTTTCAGTCTCATAAGGACTCCAATCCTTTGACTTGCTTTCTTACACACGTTGTTGATATGGTGGTTAAAGTTTAGCTTACTATCTATCATCACTCCCAAAAGGTTCAGCTTCTCTGTCGACTCGATTTCATTTCCTTGAACGCTCATGGTCAGATTCGTTATCTCTCTTTTATTCTGCACTGTCATGGTTTTGTATTTATTATAGTTAAGCTTGAGCATGTTGTCTTCATACCATTTAGAAGCCCTATCTGCATTCCTGCTAAGTGATGACTTTACGTTTGCGAGATCCTTTCCTGCTTCGTAAATCTGATGGTCATCCGCGTACATAGAAAGGTTCGATTTAATTTCATAGGCCAGGTCGTTCTGAAAGATGTTCCAAAGAAGTGGCCCTAACGCAGATCCTTGTGGGCATCCTCTGTTTATCACTTGCCAAGAACTTGTCTGTGATCCCATTCTGATTCTGTTTTGTCGGTTGGAGAGATACGAGCGTAGAAGATTGACGGTGTTTTCCTCAAAACCATAGGCTCTTAACTTGTTAAGCATGAGTCGCGGGTGGAGTGAGTCAAATGCTTTTGACATATCCGTAGATAAAACAGCTACACATTGGTGCCCGTCCCTCGCAAGTTTCCATTGTTCCACCAGGGAGACAAGGGTTGTCTCGCAGCTATGAGATTTGCGGTAAGCGGTAATGCAATCTGATAGGCGACTTTCGAATTGAGAAGTGATTTGTTTGCTAATCAGCTGCTCAAAGACTTTGTCCACAGCAGAAAGGACTGTAACCGGTCTGCAGTTTTCTTTGTCGAGTGGATCGTCTTTCTTAAAGACAGGTATCCATTCTCCCCTTTTCCATTCACTTGGCCACTTTCCACTGGAGATGCAGGAGTTATATAACTAATATCATGGGTGACAAATTACTCGTTAATTTTGGCGCGAAATTTCAGCGTTAATTTATAATTTCACATGTGAAATTACAAAATTGCCATGGCAACGGGTCTATAGCTCAGCGCCAAGATGGCGTTGAGGTTAATGATGAAGTTGTTTTGTGCAGAACTACAGCAATTCTGGAAATATTCATTGAGGACACAATTGGTAATCTGTAAATTTTGACTTTTAATTGACTGAACTTCTCAGAAATCACCTGCGAGTTAAAAAGAAGAGTTTATTGACCTATGTTGAAAACATAGGGTCTTAGTCAGCGTGAAGTTTTTCGCTTTCTATGTTTGTTTGTTTGTTTGTATGTATGTATGTATGTATGTATTTTTGATCCGGGGGGGAAATCTCATGTGAGACGGGCGGGAATGCTCGTCGGAAAATTTAAATTAAAGCTATGCTAAAACAGACGGAGAACGCGAGACGACGTGCATCCATGCACCTTTCACATGGGAGTACACCCCCCGGGGGAATTTATGTGGCACTATGTGGCACCAATCAGATTGAGGCTACTAAGCTAAGAGTACATTCTACCAATGAAAGAGCTGGTTAGAATTCGCTTACTGAAGCTGAAGGTCAGACAAGGTTAAGCTTACCGGCCATGTCGAATGTACATATGGGGACGGAAACGATCAGCGCAAATGTGCTTTTCTACTTTTACCTCTCGAATATTATATTTTCAGTAAAGGCTTGGTGTGGTGGAATTGATGGTAATTTCCTAAAGCTATTGTAAGGGCAGGTAAAATTGAACTTTGTCGTGGCCAACGGTGGAACGTGAGTACTTGACAAAAACAATTACATGTAACATCGTTCCAAAAATAGACTTGTTGACGAGAAACTGTAATTTAATTTGTTCTTTTATGATTTGTGTTATGAAACAGCTGTTTTGGTTATGTATCTTTTAGCAAGATGTTGATTGAAAAGATTGTATCTGTGCTTGATACGGATAATTT
The DNA here is from genome assembly GCA_964030785.1 of Siderastrea siderea. Taxonomy (NCBI): domain Eukaryota; kingdom Metazoa; phylum Cnidaria; class Anthozoa; order Scleractinia; family Rhizangiidae; genus Siderastrea; species Siderastrea siderea. Next base: position 21,385,404 of record OZ034974.1, on the reverse strand, counting down.
TGACTGTACTTTGCAAGGTTTTTGAAACCGCTTTGTTTGGTAATTTGAAATTTATAGCGACGTGTTTATAAGATTGCAATTTGCATAAATTAGCTTGTTTATTCAAGCGTGTCAGTAGGTTTTTAAACCTGTTTTCTCTTCCCAAAATGCGGTTTAGTTTTAGTTTACGATGTTGTGACCATGATTTATATCAGTCACATCCACAGATTTTCCAGCCGACATAGAAATGACTTCTTTCTTGGTTTTATCATATACGGGAACATATGGTTTTTGAATTTTTTTAGCGACGTGTTTAAGATAGCAATTTGCATAGATTAGCTTGTTCAAGCGTGTCTGTAGGTTTATAAACCTGTAATGTATACGGTAACATAGCGAGTTCACGGTACGCTCAAGCTCGGAAACTTCGTTAACTGCAAAACCAAAATGTACTTTTGAATCGTCTGGCAAAGGAATGTGAAATACTCCCAGAAGGTGCGAATCTTTCTGTCGAAATTGTTCGAGAATTCCTTACAGCGGGGCATTTTTTGGAGAACTCGGCCAGCTGCTGGCCATGTCATCTTAACACGACAAAAAGTGAAAAGTCCTAAAAAGTACAACAAATCACAGTTTACTTAAAGAAAACAAAATACCAGTCTGCGTAGTCTGCATGGTCTGCAGTCTGCACAGTCTGCAGGCTACATTTTAACATGACCGCAATGACTGTCCTCTCCTCAAATTATTATCTACTACACTTATTTCTTTCACATCTTGTTGTGAGCTGGATTTATATTCTTCAGTAATATGCAGACAATCATTAGTTGACCTTAACTGAGGTTTCAGTTTTAAATTTAATTTGAAGTTTTTATGCAGTCGTTTTGTTCTAGTGTCAGTTTGACTTTTTAGCCTGTAGCCTACTAGCCCGATGGTTGCTCTATCTCCAATTTTGGTCCAACTGGGTTTTTAGCGGGATATTTTTTTGCATTCCAAGGGTATTGCTGAGTAAACGAAAAAGCTGTTTTAGGCCTAGTTCAGACGCCGTACCTCTCATGGGCCGTACCAAATACATTTTCGCTCCTAGGTCGTATTTAAGTGGCAAACTTTGCCGTACTCTGAGATTTTGGCTTGCCTAATTGAAATCTGTCGAAAAAACTCATTTGGACACCGTACAACTGCCAAAAAACTACGTACTACTTGGTACGACACATGGGAGGTGCGGCGTCTGAACTGGGCTTTATGCACTCAGGTGCTATAGTGGAGGGGGGAAGTATTTGCAAGAATAATGGCGTGTTGTTTTGTCCTCAGAGTATGTCTTAAAAATCGCAAATAAGCGAGGATAAGACTTGTCATTTCAACATAGGTCAAGCACGCAATGCGTGCCTATGTTTTTTGATAGTGTGACAGCGAAAATTTTTGAACGGCGAGCCAGTTGCAGCGCTCGAGTGATTGACCGCGAACTCAGAGAAGTAATTCAGTGGATTTGGGCACTTCTTCGAATGGAATAAAGGTCAGTTTTTAAATACAAATTTGCTTCCGAAGTTTACTTTCGTTAAAGCAAGTTTGCTGTGCGTATTTTGAATGTATTTGTGAAGCCTTCTGAGCCTTGCTCGATGGAGCAACGTAGTGCACGATTCAGTGAATTTGCCGGATAAAACGCGGATAACATTTGCCAAGCGATTTGCTTTGGTACCTTTCAAGTAAAAATTCAGAGTCTGGTGTATTTTGCTGTCGGTTACAAAAACCACGAATTCGTCAAAGCGTGGTAAAAACTTGTCACAAGTTTTTTTCATTATTTCACTCAGAAAAATGTGAACTTTAGCCGTTAAACCGTTTCAATGCTCAAGGAGTTCTCGATGCGATAAACAGGTCAAAATCCCACGATTGTGAGTGTAATTTGTCACCCATGATATTAATAGGTAATCAAATGGTATACTCGTGAAATTAGGAAATAATTTCACTTGCGTTTTGTCAAAATTTTAATAATTTCCCTCGCCTAAAGGCTCGGGAAATTATTAGAATTTTGACAAAACGCGCGTGAAATTATTTCCTAATTTCACTCGTCACCATTTGATTACACATACTTAGTGAGGGTTGTGGCTAGTTCCTTTGCTCCCAGTTTCAGTACTTTAGCCGGGATAGTATCATTACCCGTTGCCTTATTTGTTTTAAGCGATTGGAGTGCACACAATACTTGCGTTGTGTTGGTAGGCTCAACAGTTATTGCTTGTTCATTTTGACAATTTGATCTAATCCGAGCTAGACTTGGGTGATTGCATAGTTGTTTCTCTGATTGCTGAGCCCTGTCTCCGCCAATACTGTCGGCAAGGGTGGCAAAGTGACATGCTAGAGTCTCGGCAACGGTTGTTTGATCACAGACTACAGTGCCGTTAACTTTGAGGTTAATTTCTGCTTGTTTGTCAGTACAAGTCTTCGATCCCAAAAACGGTTTAAAGGTTTTGAAAAATTCTTTTGGATTTGTCGTTAGGTCATTGGCTTTCTTTTTCCAATATTGTTTAATTGCAATCCTGCGTTGTCTCGTTGCTTCATTGCGACACCGTTGTTTAACCTCCCAGTTGTGCGCAGATTTGTCATTGTAATATTTTGCAGCGGCTCTTCTTTTTGCCCTTATAGCATTTTTCCACGATGTTGTCATGTAAGGGACATCTTTAGATCTCACCCGCATCTTTTTCAAGGGAAAACATTCATCCACTATATCATTCATCATAGTTTTCCAGTAAAATTCCTGATCGTCTACATCATCAAACAGATCTCCCACGTGCCATGGAGCTGTGGCTAACTCATTTGTATACACTTCCATGTCACAATTCTTATAATTCCTAAAAGTGATAATTTTATTCTGACAACGCTTTACTGTCTCCTTCATCAAGCCGTATATTAACAGGTGATCGCTCAAAGCTGTATCGTAGGTACCACATTGCATGAACATGTCAGATCTGTTGGTAAGCAAAACATCAATTAAAGTGCTGGTGGTTGTCGCACCTTTCCTTTCAATTCGAGTAGGCTCCTTTATTAGGCATTCGAACCCCTGTTCCGATTCCAAATCAATAATCAGTTTGCCTTCACTCCTATTAGGTCGTAACCTATCGAGATTCAGGTCACCGATGACAACAACAATGCCTTTCTGGAGAGAGGCCCAATTGCAAATATGGCTTAATTCGTCCTCAAGTGCGAGCTGGTAGTTTCCAGTTAGCGCTCTCGGTGGTCGGTACATTCCAATCATAACCATCTCCCTTCTACCGACTGTAATCTCCAGCGCGATTGCTTCGATGCATTTGTATGTTCTGTTGAACTTCAGCCTTTTACAAGGGATTACAGCAGATACAAAAGCCAGAATGCCTCCTCCACCTTTCTTTCGATCATTGCGAAACAGTGTGTAACCTGGTATATTGAATTGACTGTTCGGGTAAGTTGAGTCAATCTTCGTTTCCCCGATAAAAATGATATGCGCTTTTAGTTTGTGGATCACATCGACAAGCTCATCGAACTTATTCTGAATGCTGTTTATGTTGAGATGACACAAAAGCAATTCTTTGCTGGAATTTGTTCGCTTGGCTTCGAGTTCTTGAGGAGAAATAAGATCCTGATTTGCATATACACCAGATTGATCATGCATGTCAACAGAAACCTCGGTTTGTTCAAACCTGACCGAGTCTTCTGAGAAAAATGAGTCACTCAATGGTGGTAAAGAGCAGAGGGCACATGTCCAATCAATGTCTGGGTGAGCCAAATAATAACGAAATATATTCCTGGACATATTGAGACATTTGGCGTGGAACCACGATTTGCATATAGCTGACATGAAAGACTTCTTGAAACAGCTAAGAAAAGCTTTACGGGGTAAAGCTAAGAAAAGCTTTACGGGGTATCATGGTCCACGTGGAAACAATCTGCAACCGCCCCCTTCCCTTCCCTCCTGCAGTATGAGTAGGGTTAAAAATATTAATGACGAGTAAAACTACTCCTTACAGCCGTTGCAAATTGCCGTTGAAAATTGCAAATTGCAAATTGCCGTTGAAAATTCCGTCAGGGAAGTGTTCTATTTTGTTATTTGACAAGTCCCTACAAACAAATACACAGAACTGCACTTGAATATGAGTTCAATCCACCGTAGCGAAAAAGATGGCGACTGGTACATTTACCAATAATTCTAAGCGCACAAAACCCCTAAAAACGTTGATAAAAACACAAAGAAGAGTTCTAAAAACTTCAAACATACGCAATGTTGCAAGAACAAAGACAAATTTGTTCAAAAATATGGCTTTTTATGTACCTATTGGCTGTGTTAGGTTCGCAAGGTATTGTGGTAAAATTTACAGCTTTTCGGACGGTGGATTTTATCTTCAGTTAGAAACAAAAGCTTTTTAACTTTTATAGCAAATTTTTAAACATATCTGTTAAATGAGTTCAAGTTCAACTTTATCTAACGTTGTTGAACTTTTTATTAACGTTTACACAAGTACAAGCAAAAATAAATCAACGGCCAATGTGCCTATCTTAGTCCAGAATTTAGAGCCACTTACACCAGGATCATTTGAACCATATATTATAATACCATTGACAGCTTAGACTCGCATAGGAAACAAACGGAGAAACTATGATATCACTTAAAACTACTATGAATGCATGTATGCATGTACGCATGTTTGATTGCTCGTGATAAAATGTCTCTAGAAGCCAGCCACAGGCAAAGATCGTATACAACTCGTCATTCTGACATTTAGATTCTGGCTGCGACTGTCGTAGGGTTTTAAAACATGTTTTAAACTCCTACGACATTCTTCGTGTTGTGTGAGACTGTTGTAAGGATGTTGTGGATTTAATTTACACTACACGATTCGTGTTGCAGGCGTGGCGTAAGGATATCGCATGTCAAAAAATCGTAAAGTGTAAATCGGCCTTAAAAGGGTTTGCATTTATAACAGTATTCAGTATGAAATTCGGCTAGGCAAAGACTAGTAGTGGATGTCGCGTTGATCACACTTTGTGATTTTCAGCCATTGTATGGGATATTGACAAAAATTGTTGTATCACGATTCAATCGTTTTTTGGGCAAAGCAAAAGAAAAACTGCGAAGTCCCGTCAGCAAACAAAACAAAACTGTCGACTCATGAAAAATGGTGGCCAAGATGGCTTGGCCTAACTCAAAATTAGATTTTATTTAAAAAAACAGCGGACACGTAGAATGTGATATATGTGAACGCTTTGGTGCTTTTACAACAATTGGTATTCTTACCGTAAAAAGGGAAGGAAAACGCTGCGTTTTAATTCTACTACAATTTTTATTCCAAAATAGTTTAACCCAGTATTAGAGTACAGCCCTTAGCCCACCCCCTATGTGCGATCAGATGCTTTTCTCTTAAGACTAGAAACGTTTTTTTATGCAATAATTTAACCGTGAACGTCTTGGGTAGACTTAACTTGGATTTATCAGCTAGACTGGAGATTTCTTTGCAACTCGCTAGCAATTTACCTCGCCAAAACAAGATATTTCAGTTCCACCACGCAGTACACAACATGAACGAAAACCATTCGGTTTATTTTGGCGGTTTCGGCCGAGCACCGAGAACTATAACAGTAAGTTATACTACATCCAAGCATACGGGACATAACATAAAACAGAGCTGAGCAACAGCTTACAAAGACATTACTGTCAGAACGCAGGCGAGAAAGAACCTGCCTGAAATAAAAAAAAACCGGTGGAAAAAAACTCGCAGAAAATCTGGGTAGGAACCATGGCTTAAGCTCTAAATAGGCCATCCTACGAGGCTACACGGTGCGAACATTCCCACCCTCGTTAACTAAAATAAAGGTCGCACCTATGACAACGAAGAGCGACCTCCTTAAAATTAAAAATCACGTAAGCTGAACGAGGTGTTGGCCCAGACTAATTTCCCACGTGATGTACATCTCTCATATACACACTTTTTATTTTATAAGAACCGTTTTTATAAGAACGTTGAGGCTGAGATTTGCTCCAAAATTCAAGAAAATGTATGCGCTAGAATTAGAACATCCTCAGGCTCAGCCAAATTATACGCGTTCTTATAAAAAAAAAGAGTGTAGCCCTCCTTTCTACCCACGCTCCACTTCAACTGGACCAGCCCAAGTCCCCCTGCTTTCGTGCCGCAAAAATATTTCATTTCTGGCTTATTCGTATCCACTCAAACGCCAGAAATTCTAATTCCTTGCAGTGATAACTGAGCCCGTTTTTTTTTGGGGGGGGGGGGTTAGGCCTGTTAATTAGGAATCTGTCAATCTCCACACAATTGCACTCCCTGACTGGATAATAAAGCGTTAACCATTTGTCTATGTGTGTACACCAGGGCGCAGGAGCACGCTGACTGATGCTTACTATTTGAGCGCACGCTATAAAGGACAAAAAAGCACTCATCCTCTTATGATAAAGGTTGTTAACAGTACCACACGTGCGACATCCGGAAGCCAGATGCTTATAATTTTTCAGCTTTTCCCCAGTGATTCCGCGAGTGTAAATGTACGCTTAGCACTGACAGACAGTATAAGCACGCGCAGTCGTATCTCAGAAAAACTGGGAAGTTATGTTATAAAACAAATGGTAAACGCCTAATCTGTGTAACCATTGAGTTATAGATGTACGCTAAGCGTTTACTTCTTGTTAATTGATCACAGAGTCTTTCGTTTTAACAATGCTTTCTGCATCTTCTGACCTCAGGAAGCCAACCTTTATACAATCCCGACTTTGACAACTATCATCCTGCCTTATGTTTCACATAAAGTGTTTCAGGAGCTCCCGTTACAACCTTCTACCCCATTGTTTTGGTAAACGAATTTTACCAATGTATCAAAGACAGTTCCTGAAATAAATGCTAATCTGCTTAATTGTTAGGGTTGACAGAAAGCTAACAAGTATGTCTATGATTCTTATTGTGTAAGAATGACGATCATTAGTATGGAGAATATCCCAATTATGATGTCAGTACCTAGTGTTTACCCGGTACTTTGCCTGGCCTTTGCCTAACCAGTAACAAGGTTTAATTCTCATGAGATATTACTACTCAAGACGCATATTTTACAGTTAAACACACTTTCGTTGATGCCTGGTAAGCTGTCTTATCCTGACTAATTACTTTCTTGACAGCCCTAATTTGCCCTACAGATATTCCTCCAACAAGCCCAGAACACAATCGTGAAGAAACAACGCTCCGGCGTTTCAATCTTAAATTTCAGTTTGTTCAAAAACAAACCGTTCCAACAATAAATCGCGACAACGGACACGAGCTCGCGGCGATCTACGGGGATTTTTTGTGACGTGGTTTTCACCATCCTAAATCACGTGACAAAACATCAAGTCTAGCTCCATCACTTGATAAAGATTCCGATACGGAGTCGAAAGCTTATGGCTTCAGTTAAATTTTGGATCCTGGGAAAGAAACCTTATTTTTGTCTTTATTAAACCCTTTCTACTTTAACAGATTGAACAAAGTTAAACTTTAAGTTTAACAAAAGAAACAAATCTTTATTCAATTGATTCATTTGACATAAAACAAAAGCAGTAGTTACAACAACATGATAAGATAGTAGCAAGGAAGCCCAAATATAAACCTTTTAAGGCTTTTAAGACATTAAAAGGTTTTATGGGATTGTGGCATCCCTCTTTACAATTGTTTATAATTGAAAAAAAAAACAAGAAGAATGGTGTGTCGCAGCAAATTACTGCTAAACATTTTTTGGAAAATGCACAAAGTTTGGTTCCATTTGCTTGAACATTAAACCTCGGACGCACAAGCAAACTCATTTCTGCATCGTGGTGAAGGGGTGGGGTTGGGGGTTGATGGAACGCTGTCTGCTCGGGGGTGTGACGTTATTCAAATTGGCCGATAAGATAGCTTTGATCGAAATTAGAATTTTTTTTAAAATAGGCGTAAATTAAATGTCTCATGCTATATTTGCAGATCATGTTATGATTAAACACTTTGCTGCTGTTTGACAATAATTTATATCTTTAATAACCGATAAAATGTGAAAAACAGATAGTCGCCATGTACGACGCCATATTTCGTATTCCTAGCAACCAATACTGACATGAAACACTTCTTGAAACAGCTAAGAAAAGCATAACAAGGTATCATGGTCGACGTGGGAACAATCTGCAACCCCCCTCCCCCCCCCCCCCCCCACGTCCTTCCCTCCTGCAGTATGAATAGGGTTAAAAATATCAATGACGAGTAAAACTTCTCCTTACAGCTCTTTCAGCTGGATGATATCACTGAAAATTCCGTCAGGCAAGTGTTCTATTTTGTTATCGGACAAGTCCCTACAAACAAATACATATACAGAAAACAGCACTTGTATATGAGTTCAATCCACCGTAGCGAAAAAGATGGCAACTGGTACATTTACCCATAATTCTGAGCGCACAAAAACCCTAAAAGCGTTGATAAAAACACAAAGAAAAGTTCTAAAAACTTCAAACTTACCATACACTACGATGTTATATTTGCAGATCATGATATGATTGAACACTTTGTTTCTACTTGACAATAATTTATATCTTAACCGATAAAATGTGAAAATGCATTTTTATTTAAAAATGGATAGTCGTCATGTACGACGCCATATCTCGTATCCCTAACAACCAATACTGACATGAAAGACTTCTTGAAACGACTCAGAAAAGCTTTACGGGGTATCATGGTCCACGCAGAACAATCTGCAACCGCTCCCCCCCCCACCCCCCCCCCCCCCCTCCTTCCCTCCTGCAGTATGAATAGGGTCAAAAATATCAATGACGAGTAAAACTTCTCCTTACAGCTCTTTCAGCTGGATGATATCACTGAAAATTCCGTCAGGCAAGTGTTCTATTTTGTTATGGGACAAGTCCCTACAAACAAATACAGAGAACAGCACTTGTATATGAGTTCAATCCACCGTAGCGAAAAAGATGGCAACTGATACATTTACCCATAATTCTGAGCGCACAAAAACCCTAAAAGCGTTGATAAAAACACAAAGAAAAGTTCTAAAACCTTCAAACTTACCATACACTACGATGTTATTATATTTGCAGATCATGATGTGATTGAACACTTTGCTGCTACTTGACAATATTTTATATCTTAACCGATAAAATGTGAAAATGCATTTTTATTTAAAAATGGATAGTCGTCATGTACGACGCCATATCTCGTATCCCTAGCAACCAATACTGACATGAAAGACTTCTTGAAACAACTCAGAAAAGCTTAACAGGGTATCATGGTCCACGCAGAACAATCTGCAACCGCCCCACCCCCCCCCCCCCCACCCCCCTCCTTCCCTCCTGCAGCATGAATAGGTCAAAAATATCAATGACGAGTAAAACTTCTCCTTACAGCTCTTTCAGCTGGATGATATCACTGAAAATCTCGTCAGGCAAGTGTTCTATTTTGTTATGGGACAAGTCCCTACAATCAAATACAGAGAACAACACTTGTATATGAGTTCAATCCACCGTAGCGAAAAAGATGGCAACTGGTACATTTACCCATAATTCTGAGCGCACAAAAACCCTAAAAGCGTTGATAAAAACACAAAGAAAAGTTCTAAAACCTTCAAACTTACCATACACTACGATGTTATATTTGCAGATCATGATGTGATTGAACACTTTGCTGCTACTTGACAATATTTTATATCTTAACCGATAAAAAAAACTTCAAACTTAGCATACACTACGATGTTGCTAGCACAGGGACAAATTTGTGCAAAAGTATGGCTTTTTATTTGCCTATTGGCTGTGTTAGGTTCGCAAGGCATTGTGGTAAAATGTACAGCTGCCACCTTTTTTCGTACGGTGGATATTTTCTTGACTTACAAACAAATACTTTTAAGGTTTATAGCAAATTTTTTAACATATATGTTGAATGAGTTCAAGTTCAACTTTATTTAACTTTGTTGAAATGTTTGTTGACGTTTACACAAGTACAAGCAAAAATAAATATACGGCCAATGTGCCTATCTTAGTGCAGAATTTAGAGCCACTTACACCAGGATCATTTGAACCGTCTATTCCAATACCATTGGTACCATAGACCCGCATAGGAAACAAACGGAGAAACTATGATATCACCTAAAACTACTATGGATGATAATACGTGTTTGGAAGCCACCAACCACAATTATCTAAATGATCCCTCCCCCCCCCCTCCCCACATACACACACACACACACACACACACACACACACACACACACACACAAATTGGTCCATTGTAAAACTTAATATTGATCTGAATACCCCTTTACCGCCCTAGGTAAGTAAAACTGATTGGCGACAAAGTGAACGTATCACTTTAATAGAACCTGCAACTTAGCCAGGGAGAGCTCAAAAGGAAATGTCTACAATCAAACTCCTTTAAACCCCTAGGGGCCAGGATTAAGGTCCTTTAAAAGTTATGGGCGAATTACAGAGGTAGAGTTATTAAATTTTGTTCTCTCTTTGAACAAGAGATGAAACATGACTGCCAGTAATTGGCTGTAATTGCAAGGTGTCTGTAAGGATAGGTTGACTGTATTTGAAATATTTATCGTCGGTGATAGAACATTACTATGATTGCCTGTGTTTGTTCAAATCGTAGAAGGAAGGACACGTACAGGACTTCAAAGTTTGCCGGTAATGGTCCTGGAACAGACGTCAGGTTTTTTCCCTTACAAGAGACCTCTGCCAAGGATGAATCCCACTTCGATGGACCACAGTCGCATGGCTTTGGACAAGCTGATGATAGAGGCCAGCAAAGGGAACATTAAATAGAAGGATTTTAACTTTTTAGATTGCTTCGTTTTACTTACCACTTTGTTATATTTTCATAAGCAACAATAGGCCAAAGTTCCGAGTTGTCTCGTGCCTCTTTTTCAAAGTGAGGCCTGGTGCACAACCCTTCATATGAAAATGAGTTTTATTTGCATGCCAATGAAAAAGGTTGTGCACCAAGACTCGCTTTGAAAAGAGGTACAAGGCAACTCAGAAATGGCCTATTGACTAGCTCCCAGATGGAGCATATTGTTTGACAGCTGTTTATTTAAGCGTTAGGCCAGTATCAAAATATAATGAGTTCTAAAAATGTACGTTCAGATTATCTAGACCGCTAAAGGCGCTCATATCACTGGAAAGATCCTTCTCTCATAAACTATTTTATCTGCAGTTCACTTATATTCGAAAAATCATTATTTCATACATTCACATTCACAAAAAGCTTTGTTGACTAATCCTCTTGTATGGGTCTTCCTTCCTCCACATCAAAAGTTCGTTTTATATAGTTCTCTTTGTTCACCAATTGAAGTAATTCCCGTAATCAACCATTCCCAATAGGTCATTTTCACTACGGTGTCATTTGAATTTTCACGACATCCAGAATCCATCAGTTCGGTTGTTTTCTGATGCAAATTAGGGCTAATGTTATCTAAAGCTCACTGAGATTATGAACGTTAATTAACAAAGGAAATAAGGAATGAATTCTGGATGTTGCAGTCAAATGATGTCATCGTGCAAATCAGCCTATGTTGGTGAAGGCTGGTAGACAACATGATAGACTGGTCCCCACTACTACACCCCCAGGTTCTTCGGCTGGGCTTGCTTTTCTCAGCTAGTCTGGCTTGGCACATGTGAGTATGATAATGTAATCCACCAGTACTTGGGTGCTAGGGGGGGTGTAGTGCATGAGAACAAAATAGGTTGAATTAAAGTGAAAGAGGTCTCCAGGTTGGCATCCCCATCTAAAATTTGAAGATAAATCCTTCCTGTAAGGGAGAGGCCAGCGAAGCCAGTTTCTCACATACTTACAAAAATTACATCAGCACCAAGGATGAAAGCAAAGCAGGATAGGAAAACAAATAACTTAAAAGTGTTGCTGTTTTCTCTGTTAAGAAGGTTTTGGAGTAGATTTGGGTATCCTGTGTTAACATTATATCGACGGTGCTTGAGAAAAGAACAAGTTTTCCCGCTTCCCAGGAAAGCACTGGGTAGTATCATTCATCGTATATACTTTTTACACGACAACGTTTTTTCCATTAGGTGTCTACAAGTTGCTGTCTGCAGCTGGAGAGCGTTATATTCGAGCGTAAGGGACCTCCAACCGAGTCTTTAAAACAGAGTGGACGGATGGATGGGTGCGTAAACACTGCTCCGTTCTTTGGATCAGATGTCACAAAGAAACCGCGTGGTAGTAACACATGCTAGGAAATGGTAAGATGGGGAACCATGGTTATGCTAATTATACGTTTATACTCTCTCTAATTAGTATTAGATTTAAAGTGCCTACAAAACACGTGAAGATACAATGTAATTTATTTATTTATTTATTTATTTATTTATTTATTTATTTATTTTAAAATAGAATGATATGTGTGGAGAGAAGAACTCAGAAAAAAATTCTGACCTCCAGATGGGATTTGAACCCAAGACCTTCCGTACAATTGTCGGATGCTCTAACCTATAAGCTACGGGAACTCTAGTGGTGATCAATGGTCAATTGTGGGCTATGTGACACAAAACGACTGTATCGCGCAGTGACATTATGTCAACGAACACTGCATCGCGCAGTCACGGAGAGTACTTATACAGAAAGTATACAGTTCGGCATAGGCTGGTTTAAATCGAGTTCTGTATTATTGCATTAATATTGATAACAGAAAAATTTTACATATACATTACACACTACATTATTATCATGTATTAAGAGCAGAAAAAGGAAATCATATTCTGGTTTTTTTTTTTCTGAAGTTCGCGAGGGCAGTTGTTTTAAATTGAGAGGGCTTGGTAATGGATCTTACAGACCTAGACCTGTAAAATGGACAAAGAAAAGTATTGCCAGATTCTCTAGCGTGGCCATTTGAGCCCTTACGAGCTTGTTCCACAGGAGACAGCGATAAAACAAACCCACTCTCTCCTAATCTCCAAGAAGGGTCGGCTGTCTTTCCTTCCTCAGAAAAAGAGGCATAAAATGTCATAATAAACATAACCACAGATACAAGAGAAGAAAGAAACGAAAGCCTGGTCCAGAAAAACTACGGGGAAATGATACTCTTGTTTGAGGCCGACGGGTCCGTCCTACCTCTACTGAGACAGACAATTTCATTGAGCATCCACAGGTCGACAGATTGATAACTAAAAAGACGGCTGGCGCTCCTTCCTCGCCGTTCAAACCCAGTCCGCAAAGTCCGGAAAAATCACAGGTTAAAGCACTCAGGAGAGTAAGGAACGATAACTTGACGCAATAAAACTGGAAAGGCGAGTTTAACTCCTCTTTCTGACTGAGGGAACCACCCCACCTATCGACATACAAAATTGTGACAATGGCAAACTGTTATGACACATTGCTAATACCAACGCTAATAATGACACTGAGGCCGTTTTGCTTTCTTTTTAACTTTAGTCACGCTAGACTATTGTTCTACCAAATTGTGTTTCGTTTACTTCAAATCCTATGTCTTATGAAAGAAGACATGAGCAAATAATCTCTATGCGTTTTGCTTTGTAGCTATCACAAAGATTGTGTTGAAAACTACGCAAAAAAGTAAAACTCGTTTTTTTCCTTGTGACTTCTGACTCGTCAAGGTCTCACTCGATCCTTTTTCAATTTCCTTAGCATAGCTTTAAGGTCATACTCTAACGTTCAATTTTCTTCAGCCACAGAAGCTGAAAGTCACGCTGCAAAGCTTCAAAGGTTGCAACCTGAAAGACTTCCTTACTCAGCTCCCAAAGCACTTCTCAACCCCCGCCCCCAACGACGACTTCACTAAAACAAAACTCGACCTTTCAATCCCCTATAGTAACACTCGGCTTCAAAGCCTCTTCTCAACCCAGCCGCATTCGACCACTTCACAAGGTCCAAACTTAAGTGGCTCCATAGATTTTTCTGACGGCGTGCGTACTAATCTGCGCGCGAGCTGACAAGAGCTAACAAGAGCTGATGCAAAAAAGGTGAAATATTGACAGCACGGTCCAAATTTTAGCCCTCAAGCAGTTTTAAGACCAAATATTGCTTTACAAGCAATCGAAGTTGACACTTTCCGCGTCAATTTCTCAGTGAAGAAATCTGCTTGTTCTGAATTTCACACATGCTCAAACAGCGCTCTTGGCAAATTCCTATTCTATGATGTAGTGTTTTCAAGAAAAAATGGAAACTTTCCTCTGGGTTTTCTCGAATTTCCTTCCATGAAATTCTCTTAAATTTCGCATACAGCGGATTACTCTACGTATAGCTTGGTTGTCAAGGAAACTCATAAGACCAGTTTTTTAGTAGAAGCAAAAAACACAAAATTGCAAGAAGCGAAAACCTGCTTAGTTTTGCAACCTCTACTTTTTTCTGCCTTAAAATTTTCTTTTGACCAACTTATAGAAGCTTAAAAATTTGGGCAGGTTCCACCTAAGAAAATTAAAGAAAATAAAAAAGCCATGTACACTTTGAAAAAAACCCGCGTTTGGACAGATTTATTTCAACTCTAAAAAGACATTATTTTAACAGTGATGATTGTAGAACATATTTTTTGTTCTTGTTCGATAGTTTTGAGTAACCTAGTAGAAAGAAAAACAGAACACAACACCAGCGCGCGCTACGCCATCGATGATAACTGTATGGAGGCACCTTTACCTCGCAATCCCTTTTAGCTACACTCTTTTCAAAGGCTACACTTAGCCTGTCAAGTTTAAAGCCACCCTCGACAGGCTTGTTTTCCTTTAGTTAAACGGTTCGTACAATTCGGTTCTCAGTCATAACCACACAGTCGACTGCACTCTCAAGCGCCATCCGCGAACAGGACAAGAACATGTAAGATAAAGGAGAAGAAAAGCAAAAGCCAAAAGATACAGTTACAGTTAGATTTAAACAGCTTCAGACTGGTGGACTCCTTTCTCAAACAACAGTGGCCAAGTTCTCACAGAGTATTAGGTGTCCGTCCTATTTCGGTCGGGCGAAGACCGAGCTTACTGTGAGGACGTCACGATTTGAAGACAGAAACTTTAAGCTGGATACTGCGACGAGGATGCTGGATGTACTTGGATTACGCGGTGCGAAGAGGACAGATTTCTTCGTAGCGACTGAAAAGGAGTCTTTGGATAAACTGACACGTGGGAACTGCGTACTGGGATACCATTGTTATGCAAATTATTCTCTTTTATTTCTGGTGTTTAGAATACCGAGAGAACAATCCTGAATAACCAAAAACGTTCAATGCCAACAAAGTGTATTTTTCGCTGTCAGCAAGTAAGATAAATAACTTTCCAAATCTCACTCAGCATGTAACAGCTATAAACGAAGCTTTTTCAGAAGATAAGACGACGGAAACGTCTGCGATTGGAAGCTTAATTTTAAGTTCGAACTGGAAAGCGGTTCAATAGAAAAGAAATCTCATTAGTAAACAGAACTCGAAAAATCTTGGAAATAACTCGCCTGCAGTTTCCCATTTACAAGCTTTTATTATATCATCAGTAAACCATAGAAAATGTTCTGCAGTATCCCTTAACTACTGTATCTGCCAGGTCACATTTCACAAGCAGTCTCAAAAGTTATCAATTGCTCCCAAACTTAAACCGTGGAAATAAACCACTCGAGACCAGCTAGACAATGAAACAACAAAACAAATCTCACTCAAAGCTTAAAAAGTTATATCCAAGTTCTTAAGAGCGAATGTCAGAAAATTTCGAGCAAACGTTGGCCACAGTTGAAAATTACTTTTCGCTCATATTTGGCGTATTGGTAGCCAATACTAAGTTAACAATCGTGATGTAGTTTGTTTTCAAAGAGAACACTTCCGTTGTGGGAAAATTGGAAAAATATATTTCTCACGTCCTTGGTCTTAAAACAGCCAAAATTAAGGGCGAATTTAGTAGTTACCAAAATATTACTCTCGTCCAAAAGCAAACAAAGCTAGAAAATATTTGCCCTAAGATATTGATTTGGGAAGTGTTTCACATTTCATCTGACATGGGATTGTCTTCTTGTCGACAACTTAAAATGGAAACAAACGAATTTTAGGACGCGGATTTTGGAAGGTGATAAAAATTTCGATTTTACCGTTATATCGCGATCAGATTTTTTTCCATGTGCCCAATGATGAATTGTTCTAGGATTCGCGCTGGAAGTTGCTTAAGCATTGAACTAAATCATATGTTAAAACTGTAATGGGTATTTTGATTTAAGTCTCCCTCGAGAACCTCAAAGCTAGAGAAATTTTGTGCGTTCTTTGAATAATTAATTAGTTACGATGTAACGCAGTTTCTCGGTCCGACGAAATGAACCTTTAGACAACTTCTCATTGACAACATTAAACTGACGATTAAATGAGAAGATTTAGACTATTAAATGACTTACCTTCGACGAAAGGTACAAGTCCTCCCAGTTTATGAAATGCTTCATCAACTGCTGATCGGTTCAAAAGCTGATCGAGCGGGTAACTTTAAACTTGTGTCGGAAATCTGATTCGACGTTTCTATTCTACTTTTTCGAAGCACGTTTCATTACAGAAGGGCACAGTTTAAAACGGATGAAGCCGATTTAAAACAGATCAACCTAAAAAGCAGGCGCAAGCCAGTAAACTTTCGATAGTTGACCTGATTACATATGTATATGTTTTTGAAGTTGCGTGACTGAAAAAACACTCCTACGCAGCGGGGGGTAGTTGGGGCAATCTTACCAAAACAATGAGGCAAGCACAATATGCAGAAAGTAAAATATTAATTACTTAATTAATTAATTAATTAATTTATTTATGTATTTATTCGTTTATTTATTTTGGTTCGAAATACTTTCAAATATTTTGATTTTTTTTTTTGTCAAACTACCCATCATATATTTCTTGGTACGGGACTGGAATGTTATCAAGCGGTATGACGGCACTGACCCTGTTTAGCACGAAAAAATGTCCTAAATTACCAACCGTGTTTAATACAACACCTCGTTCCCTGTTTAGGACAAACGAAAAAATACACACTCTCTTGTTTTACACAATTTTAAATTTTTGAGAGTCCGGCGAGCGTCTCCGATCTTGCTAAATACTGTATATGGACTATAAGCCACATTTAGCAGCGAAAAATCCGACTACCATACAACCGTACCCTGTTTAGGACAATTTCACATCCTGTGTAGGACTAACTAGCATCAAATTTTACACACTGTTCAGGAAAGAGAGGCCAAAAACCATACGCTACCCAGCGGCAAGTCCCCGTATAGGTCAATAAGGGAGCACCTCCCCCCCCCGGGGGGGGGCTTAGATCACAGAGCGCATTTTTGAACTGGGTAAACTCTATTTAAGACAGGACGCCTTGTTTCAGAACGTACATGCTGCTTTTCCAACACTTATCCCGCACAAGTAGCCTCCAACTCATTTATTAATAAGCGACTACGTGAGAAGCTAGCGTGCGACAAGAACTAATTGCAGCCGAGTACATTCTTCACGGTAACCTTGACAAAAGCTAGGTTTAGCCGCATTCTTCTTTCTACTGCCAGGTTCATACCTATTAACGCGAAACATTTATTTGAGTAGGCTAGTGACTTTGGTGAAAACTGGGAATCGAGTTACAGCTCATACAACTAGAGCCTGCTAGAATTTTTCTCTCCTTGACCTTGACGATTGTATCATGATGAAAACATTTAGTGATCATTTTCTAAAGTAGGTGCTGACAGAAAGTTAATTGTTGTCTTTCTTCTGCCGGAATCCGGATCGCTCCACAAAAATTAAGTGGTGGAATTTTAATGGCCCTCCGCAAGAGAGGATGCAGTAAGAGAGTTAAACCCCGTGCCCCATGATAACTATTCAGTTGAAATTTGTTATTAGTTCGCACACACGCTGCGAAGGTTTTTTTTATCTGTTGTTCCCATGCCAACAATCTAAAATTACATGACGTCATTCTAACTGACCAACGAGGTGTCGTCCCTAAAATAACCACACAGTATGACACAGAACCAAAAGTAGATTTCAAATAATTTTCATCGGGAAGTGGCCCATGTACGGGGGATTCGCTCTCTCCCTTCATCCTCTCTTGACCTCCGTCAACTCAAACTAAGGATGGTTGTCCTGTTTTAATATTTGCATGGTTGTCCTGTGGCCACGTCACTTACGACCCAACGCTTCCTTCTTGTCTTTATCACTTCTCAACGAGTTTCCCTGCTTAAGGGGAAGACCATTAAATTTTTAAACAGTGTGTGTGTGTGAGGAGGGGGGGGGGAGAGGGAGGGTTAAGCATATTTCTGTCTATTTTAATGCCCGATTTTTTTTGGCCTTTACTAAGTTAAAGCTTTGTATGAACTGATCTTATTCAGTTTTCAAAGTATTTCTCTGAATCCTTTTACTGTGCTTATTTTTTCTTAATTTCCCTTTCTTGTATTTGCTCAATCCCCCTACCTACTATTGATAGATTGTTTAGTCCCTTCAGTGTATTTTTGTGAGAAAGATATGAAGTTACTGTGAAATTTCATCACATGTAAAGAAATGATCAACCCTGGCAGGTGCATTTCTTACCAAAGGCGGCAGTTCTTTCAATGTATGGGGCTTTCTTCGTAATTATTACGTCAGCTGTTGAATTATCAAAGTGCTCGCAGATGTTCCTAAGCATTTGAATAGCAAATTTTGATAGCTTTGAGTTTGCAATAAGTTCGCAAAGGTTATGGTTGTCGTAGCAGATGGGGTGGACAAGCGCAACGTCTCGAAGAATTTTAATTCTCAGCTTGTTTGCTTGTTTCGCTTTCCGTTTGTGCCAACGCCTTGTTCTTTCGCTGGCCTCTTCCCATCAGTTTTCATGGGATATCTCACCGGACTTATGCCCCTACTTTGTAGAAAAGTGTTCAGCTGTTCAAGTGGTTGACCAGAAGGTACAAGGGAATCATCTGTGTCGGTGATGGCATGCATGCTCTGTGACGGAGACTGAAAGTAGGGTGAAAAGGAACTTGCTGGAGTGACTGGAATAATAATAATGATAATAATAATAAAAATAATAATAATAATAATAATAATAATAATAATAATAATCCGGCTTTATTAGGTACTCCCAGTGGGTTTTTCAGACCTAATTAACACGCTAAGTACATGGAAACAGGGGCGGATCCAGGAATTTCTGAAAGGGGAGGTTGTACACTATTGTAGTAACCTTTAACGCCAATGGTGTGGAAGGCGAGTTACGGCCCCGTGCCTCTGGCACGAGCTCTTAAGGGGTCCGGAGCCATGCCCCTCCCCCAAAAATAATGTTTCCGATTTTTCCCTCTATAACAAAAAAAATGCTGCTCAAAGGGGGGGTTGCAACCCCCTCAACCCCTCCCCTGGATCCGCCTCTGGGAAAATATATCAGTTCGAACAGTTAGTTTCGTTAATTTTCACTATCACTTATTCGCATGATCTATTTTGTTTCTGGGCCAGTGTTTGTCTGTGCAGCGAGAGCGGTTAATCAGCAGCCACCAGTGATAGACGGAGTGACTGGGGCTTGGGGTAAGGGTGTGAGCGGTCCTCTAAGTGTGTGGTGGTCCTTCCCCCCCTCCCCCCCCATCTAGGTTTTATTTCGTCTACTCACTCCGTGGTGTTTGAACAGAACTGAGTGCGGATAAACTAACCAAAGACATAACCTCCATTCGCAAAATGACCCCGCACTCTTTAAAAATAGCTTCCGAACCCGGTTTGCTGAGTCCTCTCTCCGCTTTTGGTCTCTTTCCGACATCTTCGCTGTGATATGACTTTGCATTTGTCGGATGGACGTTTCCATTTAATGCCAAGCGGTGAGCAGTGATCAGTGGGCAAAACAGCATTCGGAAATGTCGTTATTTATTTATTTATTTATTTATTTATTTAACCATAAGCTGCATCTCGCCATATTGTTCATAATTACCTCAACCTCTACGTAACATTAAGGTAAGAAACTGTTTTATTAGCAACGTTCCACGCACAATAGCAAGTAAGGTGACCGTTCGCACCTTCCCCTACCCTGAGCGAAAGATTTTGCTCAATGCAGTCACGCAACACTATGTTTGTTTATTTGCGAGCGCGCTGCTTTTTGGCTGTTCTTATTCTGTTAATGGAGAGCTATGTTCGACGAAAAAGCCTTCTGCCATTACATTTGTTGAAGATGACAAAAAATTACGCATAAAAGTTTCCTCAGAAACTGAATTTACCGTTTGGTGTTATCTATAAAACTGATGACCTCGAGGTCAACACTCAACAGCTGGTCGATACAAGGAACGGGAAGGGTCCAACATCCACAAATCGAAACTTCGCATAACCTGAATACCAAGCACACCAGGTAGAGTACTTTGAACTGCAGTTTTTCAACTCATTCACCTACGCTGTAACATCATATATTCCTCTTTAGAATTGCTGAATGAAGAAACGTTGATTCGGCTCAACCTTGTTATTATTCACTAATCAATGAAAATTTACCAACTTTGAAGATCTTTTACGAAGCTAAAAGCAAAATACCCATTCCAGGTTTTACATATGTGCTAGGGCAAGTCTTTAACACTTCACAGCTTGCTCCTTGGAAAGAATTATCACTGGGCACATGGAAAAAATTTTGATCGCGTCCTGGAGGTAAATTCGTATTTTTTGTCAGTTTGAAAAAAACGCGTCCTAAAAATGCGATTGTTTGCGTTTAAAATTATTGCCTAGAAACAATTTGAGGTCAAATGAGATGTTAAATGCTTCTTAAATCAGTATCTTATGGCAAATGTTTTCAGTCTTACTTTTCTTTGGCAAACGAGATGATGTCTGGTAACTGCCGATTTCGCCCGTAATTTTGGTTGTTTTGAGGTCACCGACGGTGAAAATATATTTTCTCGATTTTCTCACAACGAAAGCGAGTTATTGAAAAACAAACTATACCACGATTGTTTTACTTGTATTGCCTACCTATAGATTAAATATGAGCGAAAAACAATTTTTCAATGTGGCCGCTAAACTTTTTATTTTGCTCGATATTTTCTGGCATTCGCTCTTAAATGTTAAATGAACTAAAATGACATTTATCTTTACCATCAAGTATTACTACAAAAAATGACAATTTCCTCACCATATATTACTTCAAACTGTCTCTCGTCAGTTCCGTAGTTGCTGGTCGCCTGGCATGTGTAGTTTCCGTTCTTGTCTACTCGGATGCTTGCAGTGTTTGTTGTATTTACCAGTGTTGTTGAGTTCCTTATGATCGCGATATATATGGGAAGAGTTCCGTTGGCTGTACACGACAGTCTGGAGCCTTGAATCGCTCGCACAACAGGGCCTGGTGTCACTACCTTTGGCGAAACTAACAAAAAATGATTCAAATCGGTTAAAAGTACAAATGGACTCCACCGATTAAAATACATAAACTAGGAATTTGAAAAGTCATTTCGAGCAATACAGGCAAAAAATGAGAAATCTCAGAAAGAAATAAAACGAATTTGACAAGGTTGGAATTGAACATCTGAAATTAGCAGCTTAAAGAGATTCCAAGAAAAGGGCTAAACGTTTTTCCATGTCCCAAGGGAAGACGTGCTATCGCAAGGTTCCTCGGTGCGAATTCCCTACAATCCCCAAGTTTTTCCTTTGGTTTCTTAGATGAATAACTGCTTAAGGTGCTTAAAAACTTTGTCAGACTCAATGTCTTCATGCGACCGTCTTCTATCATACATTCAATTAGTGTTTTTGATGTTTTGAATCTTTTCTTACCAGGCGAGCCGGTGTTAAAAGATATCCGAAATCCTTTTCTTTGCACATAACCGTCTGAGTGGAATTTTATCACTGCATAGACTCCAGTCACACCAACTGTCCTTCCAGACATCTCACCACAGTACACTCCAAATGACTGGTTCTTCTCATTAGCAATCTTCAAATAGTCATAGCTGCAAACACAGCATTTATTCAACGTATGAAAAGTCACAAACAGTGGCCTTACACGGTGCAGGAAAGAAGATTAAATTATTCTATCGCTGCTGCCAACAGATTTCCTCTACAGATAGCTTCGACTTCAAGATTAAAGAGATTGGTGAACTGTTGAGAGGTGCCAAGTGGCAATGATGATTTTAGTATTATAAAGATAGATTTAATTTTATGTTAGCCTTTTCCAGCTGCTCCAATTGTCTCCTGTTTTCCGCGCCACTTTTTCTTCTCCTCCTCACAATAAGAACTCCTGGAAAAGTCAATCACTATCAGCAAAGATAAATTCAACTGAAAAAACTGTCGCAGCGTTTCAGCTTAATTAACATTCAGTAATTTGTAAAAAAAGCTCCATTAATTATTTTACTTCCTTTTTTATAATTTTTTTCACTTTCAAGAATCCTTTACTTGCTTGGGAGGTAAACCCAGCATCTTATACAATTTTACCGTAAGCTATGACTGTAAGATTTCTACTGACAAATTGAAAAAAAGAAGTTTAAGAATACCACTTCGAAAAGACATTACCAGATTCGACAAACTGTACCCTCGAGCACAATGAAATGTTAAACACCTAACACTTCCCACATGAAAAATATATATAATTTGGTGGTTTTTCTGTCATTGTTGTGTGTGCGTCTGTTGTTGTTGGTGCTGTTGTTGTTGTTGTTTTTTTTTTAATTCTTATTTAAAATATTTCAGCCGTCGACAAAGGAAAAAATTCTCAAGCCCCGGTAAATCTTATTTTGTTATTAACCTGAATTGAACCCTTTTATGCTAGCAAATTCTCCTTAGGGGGAGAGGGGGGGCCGGTGTGCATGAGTGCTCTGTTTGATTTTTTAACGTGTACCATTTTTTTTTTTATTTCTGCTTGATCCAAAGCTTCAAGCATTAACCCAAAAATGCCATCTACGTGTGTAGTTGAAGGTTTCTTTTGTGGCAATTTGCACTTCGTTAGAATGTTTGCAGTATTTTAAAACGACTTGTGGATTTTGTAGCAACCGTTGTGACATATTGGGGTTACTAGGGTAGCAGAATTGCCTAATGATGGTCGCTATTGTTACGAGGCTCACGCTCCTACGAACTTTCTTTGTCAAAGTCACGCGTCACTGGTTTGTTATGTAACTTTTGTATGACCATATATGGACAGGAGAAAAAAGGACATGATGAAGTTTTTTTGCTGAGTGTGTTGTTACTGTTGTACGGTGAATAAGAACATGCAATGACATGGAAGTTTTATACACTTTGCTCTGCTGAAATTGACTGTTCCTGGTTTATGAAGACTGTATCTTTTTGAGGACTGTCCAGGCAGATAAGCTTTTGAACATTTGTAGAACTTTAAGTAACCATTTTTTGCTTATAAACTTTATGCCAGTTGCGCATGTTGTGTTATCATTAAATTTAGAGTTGCTGTTTACAGTGTGTTTACGAATATCGCCGTATTCTCTTGTTACAGTCGCTTTTTGTCATTTCAGTCTTGCGTCTGCAACACTATACTTTGTTGCAATTCCAAGGTCAATAATATTGATGATGATTTCTTTGAAATGAGGATCATATAGAGTTCTCTCATTATTTGTGGAATTAGTAAGTAGCATTACACCCTCTAATTTCCGCAAATGAAAATGACCTCATCACAAGACGTGAGAATTACGTCATAGCTTTTGAAAAGCCGACATCTTGTATCTACCTTCTTGGATTCCTCGATTGCTGCGGCAGTATTTTATTTTGTGGCGAAATTTAACTGATACTGTATTCGAAGATTTCCCTATGTTAAATGTACATTCGCGATTAACTAGCAACACTAAATACATCCTCGTTATTATACAAGCGTGTACAGGGATTATGCAGCCACTCAAATACCGCTCTGTAATAAAAATATACAACAAACCTGCACGTAACTATGGCAAACCATTGATCCCCAAGGGTAAAGTCACTATAACTATTAAGACTGAACTCCAATCAGTGACCATTCCATTGAATGCCATTATTAGATTAGAGACGTATTTCAATTCTTTTCGGGTGTGAGATACGTATGTGCTACAGAAGGTTGTTGTGACTTTCAGAAGTTTATCTTAAATTAGAAAGGAGGGAATTTGATGGAAAAGGAAAATACATGATCCGAATAAAAAGTAAATATCTGTGGTAATAAACAGTTAATAGATAAACGCCTTAGAAACTGGTATCAACGAAGAAGTGCCCTAGCGTTGATAGCGGTCCAACTTGGTGTCTCATATCTATTTCGCCCTATTTTAACCCCCCCCCCCCCCCCCCACCCACCACCTCCAAGGGCAACAAACACATACAACATACATATAATGTCTCTAACTGGCACTGCATTGTGCATCAGGTGTACCGATATAAACTGCATACCTGAGGAGTAATTATAATCGTCGTGTCTTTACTTACCGACATGATCTATGAGGTTGTAAGTCGAATTCGTGAAAGTCCACTAACATAGTCATGCCGTCTGGAATTGGAATGGAATAATTACATTCCATTCTGCTAAGGTAGTTGTTCGGATATCCAGGGCTTTTTAGCGTGCCATTTACCACAGAGTCACATGCTATAAAAAAAGGAAAAAATAATGCAACAAAAATATGCATGCAACATGTTACCATTCATATCACTTTTGAACATTGAAGACAAAGACTTCAAATGAAACTTTGAGATTTGTTTGATTTCAGTTTTCGCCTTGGCGTAAATTTATCTCATCAGTCAGATAAATAGTACAAACCCCTGTTATTGTTTTAGATTGTCAAAAAACATTCAGCACAATAGTAAAACTGTAGAAAGCATTCCCGTAATGACGAAACCACTCCCCTCCGAAACGCGCTCTCTACTACATTTCCTCTGTGTTCTCAAATGCCTCAAATGTCGTACAGTGAAAATGCTTGATTTTGCCCTCTTTATTGTAAAAACTGGAGGGAATGGCTCACGTATAAACTGATATATAACGTCACGTCCAAGAAAAAAGACGATCACCTCGATGCATTTTTCCACAGCCAGAATTACAGGACCTCTCTCGGAATCAGGAAAGGAGGTCACCTACGAAAGGGGGGACTACTTACGAGAGTATTGTTTAAGAGTCACCATGGACAACCCACGTTGGTTAATACGTATAATGCTGATTTAACAGTGCAATACAGTTAATACATCAATAACAAGTTATAAATCCCCATGGTGTTCCTGAAAATACTAGTCAGAACCATTGTTGCAGTCGGAGGAAGACACACTACTGTAACTGTCTTTGAAAATCCCTTAAGGGAAAATATGGATAGATGAACACTATTTTGAGAAAAGGGTTCATCCAATCTGTTTTCTTTATATCGAATTTTTCACCACCTTCATCAGAGTGTTGAAAATTGCTTGCAGCTCCCGCTTGATGGTCTTACGCTACATGATGCGACCTTAATTTTGGATTTTCAAGGCCGTGTACGCGCAATGAAACGTTTCTTGTTCCTTGTTGACGTTGTTGTCTACAAAGAGCAACAAAAAGGGTTTCGTCGCTTTTCCTCATCTCTACCGTTTCCTTTAAAAGCGTTTTCGTTACCCTGCCTGAGTAAGGCGTTCAGTGGTGACGTTTTCTGTGCTGTTGCTCTTTTTCAACAAAACAAAAACACACAGACACACCCACACCTCGATTAGCATACTAACGGAGAATAAAACTGGTTAAAAACACTGCTCTTATGCGAATCAAAGGCCCTTAAAAAGCTCCATAAAGGTAGCGGGCTGTGTAACTTATAGCATTATACCTATGATTGGCCGAAAGTCATTGTTGGGGTCCTGTTTCCTCCAGGAGAAAAAAACGTGTCTCCTATTCGCATGAATCAAAACAACACTAGCATAAATACCGTTCTTGTGAGCAATTTTGACAACTAAAGTACTGCAACCACACAAGCAATGAGTTAACCCTAATTAATCCTTATGTGTGTGTGGCGAAGCTGAATGAATAAATAAATAAATAAATAAATCATATTTAACATTTACTTAACAGAATCCTTAAACTGAGATTAGATGATAAATGTCAAGTCTCTATTGCTTCTGTTGTGACCGAGTAGGGAGTAAGGGAAAACTTCTCTTTTGTAAAGATACATAAAGAATTGTCAGGATATGTCCGTGCATGAAAGTACACTCACTTTTCTCCTGACTGTTGCATTGAGGCGTTTCTGTTACAACGTAACGTAGGTTTCATCAAGTTACTGGTCAGAGAGATGTTGTTAACGCGACTGTGTAACATGAACCATGCGGGGAGGGGGGCACGGGAAACATTGAAATCGAGGTAAAAAAATAAACACAAAGTGAATTGGAATGCAACTAAACTGGTCAAAAGTGATGAGATTGATAAGTAAACATACATGTTGGGATAGGAGCAATTAGGGATATGAGCAAATGTAAATCTGTTGTAGATGACCAATGAGGCAATTGCCATTACATGTCACTTCGACCAGGTACGAAGTTTCGTTAGCAAATAGGTCTGACTGGCTGATTGCTGAAAAAAGGTCCAATTTGAAACTGTCCACTGATTGCAACGCGAGTCACGCTAGTTTCTGTTTTAGTTAATTTTTGAGTGATTAATTTCGTTAGCGATTTGTTGATTTTATTAGTTTAAAAGTTAATCAGCTACTCAACTCGTGATCTAAGTCTGACGCCCACCATGTGAGCAATATCAGAGTAAGTCGGAGTAATACTCAAGGTGGTGTTTAGTCGAAATCGATCTGTTCTTTGTTTTTTCGCTTTTTCGCGATAAGAGCGTTTATCGCTTGGAGTAGCACAACGTAAGTGATTATTCTGTTGAATTCGTTAATGGTTTTTTGGTTTTTTATTTCTAGTTTTAGCCTTATTTTAAATTATTCGCTTGATCATTATTATTATAGTGGCACGTGTCATGAGAGTAATTGTAATAAAGAAGTAATTGGAAGAACCGTGACATTTTCAACTGGGTATCCTGGGCCCTCAGCCAACGAAGTCAGGAACACGACAGTGGTAAGCCTTGTGAAAACATCGATTATGTCTGAGCAGCCCAAAAAACCGCAACGAGCGGGATATTTCGACATCCCAGGAACTGAATTACCGGAGAAAAGGAATAGATAAATGAAACAGAATGCTTTAGAGTTCACAGTGGAAACTAAACGCAGTAAAGCGGAGTATCTGGACAAAAAACTTTGGCAGGCAATTAGATCTGCGGAGACTTTAGACCCGAAATCGTGTACTTACAACGTATTAACTGAGCTCGTGGTCGCAACACAGGAATTTGATGCAATTGTGCAAGAACTAGTTAATCTCTATGATCAAGATAAATATGGAGGCGAAGCCCCTCTGGTGTCCGAGAACGCGAGCTTAGCATATGCACACAAATTAATAGCAGAAATGAAGAATGTCCAGAAATCTGACAAATCGTCAGAAACAATGTCCGTTTGGTCTCGTAACTCGCGTCGCAGTGGCGCGTTGCGCGCCTCCACGTCCTCTAGCGCGGTGAGAATGAGAGCAGCAGGAGAAGCAGTGGCAGCTAAGCAGCAAGATGAATACGAACGCTTAATAACCGAGAAGGAGAACGAAATCAAACAACGCGAGGAGGAGGAAGATAAGCGTCGACAACAAGCTCGCGCGCAGCACGCGAGCACGCAGCACGCTTTCATTTCCGCCAATAAAAGGGTCATTGCTGAAAGCAATCCACGAGTCCATGGTAGAGGGGGATTAAGTAATCCCTTAGAACTTCCTGATATGAACATTACAGAATTTAGAGAAAGAACCAAAGCATTGGTTTACACCAACTTTCCACCAACGGATATATACAGCTCTACCCCCATGGACACACACACACCCCGGAGTCACACACACCCCTGAGGCTGGTCACACCTTTAGAGAGGGACATACCTCCAAAGCTGGACACACCCCAAATTCGTATACAGCCCTGAGGATAGACATACCCCTGAAGGCAGACACACCCCTTCAAATGGACACATCCCTGGGAAGGGACACACCTCAGCTGACACCCCGGAAACAAGAGTCGTCCGCGGAAACACGCAGCCAGCGGTCTTACCAAATGAATCTTCCAAGGGTGTGGAGCAGTCTGCACATGCACGACACGCTTTGGGTTACCCACATCCGAGATTCACATTTACACAGCCAGTCATATTTTCAACCCCCAAAGAAGTGTTTACAAGCATCCCCCTAGACACGCTCGCTGCATCAAATCAACATTTCGTCGCAAGCCTAGCCAAATAGAGCCTGTCTAAATGCTACCCTGACGTGTTCAATGGAGATGTTGCCATGTTCCACTCGTGGAAGAGATCCTTCAAGGCGATGGTGAGGGACGCAGACATTGCACCCGAGCAAAAACTCAATTATCTCGGGAGTTTTACAAGCGCTAATCCCCAACAACTAGTAGATAATTACAGGAAGAGACAGGGAGACAGCCTTGCCAACACCATAGCAGATCTCTGGGCAGAATTACAAAGGCGCTTAGGAAATACGGCAGCCCTGACTCGGGTTCTTATAGAACGGCTTTGCACAGTTATTTACTGTAGCTAGCTTCGGCGAGAGCGAAAATGCTAAGCTCCAAAAATTAGCCGACTTATGCGCAGATGTCGACTGTCAAATGAAACTCTCACCAGGCTTAGCCTGCTTGAACTATCCGATCGCAATACACCCCCATCGTAGATAGGTTTCCAGCTAGCTCGAGAACCAAATGGGAAAAGGTAATAGTGCGCTACGCAGGTGATCACAACGATGCCTATCCCACGTTTCGCGAATTTTTAAAGATGGTCCAGAGCCAGGCGAGGAAAAGAAATCACCCGAATGTGACCACAGGAGTTCCCACGGCGAATAGTCAAGCCCATAACTGCTATCGAGAGAAGAGCAAAGGGAAACCTTTCTCCAAAACTGGACTGGACATCCGACGAGTCTCAAAGACCCCGGTGGCTCCCGCCAATGAAAGGGTCCCAGCAAATGAGAACACAAGAACTTCTAAAGAGAAACGTTGCGTATTTCACAACAGAATGCAAAGCCTTCGCCAGTTTGACTTTCGGAGAGAGAGAAGAGTGGTCCTTCGAAGAGAGACTGTGTTTCCGTTGTTTTTCGCTGGATCACATAGCCAATGCATGTAAGGAGAAAATCAAGTGTAGCATCTGTGGTAGCGTACGGTACTTAGACCTCCTCCACTTGAATAGTGAAGGAAGAAGGAGAAGGCCAAAGAAAGAGAGATGCCTAAAGAGAGCGTAGAAAATCTTAGCTCCGAGTACACTTCGATGTGCAAAGACAGACAGGGCGGACTGTCTTGCAGCACGATAGTTCTGGTTGTTGTCTACAGCGACGATCGTCCTGACGAAGTCCATCGGGTTACCCTATCGTAGATGATCAGAGCAATGCCTCAATAATAACAACTGTTTTGGCAGACAAGCTAAACGCTAGGGGTCCTGAGTGGAAGTACTTCCTTTCAACTTGTGGAGGTGACAAGGAGGTCAGATATGGTCGGAGAGTGACGGGACTGATCATAAGATCCATCCACGGAAGAACATCGAAACTACCCACCCTTATAGAGTGCGACAACGTTGCACAAGATAAGGAGGGGATACCAACCCTGGAGATCGCGAGACAGTGTCCCTATCTTCAAGGCATTGCTGAAGAGATCCCTCCCCTCGACAAAGGAGCGAAGGTCCAGCTATTAATTGGCAGAGACGCACCAGAACTTCTAAAAGAAGAGCATTTAAGAACGGTCAGAACGGAGCACCGTGGGCTCAAAAAATAGTGTTGGGGTGGACCATATCTGGCCAGACGTGTCTAGATCTCACCGACGGATCAATTCATGTCCAAGCAAAGAGAACCTGCCTGGTGACAGATGAAGAGCCTAACATGCCTTTGACCAAAGACCTAATCACCTATAGTCGGCCAGCACATACAGCCCACACCGAAACAAACACGGAGGAAGAATACGAGATCGTCCGATGTCCCAATAAGTTTGACTGCCGAGAAAGTTACATTGAACACAGTGATGACAACAGGACAGCAGACGACGTCTACTGCGTGACCCGGAATGGCAACGATGTGGGTTATCAATTGAAGATCGCAGATTTGTGGAGATTATGGAGAGGGGTATTCGCAAAAACGAGCTCGGAAATTGGGAGATGCCCCTGCCGTTCCGCTCACGTAGTGTATCCACGCCAGACAACAGAAGCTATG
Source organism: Siderastrea siderea (assembly GCA_964030785.1). Taxonomy (NCBI): domain Eukaryota; kingdom Metazoa; phylum Cnidaria; class Anthozoa; order Scleractinia; family Rhizangiidae; genus Siderastrea; species Siderastrea siderea. Next base: position 21,355,389 of record OZ034974.1, on the reverse strand, counting down.
CAGTCAAAAGTTTAAACAGACTACTGCATACCTTAAGACGCAAACCACAGATGGAGAGAGACTATGTTGACTTGATGGAAAAGTTCCTCGACAAAGGCCATGCAGTTCCAGTACCCTACCAAGAAATCTCTTCCCGTGAAGACTCCGGACAAGCATGGTACCTCCCTTATTTTGGAGTATACCACCCGAAGCACCCAGACCAAATTCGAGTGGATTCGATTCTTCACTGAATACCGAGAGCTGCTCACAGGCCCAGACTTCATGAACAGCTTGGTTGGAGTCCTAATTCGCTTTCGCCGTGAGGACATAGCAGCGATTTGCGACGTTGAACATATGTTCCATTCATTTCACGTTCCACCAAAGCACCAAAATTTCCTGGTCTAACTAAGCCAGAGTGGATTAATGGTGCCGAGTTCTTGAGAAACAAATCAGAGGTTCCAATATCCAGATCGGAGCAAGCGACCCTAAGGAAAGGAAGTAAGATCTTACACGACCAGCGTTAAGCCACAGGAGTCCAGCACACTGGAAGTACAAAGGTTCAAGAGGTTTTCATCGTGGTCCTACCTGAGGCGCGTCATTGCTGTCCTGGTCCTCAAGGTGAGGCTGTTCAAGCGGAGAAAGACTGATATTAAGGGATATTAAGGATCCACAGCATAAGCCCGAGCAACGCCTGTCTCCCGAAGTGCTCAATTAGGCCACCAACACCATCATCAAAGCAGTTCAGAAAGAAGCTTTCAAGGAGGAGTTTGGCGTGATCACACATGTCACCCCTGGAAACGACAACGACCGTGTCAGCGTTAAAGCGAGAAAGAAGATATTAAAGAAGTCAAGTCTATACCGACTAGAACCCTATGTTGACGACGACAGGATACTGAGAGGTGGCGGTCGCCTTCGTCACCCTAATCTGAGTTTTAAGGAGAAGCATCCAGTGCTCTTACCCAAGAGGCACCATGTGTCGAAGCTGCTATTACAACATTATCATGAAGAAGTGCCCACCACCAAAGGCGCCAAATCACCCACGGAGCCTTATGCAATGCTGGATATTGACTCGTAGGCGGTCACACGGCTGTAGCAAGTCTGATTGGCCGGTGTGTGACATGTAAGAAACTACGAGGTCCCATGCTAAAACATCGGATGGCAGACCCGCCCCCAGACAGAGCAGAGGTAGGAACCCCCTTCAGCAGCGTAGGATTCGACGTGTTTCAGCCGTGGACAGTGCAAACTAGGAAGACTAGAGGAGGAGTAGCAAACAGAAAGCGCTAGGGACTTGTTTTCACATGCTTGGAGAGCAGAGCGATTCATATTGAGCTCCTGGAGACTATGGACGCTAGTTCCTTTTCATGTGCCAGGCGCTTTTTCTCTCTAAGAGGGCCTGCTTTGCGTTTGAGATGTGGCCGGGGCAGCAACTTTGTGGGCGCGAAGTCTGAGGTGAAGGAAGCCTTAGAGGAAATGGACAAGGAATCACTGAAAAAGTACCTCTCGGAGCAAGGTTGTGAATGGCTTTTTAACCCGCCCCACGCATCCCATTTCGGCGTCGCCTGGGAACGCCAAATAGTCCAGGCATTTTATCGGCAAAAGTCGGTTAACCTGTTACTAATTGCAAAAGAAGGTTTTTTAACGGTTTTGGGTCCAGGGACATGTCCTCTATAACATATCAAAAGTCTCCGAAAATCTGAGAGGGGGAAGTTGACGAAAAACGAGTTTTGTTAGAGCCCTACACTGTGCAGCATGGAAACGAGACTGCGTGTACTGTCTGTTGTGTCGCTTCAGTTTAAAGCCACGTGCAGCCTGGGCTACCAAAGACGGAGAGAATTTCTTGTGTTTCCTCCCTAGGTAAGTCCATTTATATATCGATTAAATAAAATAATTGTTCCGTATAAGATTCTTAAATCAGCAAAAACACGCAAAGCCTGTAGAAAATGTCCACGATGTTTGGCTATTTGAGTGAAGTATTTAGCGAAGAATTGTGTCTTCCACTAGCGAAGTTAGAATTTAAAAAGGAAAATTTTACACTGAAAGAAACAGCAATGGCATGTTTTAAGGTTTTTCAATTCAAGAAAAATTCATTTGACTTGAGTAGTGGCTTCCAAAATGAATTTCACCTCGGTGAAAAACCCATCTTGCACTCACTGCTTCGTGCTTGGTGTGATATTCTTGTTTTGCCACAAACTTACCTCATTCGTCAGTTCCTCTACCTTCCTTTACAACTTAAAGAAAATTGTCCAGGAATCGCTCCAAACTGTATGACATTGGCGAAAATTTTCGCAAAAGTGCCCAAATTTTCCATTTTAATTTGGTTTAATTTGAAAACGTTTTAGTCAAGGGAAAATCCCCTCAAATATGCTGACGGAATTTCATTTATTATTAAACTCTGAGTTTGGAAAGTAAAAAGAAAATTACGCGATTGAAGATATCTTAACTATACAAAAAAGGAAGGATAATTTAAAAATCACTGAGTGAAACCCTTCCTAAAAATGTCATTTATGCGAACGATTAAAGGGCTTTGAACACAGATCAAATTGAACACAGATCAAATTTATTTCTCATTGAAGACACAATTTCGGCGAGAAGAAAACCAAACTTTTTCAAAAAACAATCAAAAAAGCCAGTTAAATCTCATTTGTGCCCTCATCGTTGGCTTTTTGTAGTTAACAAGTTTCGATTTGCCTATAATTTCAGGCAAAGATTTCCAACATGGATAAAACAGTGAATTGTGTTATTTGTAATAAGAGTCTCGATGGCGAGGACGACGTCGTAACTCTTAGAGAAAAGGGAAGCGAAGGGACAAATCGGGTGAGCGTAGAGAGGAATGATACCATTACTATGGTCCCTGGCCAGCAGGGGCATCAGAACTGCCGGAGAGAGTACTGTTTTCATAGCAACATCGAGCGAGCTAAAAAAGTTGTTTCTTCTGAAACAACTAGTGGTCGTTGCTACCTAACTCGCAAAGCAGAACAAGGTTTCTTCTTCAGGACTGATTGTTTCTTTTGTGGCACCAAAGTTGAATTCGGGTCAAATTCGAAGAGAAAAAGATTGGGGGAAGCATTCAGGGTTACGACAATTGAAACAGAAGACACGATATTGAAAATTTGTTCGGAAAGGAACGACGGAGTGGTCGAGTGGTCGGAAACGATAAGAGCTAGCCTTATGAATGTGCACGATCTGCCTGCAGCTGACGCGGTTTACCACCAAACCTGCAATGTGTACTTCCGCACAAAGAGGCAATTACCTCCAGTTTATAACGCGGACGAGCTGCCTGCCGTAAAAAAGAGGAAAGTCGGTCGTCCCCAAAATGAAGAAAAAAAACAGGCTTTTGTAAAAGTTACGAAGTTTCTTGAAGAGAATGAAGACGAGCAGATAACAGTAAGTGATCTAGTGGAGAAAATGAAAGAATATTTGAGTGATACAGAGAGCGAAGCTTACGGACGGCTGCACATGAAAACCAAACTTTTGGCATACTTCACTTTCAACGTTTCTGGAGGTCCTTGTCTCCAAGAAAAATAACTTACTGAAGGTAGCATCAATCGGGCAGGCTATTGTCCAAGCTGCGCGGCCACGAGTAGTTATCGCAATTCTACAGATCGGGCTTGCGGTTCAATTGCACCATAACTTCGCCTCGCGCTTCCTTATTGACACCTTGCATCACCACAGATTTTGTTCATCATACCAGGAAGTACAAATGTTCTATCAGAATGCGGCGCTTGGCCAAGGAACTAATATACTTTCTTTTAATGGCGAGTTTGTCCAGTACGCGGCCGACAATGTTGACCACAACACCAGGACTCTCGACGGGCATGACACGTTCCACGGTATGGGCATGATTGCAGTCGTAACACCTGGCACCAAACACAGTCGTAACGTCGCTCGACACAAAGTTACTCCAGAAGAAATCTCGACAACTGGAAGGGTAGAAATACATCCATGTTGGCCCCGACAGGTGAACATGGAGATCAAATATAAAGACTCGGTTCTTGTAAGAGCGGAAGACCCTACTGCTAACCTCGACATCCCGTGGAAGACGTCACTACTGTTTGGCACCCCACGCTCATCTTGGAGCGGCTTGATGCAGTCTGTTCACCAAGGAAGACACCAGGACAAGTCATCTGTTTTGTTCCTTCCTACGATCGATATGAATCCCAGCGATGTTACATGTGTCTCTTCCACCCTGCACTTTGTATCTGAGCATGCCAAGCAACATGGTATTGCAAATCCCATCGTCACGTTTGATCAGCCACTGTGGTTAAAGGCCTTTAACATAATACAGACGGAACCAGCTATCAGTGAATTGCGCAAAGTGATCGTCCGTCTAGGTGCCTTTCACGCAGAGATGAGCTTTCTTGGAAGTATTGGCCATCTGATGGCGGGGTCCGATTTACGAGAAGTGTTGGAACTGATATATGCGCCTAATGCTGTAGACCATATAATGACCGGAAAAGCTATTGCCCGTGCAGTGCGTGCGCACCTCATTGTCGACGCTCCTTTGAACGCGCTTCTGTATTCGGAAGCGCTGGAAGTACCTGTACTGCGTCCACAGCACACAGGTATGATGTTTCATGGAGTTACAATCTTTTATTTTTTCTATTAAGAGTTTCTGGTCTTTTTTCTAATTTCTTGAATTTTTCATTACTTTTATATCATAGTTTCTGTGGATACCATAAATCGTGACGAAAACGGGGAAGACGCGGCAATGGTATATAGAGACGCTGAGACTGAGCAGAGAGGTATTGTCTTTTTTCAAAATAATATGATACACTTATACATGTCACTCAAAGCAAACAACAATTACATGACTTTGTTCTACATTTTGTAATTTCAGATAATCAGTGTACTGTTGCGTCTGAATTAGCTGATGAGTTTGCCGTTTCAGCGATCGACTCCCCTCATGCACAGAGCGCATACAGCAGTAAGCATTTAAAGGTAATAAGTTTACGCCACAAAGTGATGGTTTAACAAAAAATGTATTAACATGTTTTAAAACAATATTGCAGGCCACCAGCGTCGCTTGGAGACGATGCCAGAAGACATTCACTCGCAGACTGGAATTCAAAAACTTGAAGAGGCACGTGCACTGTTTGATAAGTTGATAAAAAAGAAAGTCTCAGCTGAAGAAGCAAGCACAGCAGAGGTTCTTGATAACATTGAAGAATGCGTAGGCAGAAAGCAACACCTCCTCGCCGAGAGAAGCCGCACAGCAGCTCTGTGGATTCAGTACCTAGAAATGGTAGACATATTGGGCTCCTTTATTAGAGCAGAGCGCACAGCGAATTAGGAACTTCACCTCACGGCATTGATCAGAATGCTGCCCTATCTCGCTGCGTCAGCCCACAACTTATACGTGAAGTGCGCTAGACTATACCTACAGTCGATGACAGACCTCCGTACGGACCACCCGGATGTCTACCGAGACTTCTTGTTGGGTCTTCACGTGGCAAGAAGAATTGATCTATTTTGGGCTGGATTATCGATAGACTTAGTCATCGAACAGGTTCTTATGAGAAGTCTGAAGAGCAGTGGAGGCTTTACAAGAGGGAGGGGCCTAACGGAACAGCAACGTCTTATCTGGCTGTTATCTATGCCTGCCTGTGCCGAAACGAAGCACACCATGCAAGAGCTGACGGGAGTTCAGTTTAACTCTCGCGAACAGAACAAAGATATGTCCAAGGCAAGACAGACAAGAGACATGAAAGACACAGTGACCATCCTCAGTGGTCTGGCTACCCACAACCCTTTCTCTCTCGACGGAGACAGTAACCTAAGGAACATCATGAATAGTGTAAACGCCGATAACAATGTCAACGCTGACACAGCCAAGAGCGTCGGGGAGAAGATCCTGTCGTCGATGAATGGGACGTTAGTCACAGATTACTCATTCAAACGAAGTGCCCAGGCAATCACTATGGCATCGAAGTCCTCTGTGAAGATTGACAATGATCAAGTACAAGTTGACCCTCAACTTCTATTTCAGCGTTTTATCATCGCATGTGATAACTCCCAACTTGAAGAGTTATTTCGATACGAGCTCTGCACATATCCCACAGCTCTTTTCGACTCCCCATTCACGTTAAGGTATTTGACGGGTACGACCAAAGTTCAACTAAAGCTATGACGCAGCAGAGGTGTACATCAGGGAAGGTTGCTGCCACTGTCACCTTTACAGAAAACGTGTCTATCACGATGAGGAAGGATAACTTTCTCTCGAACCCCAAGAGCAAGCAACGCTTTCTGATAATGCTGAGTGAGGCTCTCCAGAACGTAGGATGCATGACACACGATGCAAATGGCGACGTCGATCTACTTATAGTCAAAACCGCTCTAGAGTCTGCCCGAACAAATACTACCGCTCTAGTTGGGAATGACACAGATCTGCTAGTTGTTCTGTGTTATCCTGCTTCCAAAGATGGATGTGATCTCTATTTTAGACCACGGCCAAAGGTTAACGCAAGAGGTACGCGCGTCTGGCACATGAAAAGAGCCAAAGATCAGCCTGGTAGGGAAGTTTGCACGAACCTCCTATTTCTTCACGCCATCACCGGCTGCGACACCACATCGCGCCTGTATGGAGTTGGCAAGGCAACAGCTCTCAAGAAATTTGAGAACGTACCATACTTCAGAGAACAAGCTAATGTCTTTAACTGTCATTCTGCAATATCTGACATTCTCACCGCAGGTGAAAAGGCAGTTGTCTCACTTTTCGGTGATAAGCCAGGGGTTGGTCTTGACGCTTTCAGGTATCAGCGATACTTTGAAAAACTTGCCACGAAGACATCTCATATAGAGCCACAGAATCTTCCCCCAACTGCAGCAGCGGCCCGATTTCACAGCCTGCGTCTACCTTCAAGTAAAGCAGTGGCAGGGAGAGGGTGCAGAAATGTCAATGGAGGACTGGGGCTGGAAGTTCACTGATAATCAATTACTTCCTGTTGTGACAGACTGGCCGCCTGCCCCAGACTCGCTTCTTCAGTTAATCAGATGCAACTGTTCATCCGATTGTAGCACTAGGAGATGCATCTGTCGCAAAAACGGAATGGAATGTTCCCCAGCCTGCGGCCAATGCAAAGGGTCTGCGTCCACTAATTGTTCTAATACTCTGGACTACGAAAGTGAAGATTCGGAAGACTAACGTGTCTAGATAGCATATGTAGAATAGAATAAAAGGATAGCTTTCTTGTTGTAAGTCTTAAGCAATACCCTCTCGGCAAAATAAGATCTCACTGCTGGCTCCGTAAACTCTAATAAAATAACCTCAGTATTTTCCTAATTTATATATTTTGGGGGAAATTTTTCAAGATTAAGGCCCTAGACTCGTTGTTCTTAAGAATTTATATTGTTAGTTTAGGCGAAATGGCTCGATTTATATCAATTAAAAACGCTAAAAAAGCAACTTCCGGTTTACAGCCTCGTTTTCATGCTATAGGAAAAAGGGACTTATGTTGTAGGTCCTGTTTGGAGGTGTTTCCGTGCTTAGATCTTTAGAGACTTTTAGTACGTTCATGTATAGGGTATTTCTAACTGGTTAATGATGAGAAAGCTTCTTTTGAAATTAGTAACATGTCCGACCAAAAAATGCCTGGACTAAAATAGGTACCATCAGATGCATCTTAGATGCCATGCTGTTGGAGATAGGGGCACAGCGTCTTACCCACGAGCTGCTAGTTACTTTGATGCTAGAGGTTGCGGCGATAGCCAACGCCCGCCTAATCACAGTCATACCCTCCGACATCGACGACATCGAGAAAGGCAACAGTACTGATATGTAGAGATGGGTAGGAGGAGATGTACGACCACCCAATCAGTGCGCCCGTACTTTTGGTTGCTTCCGATGAAGTCCCAGTCCGCTAAGACAAACTGAACCAGAGCAAGGATCCAAAGGGATCCTATAGCGAGGAGTGTAGCGGGAGTCACGCTAGTTTCTGTTTTAGTTAATTTTTGAGTGATTAATTTAGTTACCGATTTGTTGATTGTATTACTTAAGTTAATCAGTTACTGAACTCGTGATCTAAGCCTGACGCCCACCATGTGAACAATATCGGAGTAACTCGGAGTAATGTTCGAGCTGAAGTGTAGTCGAAATCGATCTGTTCTTAGGTTTTTCGCTTTTTCGCGATAAGAGCGTTTATCGCTTGGAGTAGCACAACGTAAGTGATTATTCTAATGATTACGGTTGGTTTTTCTTTTAGTTTAGCCGAATTTAAATTATTGATCATTGTTATTGTAGTTTTTACACCACGTGTCATGAGAGCAAGTGTTATAAAGAAGTAAACGGCGTAACTTAGCCCTTCACCCAAAGAATTCGGGAACGCGACACTGATAAGGTCTATTTTTTCATGACTACAGAAATGACGGATATTTCATCGAAAGGGAATGAGTGGGTGCGTACGTAAAGACTGCGCCATAATCTTTGGATAAACTGCACCAATGAACCGCGTAATGGTAATATATACAGCGAAGTGTGTGATGGGGTACCATTGTTATGCTTATTATTCAGCTGTGAGTTGTACATTGCTATCTATTGAGGTCGTTTTGTTTAATTCACTAGGGAAATGTTTTGACAAATTGTGTGTTGCATTTATTTCCCACCCTGTGATTGTAACTCACGACTGTAAGCATACGCAAATATTCTTCCTGCGTTTCATTTTACAGCTAGGGGGAACGATTCTGCTGAAACTAAGGAAAAAGTAAAACTTGTTTTCTAATGTATCTTCTGGCTCGTCAAGGTCACACTCTTTCCCGTTGAATTTCCTTAGCTAAGGCTAGTATGAAGGACATATTCGAACGATCAATTTTCTTAAGCCCCGCGAGTTGAAGGTTCTCCCTCCTCAGCTACAAAAGTTACAACCTGATAGACTACACTCAGCCGTCATATCTTTTCTGGTCAACTCAAAACCTTTCAAGCTCTTTTAGACAAACTCGGCTTCAAAGAGTCTTTTCATTCGCAGCCGCATTTCAAACTCCTTTTAGCCACACTCGGCTCAATTATCTCTGAAAAATGCGTGGTTACCCCCAATTTTCTTTTTGGATTCTGATAGCCCTTGCTAAGATCTGCTTTTTCCACATAGACATAAACCGCGCAAAAACATTGTTGCATTAGGGGGCAAATTCTTTTAGAAACCCGAATATCCCTAGATGCGCAGAACGTATGCGCAGTACAGTAAAATAGGTGGCACCGTCCTTAACAACAATGGAAAATTTTCCCGCCTAAAAGTGGACGCTTACGGAGCTGGTCGCTTGCGGCAGCTTTAGTGAATTGATTGGGGGAATTTAGGTGGTCGCTGTCAAGTGAGGTGGTCACACTGGGAGGTTCGACTGTATATACTTCACCCTGAGCTTATGTCAACTGTGCATCTATTTGTTCTGCTCTTTAATATATTTTTCTCTTCACTTTGCAGTCAAAGACGTCCAAGCCCAATACAACGCTCTGGAATAGGAGGACAGCGTCAATGTTGTCCGCACAGAAGCTTTCATCATAGCAAATGAGTGCAGTGAGTGTGCGAATGAGTGTTGGTGGGTGGTGGTTGATTCAGTAACTAAGCCGAGCATTCGGTGACCAAAGAAGTGCATTACCGGTAGTGTCAATTCTAATAATGTTTTCATAAGCTATTGATACCAAGGCAATCAAACATTGATGGGGGGGGGACCGAATGGTCGACTAAAGAGTATTATACTGTGAACTTCAGGAACAAAACCTAGCAAATAAAAGGTTACAAATTTTCTCGACAGAATTTGTTTATTTAGGGGTTCAGAAGATTGCAATGAGATCGCCAGTCACTGAAAATCTGATCCAGGAAGATTGCATGACACAATCCGAGTGCCATTTAATGAACTTACCAAAAGATAACGTCCAAATTTTCAACTGCAAATAAGGCAAGAAATAAATTTCATGCCCTGCATGAAATTGGTTGAGACCTAAATTTATGCCCGGCCAGGCATGAAATCAGCCAAATAGATATTTTCATGCCCGGGGTGAAATTTAGGTTTCCACTGATTTCATGCTCGGTATGAAATTTAGATTTTCATGCCGGGCATGAAATGCACCTCGTTTCCGTGCAGTAGCCTCGATATCATCCGATTTCATGCCCAGCATGAACTTTAGATTTTCATGCCAGGCATGAAATTCAACCTCGTTTCCATGAACTAGCCTCGATATCATCCTTGGCAAGAGTTGAAACTTTCAGGCTACAGGGCATGTGCCGAGTTTTTTCATGCCCTGAAGATGAGATTTTCTTAAGTGGCCCACTGCCTGGTTCTTTTAATGTCCAGGGTTTGGAAATTTGAGAATTTTGGAAAATGTGACGGTTGGAACTGATTTCTGCTTGAATTTGGCATGGTGAGATAAATTTCCTGTCAAAACCATTGTTTTTCCATTTTTTCATTGAAATTTCACTTTCCAAGCCGTTTTAAAGACTGTAAGAAGGCTACACTCAGCTAGCTATTCTTTCTCAAAACCAAGCTTAGCACCCTCGCACCAAGTTGGCTCGTTTCGGCCAACGTTTCAGTATGTTATTAAATTTCCTTGGCTAGGGAGGTCCCTAACTTCAAAAAAAAAATTAACCGTATCAGGTGGGACAGCCTGCCATCCAAGCCAACTTCGAACTCGTCATGTACACGCTTTTTTGGCGTATATTAAAGACGTACATGAGAAGTTGACCCGTCCAGGGTAGCTCGAAGAAATGACTGACCCTTCTTCCCTGGCCAAAAGTTGACTGCATACAAACAAGGCCCTTGGGTTGGGGCTGTGTTTACCGGGCTTACGCGTCTCATCCCCTTGCGCCAGCCTTGAACTGTTACTCCTTAGTTCTATTTGAAAGAGTCACACTTAACGAACAGAATCAAAGGTTATCAACTAATCTCAAAGTTGGACTTTGGGACGGAGTAAAAAAAAATTAAAGGAGAAGACAAGTTACAGGATAAAATAACAAAACCAAAACAACTATCGTAAACAAACATGTATATATTATTAAATACTAGGATTAACTTAAAAAGGCATAATTTCCTCACCATTTATTACAACAAACTGCCTCTCATCGGTCCCATAATTGCTGGTGGCCCGGCATGTGTAGTTCCCCTCCTCGTCTACTCGGATACTGGCTGTATCTGTTGTGTTCACCAGTGTTGTTGAGTTCCTTAGTATCGCAGTGTATACGAAAGGAGTTCCTGTGGCTGTACACGACATTCTGGAGCCTAGAAACGTTCGCACAACAGGGCCAGGGGACGCTATTATCTTTGGTGAAACTAATAAATCAACGATTAAATTGAGATCAACATAAAGCACTTATTTAAATTGCTAATAAAAAGTAACATGAACAATGAAGGAAAAGAATGCATGAAAATATTTTTAGTGCAAATAAATTCACTGATGACAATACACAAAATAGGAATTTGAAATGTCATATACAGTAAATACGGGTGAAAAGATGAGAAATCAAAGAAATATAGCAAATTTGACTAGATTGAACATCTAAATATAAAAGTCAATTTGAGATTGCAAGAAAGGTCTTAAAGGAGAAGGTCACTCCAGAAACCGTACATTTTTTGTACTCACCAATAAGTAGACCACACTGAGTTGAGTTACTGATCATTGTTTGAGCTTCCATAGTGCATCCCATCCCAGTGAAATTCCTCTTCAAAGAAGCAAAAAATTCATCATTGGGCGCCGCCATTTTGGATAGCGCTTAGGAGCCTGGCCGCATATTCGTGGCGTCATTCGCCCAACCTGTCAGTTCCAAGATGTTTCTTTGTATTCCGATGCAATGGCTGCGCTCAATCCGTAGAACGTGCCGGTAATTCCGAGGACGATGAAAGTGGAGATGATAAAATGAAGGAACGGTAAGAAGGTACATTTTGGTGCACTTGTGAAAGATGTGAAGTGACGCCGACTACGAGAGAATGCGTTTGCTGTCGAAAGCAGCCAGAGTCGAAACACAAAGATAGAAGGTACACTTCAAACGAGTAAGAGTCTTATTTATTAAAAAAGAAATTTGTTTTCACTTGTACATTGTTTTTAAAATTAAAATATGGCTTAAATCGAGGCGCAGTAGGTTTGTGGTCTTAATCTGAATTGTCTGTGTTTATTTTAATTTACTGCTTGCCGTGAAATATGCAAGAATTTTTTGCATCACAGAATACGAGGACTTCTCTCTTGTGTGCTTAAATCGTTCTTCGGGTATTTCCACCCAGGAATTGGTTTCAAAGCAGTCAGCATTACAATGCTCTTTAAAATGCAGACATTCTCTAGCTTTTCGGGGAAGCCAAATCGCCTCTCATGGCGAAACTGGTCGAGCCCCTGCTTTGCTAGGTCTGGATCTCATACAGACAAATGGTGAAACGTTATACCTCTTTCCTTATCTTTTTCGGACAAAGTTACAGTCTGGGACTGTGTAAGCAAACACGACGGCGGCGGCTGATGAGAACGTCACAAAACAAAAGGTTTAATTAGCAAAACAATGACTCTGCACGTGCGACACAGATTTTGGTTTCATTTCTTTGCTGTCCTCTGCAAAACAACAACGTGAAATGACCAAATTCAAAGCTTTATGTAGAAGGTGAAAACACGACAGTGGATTTTCTTTTTTCTACCTGAACTGTAACGCCGTCCTTGAAACTATCACGAACAAGTTTGAAATATTTGGAAGCTATTTTTAAAGTGACGTTTTCCTTGGCGTTGCCGTGGTGGTTGCTTAAGCTCCCTTTTCAGTTCACAACGGCACCTCGAAAAAGAAATGAGAGCAGCCGAAAAGCTATGTACTTGATATTGGCCAGTTGCGATTGAGCTTCGCGCCAATTTCAATTTGGTCGATATGATGTCCCGAATACGCGGCCAGGCTCCTAAGCGCTATCCAAAATGGCGGCGCCCGATGACGAACTTTATTACTTCTTTGGAGAGGAATTTCATTGGGATCGGATGCACTATAGAAGCTCAAACAACGGTCAGTAAATCAACTCAGTGTGGCCTTCTTATTGGTGAGTACAAAAAATATACACTTTCTGGAGAGACCTTCTCCTTTAACGTTGTTCCATGTCCTATGGGATACGTGGTATCGCAAGGTTCCTGGCTGCAAATCGGCTTAAAGTCCTCAAGTTCTTCCCTGGGTTCCTTTGGGTGCCCTAAAACTTTGTCAGATTTAATTTTTCCATGCGACCTGTTGTACATTCAAAAACAATGAACATGTTCCCTAAAATCAAATGGAGTGGTCGCTGAATTTTTCACAGTTTTTTGATGTTTTGATGTCTTCGTTGAATCTTTACTTACCAGGAGGACCAGTCGTGAAAGATAACCGAAATCCTCTTCTTTGCGCAGAACCGTCTGAGTGGAATGTTATCACTGCATACTCTCCAGTTACAACAACTGACTTCCCAGACATCTCACCACAGTACACTCCAAATGACTGGTTCTTCTCATTAGCAATCTTCAAATAGTCATAGCTGCAAACACAGCATTTATTCAACGTATGAAAAGTCACAAGCAGTAACTTGAAAGTTTACAGAGAGGGAATTTGAATTGTTCGATTGCTTACACCGATAGATCACGTTTACCATGAACAAGCCACGTTCAACATAAAAGAGGCCGGCGAATGATTAGGTGGAGCTGCGTAACAGCACTATAGGGATTTTTAAGTTCGCCTTTTCTAGGTGCTTCTATTTTTTCTTCTTAACGCTCGCAATATGTTTTTCCTCGCACACTACCATTTCTTCTCCTCTCCACAATGTGAAATCCTGGAACAGTCTATTACTTTCAGCATACATAGTTTCAACTTTAAAAATTGTCGCAGTATTACAGCATAACGTTTATCAGTTCTAAATTAAAGTTGCTATGACTATAAGATTTCTACAGACAAAGTGCAAATTTAAGCCCCCAGGAAAAAGCATTCAAATTCTTCGACATCGCCAGTTTATTTAGAAAAAAAAAACACCTTTTAGAAGCTGATGAGAAACTATATTCACAAACAAAAGTTTAACACATTAAGCATTCCTCAAGAAAAATAATGTATTCTGTTTGGTCTGGGGGGGGGGGGGGGATTTGTATATGACTTGATGTTGTTCTCGATGTTATTGCTTGTCTGTGTTTGTGTAAAAGAGTTTTAAAATATTTTAAAATGTTTTGAAGCAATGGATGAGGAATTTCTCTTTTCTCCCTGTTCTTAATTAATTGTAATGCATGCTCTACTGTTAGCTCACCTCAAATGCAACCTAATCCTTCTAGTCGCCGAGTGGTCGTCAGCTGAACAGGGGCGGTAGTTTAGAAAGTTAACCCTAACCAACATTCCCCCCCCCCCTCCCATACAAACAAACCACAGACGAGAAATTAACAAAAATGATATACCAGATATACCCTTATTTCAAGCTTAAAATACTGTATTGCAACCTGTGTTTTTTCCCACGCACATGTGTAGAAGCATATACAAGGATTAAACCAAACAACAACAACAGAGACTCAACAGTAAAGCCTAAGCTAATGCTCAGCGTATCTAATCAATGGCCGTTTCATTAACCTTTGTTCTGTAAGTTTAGAAAAGGTTTGTTTAATTTGTTGCGCTATTTGCTACAGACTGCGTAGACCGACGATTATTATGAAATGCCAAATCTATCCGTCAAAAGGTTTTTGTGGCTCTTAGAATGTTTATTCAAATAAAAGAAGAGTGGGAGAGCTCGAAAGTGATTGAAAATTAAAATTTGAGGCGAAAAATCAATAGATGAACACCACAAAAGACTGCTATCAACCCTTAGTGCTCAAGTGTTGGTAGCGGTCTGGCTTTGTGTTAGACTGGGTCACAGTCGGAATCAACTATCATTGGAGGGACGGGGGATTCCAAAGGTCCCGCTACTCTTTAATCTCGAGTGGGTTCCCGCCCCCTTTTTTGTTGGCTCCCGCCTCTGTGCGCTTTTTCTATTTAAAACTAGTACCTAATGTTGTGTAATCTTTGCTTATCTCTCCTGCATCTCGCCTCCTCAGGAATCCCGCTTCCCGCGATTTGTTTCCCTTGTATCCTTTATGCTCTCTTTTCTTCCAGGTTTCCTTCTCCATGTCCCCCCTCCCCCATCCCCAGTCGCGACTTAACTTACCCGCATGAAGAATCCTTCTCCAAATGAAAGTCGTGAAAGTTAATAATCAGCGACAGACCTTCTGGAATTGGAACTGAATATTCACAATACGCATTCTTGGGGTAGTTCTTTGGATATCCAGGACTAACAAGCGAGTTGTTTACCACCGAAGCACATTCTATAGAAAAAACAAACAAGTGTATCAAAAACAAAAGTGTATTTAAATGAAGATTTAACTTATTTCCGTCTCTCAGGATAAAGCACACAGGTCACGGCAAATAAAAAGACTAACCAACTTTTGAATTGTTTAAACAGTTATTTTCTTTTTTCTTCTGCTAAAAACCTTAATCAGCCAGCATCTTGAAGAAGGCGTTAAAAGAAAATTCCCTCGCGCCAGCCCTGAACTGTTACTTCTTATTTCTTATTAAAATGGTGACACTTAACAAACAGAATTAAAAGTTATCAATTAATCGCAAAGTTGGAGTTTGGGAATAAAAGAATTAAAGAAGAAGACAAAAACAAAACAACTATTATTCAAAAGCTAAACAAATATGTAGATGACTTTAAATACTAGGATTGCCTTAAATGACATAATTTCCTCACCATTTATTACAACAAACTGTCCCTCGTCAGTTCCGTACTCGCTAATGGCCCGGCATGTGTAGTTCCCTTCCTTGTCTACACGAATGCTTGCAGTGTTTGTTGTATTTACCATTGTTGTTGAGTTCCTTATGATCGCTATTATTATGGGAAGAGTTCCGTTCGCTGTACACGACAGCCTAGAGCCTAGAAACACTCGCACAACAGGGCCAGGCGTCACTACCTTTGGCGAAACTAACAAAAAAACGATACAAGTCGGTTAAAAGCGCAAATAGACTCCCGCGATCTGATTTGAATACATGTGAACTAGAAATTTGAAAAGTCATTCCCAGAGTATAGGTAGAGACAAGGAAGCCCAGACAGAAAGATAACGAATTTAGCTAGGTTGAATATCTGACTATAGCAGTTTTTAAAAAGCGATTTCAAGACAAGGTCTTAATCAATCAATCAATCAATCAATCAATCAATCAATCAATCAATCAATCAATCAAATCAAATTTAACATCATAGTGTGGGGAGTAGTCGCCTAATTTCCCGAGCCAGGGGCTCATGAGTAAACACTTGACGTCCAGGTCGAATTGGAATTTGGAAATGTTGGTTTTTATGGAGGGAGGAAAACCTGAGTACCCGGAGAAAACCCTCGGAACAAGGACGAGAACCAACAACAAACTCAACCCACATATGACACCGGGACCGCGAATCGAACCCGGGCCACATTGGTGGAAGGCGAGTGCTCTCACCACTGCGCCATCCCTGCTCCCCCTGAGTTTTTCGATGTCCCATGGGGATACGTGGTATCGCAAGATTCCTCGGTGCGAATCCCTTAAAATCCGCATGTTTTTCCTTGGTCTCTTTGTAACTGCTTTAGGTGCTTTAAAACTTTGCCAGACTCAATATTTCCATGCGCACCTCTTCTGTAAGTTGGACATTAACAAAACACGAACACGTTTCAAGAGTTCACATTTTAAAAACTTTTTTACGTCTTCAGTGAAACTATTCTTACCAGGTGAACCAGTGATAAAAGATATCCAAAATCCTCTTCTTTGATCTGAGCCATCTGAGTGGAATGTTATCACTGCATAGTCTCCAGTTACAACAACTGACTTCCCAGACATCTCACCACAGTACACACCAAATGACTGGTTCTTCTCATTCGCAATCTTCAAATAGTCATAGCTGCAAAGACAGCATTGATTCAACGAGTTTACTCGTGGCACGAGTCAAGTTCTAGCCCGAGTCAAGTTCGAGTCACCAGTCAAGTTCGAGTCAGGTTTTAAAAAAATACGTTTTTGTTCTTTTGTTAACTTACGTACTTATAACGGCATGTAAACTTTTTATCGTCAAAGCTTCCGAAGAGTCTCTTTCGCTAACGTCTCTTCTCACAGTTATGGCCCAAGACAGGCAAAATACTTCTCAAATTGTTGAGATAATTTTACCTCGAAACCGCGAAGACAAGGAGAAAATTAAGGTTCGTATATGTATTCCCGCTTAAATACTGGTAAACATTATGTCCTCCAACATTTTGTCCGCGAAGGGGATAGGTTCTATTTAACAATTAGATTATGAGCTCGAGATTTCTATCGCGTGATAGTTGATGAGGCCGAAGGCCGAATCAACTATCACGCATAGAAATCGAGAGCGAATAATCTAATTGTTTTAGTATAAATCTCGATTAATATTCCACTAAAGTGAAAAGGTTTACATCATTGCACTGTTATTTTGAAGTATAAGACTGTGCCTGCCACTCACCTTTTCGCTACTCACTATCTATCACGGAATAGATAGCGAGTAGGGTGGCCAATCAGATTGCAGCATTTATGATAGAACGCTAGTAGATTTATACTAATGAATGATACCTTGGGTACCCTGTTTACGCAACAAGATGGCACCCGATCTCGCTCAGTGCATCGTGAAAATGGGATTTCTTCTTCAGCTGTATGCAAATAGAGGTTATATTCTTTCATGAAAATTTATAAATTCTATGAGATGTCATATCTGGCTTCGTTGATAAAGTCCTTTGGCCGTCGATTTCCGAAATATAAAGAAGACAACGCGATTTCTAAATTTAAAAGTCGCCGCGTGGACATATACACAAAACTTCGAAAGTGACTCGCCAAGGCATTGTTAGAAAAAGAAATGATTTAAATGCGATACTACGTATCAAGTAAATTTAAATAGCGTGTTTCTAGTTCACGGACATATACATTTGAATGTTTTATGCCCAGTAGTTCTTCATCGAAGGCGAGGTTTGCCAACTAAACGGCGAACAGCAGTTTGACACATGTACCAAGGAGTCGTAGATACTTCTCAAAGACTTCGAGCAAGGATTTATAATAACTCCTTGGTCGAAAGGTTGCTTTTTCGAGCGTGGAACTTCTCTCATTCGAAACCACAGACGCCTTTTTACGTGAAAGTGAGGTCATGAACGCGAGTCAAAATATACACCAGTTCCCGGTCGAGGGTATGCCCTTGCAAAAATCTTCGGGGGGGGAGGGGCTAAATTGGTGTCCATCCATTACAGAGAAAATCTCCATTCACTCCGGCCGGGATTAGGGTTGCGTTCTCCTATCGTCGAACGCAATAAATAAACTTCTAAGAAACTGATATCAACAACAAGTCCTCTAGCTTTAATAGTGGTCTAACTTGGTATGTCACACGTATTTTGCCCTATTGTATTTCATTCTTAAATTTCATCCCTGTCATAAAATGGACCTATTATCTTCCCCCCACCAAGACAACATACATATCAAACACACATATTTCTCTAACTGAAGTGGACTGGCATCAGTTGTATATAAACTGCATACCTGAGGTAACTGTAATTGTCGTGTCTTTACTTACCGGCATGATTTATGAGGTTGTAAGTCGAATTCGTGAAAGTCTAGTAACATCGTCATGCCTTCCGGAATTGGAACTGAATAATTACAGTCCATTCTGCTTGGATAGTTGCTAGGATATCCAGGGCTTGTAAGCGTATTGTTTGTCACTGAACCACATTCTATAAGGAAATATAATTCATGAATATCTAAGCTATTCCCATTTTAACAATAGAGCGGTTTTCAATTGAGTGTCGAAAGTAATTCGTGTTTTGCTTTGGTTTTGCTTTACTTCGCTCTGTGATTGGTTAAAAAATCTCGTGCCACTTTCTCGACCAATCAGGAGTAAAACTCAAACCAATCAGTCGCGACTTGCTCGCGCTCGCACGCTTTTTCCCGCACTTGACGCCGGTAACATGTACTTGCTTCGAGTTCTGATTGGTTCATTGGTGTAATTTATGTTTGTTGTGATTGGCTGGGGTAATTACTTTGGTTTTGGTTTTACGACACTCATTTGAAAAGCGCTCTAACTGAGTGAATTTTTGCGTGCTGATTGACTAAGTTGGTGGTTGCCGATGAAAGTATAGACCAATGAAAATGATGTAAAATGTCACGCAAGCCCGCATTGGCGCGAGAATGAATTTTTCCAAGCTGCTATGCGCAACCAGTTCTTCAAATTTAAGTGGCACATCTTCAGCAATTGTAGAAATATTCAATTAAGATGTAATCCTTAATCAGTGAAATTTAACTCTTAAGCAGCTGAACGTGCTTGATATCCGTTGCGAGGCAAAAAGGAAAGAAAATCCACGGTAGTTGACAGCGAAAACTTTTTAATGGCGGGAATTAAAGTGAGGGAAATGAAAGTAAATTTCCACGAACTCAGCGAGGTAATTCAGTGTATTTGAGCACTTCTTAGAATGGAATGAACGTAAGTTTTGGAGAAAATCGCTTCCGAAGTTTATTTTCGTTTAAACAAGCTTGAAATGCTTATTTTAACGCGGTTGTGAAGCCGTGCTCCCCTCATCAAAATTTGCCGAATCTTTCCCGTGTGTACTTTCGTTCTGCCGTCGATTACAAAGGCACAAAAATGTCAAAGCATGGAAAACAACTCCTGCCAAATGTTTGCTTTATTTTGTTGAGTGCTAAATTTATGCTAAGTTGTGTTTTTCATTGGAAGGGCGTTGCTGTCCACACTAGGCAGGAAAATTCGTTTCCTCGTATTTCCTTATTTCTCACGTTTCCGTGGAAAGCATTTTCTCTGCCTGTCTGAATGTTACTCTCAAAGGTGACGTATTGTTTGGCCTTTTATTCTTCTTCAGTTTAGCGTGACTTTTCAGCCGTCTTGGAAAAATACATAAGATCGTTTTCACTGTCACGCCATAAAAAAATAAATTTCAAACCGTTCAATGTAAGAAGCCAAGAAAATGAAATGAAATGAAAGACTAATACATAAACAACTTCTCCAAGTCTCAGGTCTGTGTGGTACACCGTTTCTGAGTTATTCGCGCAAACGTTTCACGCAACTTTATAGAGCTTTGTATGGAGACGCCATATTGATGTACCTCGGAGGTACACCAATATGTCGGCCGGAAATCAACAAAAACATCTGGAATTCACTAGTATACATACGCATAAAAACATCTCCTAATACTTGAAACGTTTTAACTGCTGAAAATCAAAAGGAGACAGCTTTGTCGCGGCCACTAGCTTGGTGTAACGCAACGTAAAAATTCGGAAGTTTAAAATGCTGTATTGTCAAAACGAAAGAAGCTACGAGACTGAAAACTTATAGAAAGATTTATTTCTAGGTCATCTTCAGCCCGGTGTTGATAAAAATTCCGAAGACTTTGCGATTTTGATTTTAGTATTTGATGACGTCACGGTGAAAACCATCTATTTGCGGTATGTGTGAGAGTCGCTGGCGTTTGTGGTTGGGTTTGCGTTTCCATCGCACATGTGAACCAAGCGTAAGGGAAGAGGATTACTTATGAAAAACTATTTTTCCAAAAAGGGATTGTTCATTTTATTTTAAAATATGGAATACGCATTGTTCTTAATAGTGAAATTTAAAATTGTCTGTGTGTGGGAGCAATAAGCTTACTACACTCTTCTCTTGAGAGGATAACATTCATGGGCACCTCGCTATATAGGGTTTAAATATATTTCAAAGTCTTCCATTCATCTCAGTGAGTGTTAGCAATTGTAAAATTTAATTTCCCAAGAAATCTGAGGTGGTAGTCAGGCTTTCTCAAACGCTTTGGTGAGACTTACTAACTCACTGAATCCTCTCCGTGCCCTTGGGCACATAAGGCCATGACCAGAGCCCGCCACTGTTCCCTGTCTTTTGATTTCTTCCTCAACTAGCCCCAGCTGATTTCGTACACCCGTATCTCCTTTTTTACAGTCCGTCGCCAGGTTTCTCTGGGTCTTCCTCGTGCTCTTTTCCCAAGTGGAGTCCAATGCATGGCGACTCTGGGGATGGCAGATGGTTCCATCCTGAGCACATGGCCGATCCAGCGCCACCGTCTCTTCTTCACCTCAGAAGTGATGTTGTTTGTCGAGGTTGTCCGGTGTAGCTCGGCATTCGAGATGGTGTTAGGCCAGAAGATGTTCCAGATTCGGTGAAAGCAGCGGTTCTGGAATGTGTCGAGTTTGCTGCCGATGGTTTCGTGAACTTCCATAACTCACACCCATACAGCAGTGTGGCGAGAACGTTACTCTTGAAGCGGTGGCGTCTGGTTTTTAAGATGGTCCTCTTGCTTTTCCAGATGTTTTTGGAGGAGGCAAATGCTTGCCCTGCCTTGGAGAGCCTTGCTTTGATCTCTAACTCCGATTCTCCATCGGTGGCCACCTTGGAGCCTAGGAACGTGAGCCAGTTGACTTCTTCGACCACATTTCCTTGCGGGATGATCGGTGCATCTGAGCGATGGTTCATTCTCATGTGCTTGGTTTTCTTTGTGCTGATCTTGAATACAAGCATGGCAGCTGTGGATGCTTGGTGTCTGTGTGGCGGTGGGATAGGAGGCGGATGGCGTCTGCAAAGTCAAGGTCACTCAGCACTTGGGAGAGAGTCCATCCGATACCTCTTTGATCTTTTGTTGCGTTCTTCATGACCCAGTCAATACCGAGAGAGAATAGGAACGGAGAGAGTATGCATCCCTTTTTCACTCCTGTCTCGATGATGAAAGGCTTTGTCAGCTTGTTTTCGCAGATGACCTGGGCTTGGCAGTCACCGTACAGCATCCTGACAGTATTCACTATCTTGGATGGTATTCCGTAGTGTCGCAGGTTTCTCTGTGGATACTGTCGAATGCTTTTTCAAAGTCTATAAAGTTGGCATAGACTGTGCTGTTTCACTCTTTCACCTGCTCCAAGATCTGCCTAAGAGTAAAGATGTGGTCACTGCAGGATCTCCCTTTACGGAAGCCAGCTTGTTCTTTACGAATGTCCTTCTCTCCCTTCAAAAGGATGGGGGGTATCAGAGATTCTTCTGCCTGTAGCATTTCAGCGCTGATGCCGTCTGCTCCAGGCGCTCTAGCATTCTTCATATTGCTGATGGCCTTATTTATTTCTTGGATTGAAGGCGGACCAGTGTTTATGTCGATGTCGCTTCCGGGATTGGGACTGTGTTTTCAGGTTCTGGTCGGTTGAGGATACCGTCTGAAATGTTTTTGCCATCTCTTCAGGTTGTCTTCTACGCGAGATAAACCTCTGCCGTTCTCATCTTTCACGGGCCTATTCTCACTACTGTATCCCCTCCCCTGAGTGTCTTTGCGATGGTTAACAGCGTCTTTAAGTCTTTCTGTACCACAGCCTCTTCCGCTTTCGCCGTGAGGTTTTTAATGTAGCCCTTCTTGTCCCTCTTCTCTATCTTCTTTACCTCCTTGTCAAGGTCTTGGTATTTCTTTCTGT
The DNA here is from genome assembly GCA_964030785.1 of Siderastrea siderea. Classification (NCBI taxonomy): domain Eukaryota; kingdom Metazoa; phylum Cnidaria; class Anthozoa; order Scleractinia; family Rhizangiidae; genus Siderastrea; species Siderastrea siderea. The sequence goes on along the minus strand of OZ034974.1, from coordinate 21,333,025 downwards.
AGCTGTCTTTCACTCTCTCTGATCTTGTTGAGTTTATCTTCTCCTTAATCTTTTTTTTTTCTTTCTCTGATCTTGTCCCATGTTCCTTGCTGTAACCCTTCTTCTTTCTTCCTTTTCTTAAATCTCAAGACTTTCTCACCCGCTTCCCTCACTGTCCGGTGGAAACTGCTGAGGTCGGGTTCGGGTTACGCCAATTCTTCCTCAAGGGCTTGCAATCAGTTCCTGAATTCCAGCTGAAATGCTGCCTTGGTCTCGGGAACTTTTAGGTTAGCGGCATCAATTCTTCTTACTCTGTCTTGACCTATCTTGGTTTTGCGCAGCTTGATGGTAAGCGTTGCCAATGGAAACATACTTTGCGTTGAACAGCTCCATCAGCCACTGAAGGAAGCCCACCAGTCAGGTAACCTGGCGCATGCGTACTACACCGATATTTAACGACCACGCCATCAGGCATCTTATTGCCGGCAAGACCTGCAAACCTATACCAGGCCTTGGCTAGAGATCTGTCACATTTGATGACTCCGCTGTAGCCCTGTGCACGGTCAGGCTCACTTAGATTTCTGTAGCTAAGACATTCTAGGGGTAAAATAGCAAATTTACTTTTGATTTGTTTGATTCGTTGAGCTATGATTAATTTCTATTTATTAAGTACGAAAAGAGATGATCCAATATTTGTAAAAAGGAGCCTTACATCGAGGACAGTTATCGCAAAATAATTCTTCCTTCAAGGGCAGCTTTACATTCAGTGTAATAAAACCTAAAGAAAATCATTCACTCTGGCCAACTACAACAAACACAGACAATCCAATGAACTTAATCAGAACTCGAATGAAGTCAATACATATCCACGTAACTGGATGATCACGTGTGGCCAAGGCACCATTATTCTAGTGCGACATCTAGAGGTTGTGAAAGTAACGGGAATGTTTAACCAAACACATAAGGCGTAGGAGACTCAACCCACTTTGAAAATTAAAGAGGGTACCCTACTAGACCTGTCAGTCGCTAACAGGGCAGACTTCAGTCGAGTTTGCCGTGAAGTCCTTCCAGGGGTTCCGTGTAGCGAAAAACCGTGCCCATGGTCTTAAGTGCATGCCGAGACCGGACTGAGGGCACAGTTTTTTTTTTCCCGAACTGACCGCCCTAGTCCAGTTGCAAGTGTGCAAGGTAATCTTAAAAGATTGCTTTGTGAAATTTGTTTTTCACGCACAGAATTTCATTGAGCCTAGTGCCATGAATTGGGGGAGTAAATGTAATCATAAACTCTTAAGCCCTTTAAGCGTTTCAAGAAAGTACTTTGAAAACAACTTTGTAGATCTAACCTCTTTCCTTTTACATACGCAGTGTGGTCGTGAACGTATGTGCTGGTTCTCTGAACATTAACAGTTGCATCATTTAGTGAAACCGTTCAGTTTGATTTCAGTTTTAATAAAAGCGAACTAGGCGCCGCCTTTTTTTCTTTATTGACGATTAATGTAAAAAAAAATTTTGTCTAAACACACTCTCTTGGATGTATGATAGTATACGATACCTCATTTCAAAGGAAGCACTGAATTCAAAATGCATTATTACGATCGCAATTTAAAACACAAAACTGCTGGGTAAACTAACACCAACAACCTACGGACCACCATGCTTAGCTACAAACTAATAAATAGGAACTCGACACAACATATGAAGGAAAGTTTATTTTGTCCTTTCCAATTTTGCTCAAACTTTTGCGACATACTGTTTTATTTCACTTTCTTACTATTCTGTTTAACTTTGTTTCATATACACTGTTCCCTCAAAACAGTTTAGGTGAGACTATAGCCTGTTTGCTTAAAAAATATATCGTAAGGGATCGCACAGAACAATTAAAGAACAGGAGCGAACGTAAGAAGCGCATAGGATAACTTTCACTGTCAAGTCTATCGTTATCTACCAAACGATGAGACACATCTAACTAGAGAGATTAAGTTCGGCTGACACAGAGTCATCGTTAAGTTTGATGTTACAAGAGCGCCACGGGACTCAAGTTGGTTGTCAAGGCGTGGCCTACATGTGAAGTGCAAACCCGAAAGCAAAGCACTAAAAGTGAACTGTTTTCTCAGTTGTTTAATTATCAGCCTGCAAGGATGTCTTGAATCCACAATGCTTGTGAAGGCGACTTAATTGACGAGTATCAGTTTAAGTTGGTTTTAAGGTATTTTATTAAAAAATGAAAGTTTGATCGAGTTTCGAAAAAAACGTTGTAAATGCATGTTTAAGGAAACAGGACGACAATAAACCTTTGATGTATCTTGTTTCTGTTAAAAAAAAAACATGCAATCATTCATCATTCATCATTCATCATTCATCATTCATCATTCATCATTCACGCGCCCAAAACCAGCTGGGTCTGAAATTAAGAATTTGACGAGTACTATTCATCAAGAAGATTCAAGACTAATAAAAGACTGAATTTGTTGACATTGTCGATACCCGCCAGTGTACGTATATACTGTCAGTGATTGTAGTCATCCCATTTATTATAATGAATTCATTTTTTCAAATAATGCGCATTGAAAAACAATGGATTACATCTGTTCTTTCGTCCATGGCTGGAGATTCCAAATCTCAAACCTCGAAAGTAGCCACAGTAACATCCCAGAGATTAAACAAAAAAAACAGTGGCTGACATGAAGAGTAAAATGTGCTTTTAAGATGGACGTCGCGCAATGGACACGTCGGTTTTGGGAGTTATCACTCAGGAAAGTTGAACGGTTTTTGTTTTGTTTTTGTTGTTTGTTTTTTTCAACCACCACGAATATTGCTATGTTAGCAGTGGCCCCTTTAGGCACAGCGTGATATGGAACGCGTACGTGAATTTGGGCTGGAACTTTAATTGTATTGCCACGATATTCTGAACAAAGACTGAAAAAATGAAGAAAAAGTAGCTTTAACAATACATATGCTCACCTTGGCTGGCGAAGGCGACATCCTTTTCATTCCACACAAACACAAAAATCAAGAAAAACACTTCCAAACTACGGGAGTGCTTTCTTTCCATAATTAGAGAAATGTTTGTCCCTTCCAATAAAACGATGGCTGCTGTGGATAAACAGGATGACAATAAACAATTACGGGACAGTACCAGGCAGAATCTCAGTCAACAAATAAGTTAACCACCACAAAATACTGCCCAAAACTCGAAAGGTCGGAGATAATGCAAAGGTGAAAATCTCTTATAAAAAGTATCTTACATGAAACACATGCGAAAAGAATTCAGCCTTAGCCATAAAGAGCTGAAGATGCACAAACAGTGATGTCCTTGATTTTCTTATTATAGAGATTCTTTAGGCTATAAAGAGATTCAACCGTGGGAGTCTGGCAAAGGTAGGAGACGGAAGAAGCACAAAAAATGGAGGGAAGGGAATCAGTGATTTGTTCACAGGCCTTGCCTTAACCCCTTCCCCTCGCTCATTTTGCATTTTTGTTTTTGCCATCAGCAGAAAATCTGTCATGTCCAGGGTCTATCCTAGAAATTGGCCAATGAGGGCCCAGTGGGCCCCCTTCTGTAATTTTAGGGGGCCCTTTTTCAAGAAAGGGGGCCCAAGAAAGGAGCGACTGAGAAGGCCTGGACTCGAATAGCTGCAGAATCCCGGATGTTTTTCTCGTAAATTAATGGCTCTCGTCGCTTGCAAACGGTGACTTTCCCTGTTATTATTATTATCATTATTATTATTATTATTATTATTATTATTACTATTATTATTATTATTATTATTATTATTATTATTATTATTATAGTCAGATATGCATGGAAGAAAAAATAATAACTCAGCAGCAACTCAAGAAAGTGCAGAATACGAACACAGAAACAAATGAACAAGAGAAAGGCAATTGAGACAGAAAAAGGGTATAAATTTCGAAGTAGTCGCTGGTGTCTGCCACCCCCGAGTCCTGCCAGAACATCGACGAGGGACGCCGCAGGTCTGCCCCTCGCTCGCCATCCGTGTTTGGGATCCCATAGCACTAGCTTATTTGCTGGGGCTGCGATTTTATAGCAGCGCCCAGCTAGCCCCATTTTCCTGCCTTGCAACTCAATCGCTGACCATTGAAATCTCGCCATAAAGAACTTCTTCATTGGAGATATTCTTGCCAACTGATGTTGAGTGCATCTCTCCTTATTTAAACAGTATGTTATCCGCGAAAGCTGAGTAAAACTTACCTAAAGAAACGTTAAACGGCTACAACGCTTCTATGGATGGCAGGGTCACATTATGCAGTGTTTCTGGATTGAAGATTGATGACCTTCATGAAAATATAGCATGAAACATGAAGAGAGATCGGATGTTAATCATTCTTTGAATTACGAGAAACATTTGTGTTAAAATTATGCTAAAATACTAGTGTATTTCGAGGCTCAATTGTAAGAGTCAGGTCTATGGCTGCTCTGCGTTGCATGTTGTAAAATACTCTCCGAAACAGATTTTATAACGGATGTGTACTTCAATTCACTGCCTTAGCCTAATAAATGAGCTGATACACAGTTGCGATCTCAAACGTAGACTGCCAGTCATACAAAGACCGACATTTATATTGAGTTATTTTGAAACTGGATATTTTTAGTAAAAGAAAAAAATATTGGTAGAACAACTTAGAACAGTGCTAATTTTCTGTGATGTTATTCATGCTTGTTTTCCTGGAATGAAAACTTTTTCACACTATGTCTGTTTTAATAACTTTTTAATAATGTTGTTCAATAATTTTGATCTGCCAATATTTGACGAGTCATTTAAAGTGTTCATGACAAAGTGTTTGTCATCAGAATTGTATATTTTATATTCTTACCATTTGAACATATTCGAGAAGCCGACATTCAATGAGATGAAATTTTCTGCTTTGCCTGAGCAATTTTCTGCTTTCAATGCAAAATTGTGAAAGTTCTCAGTTTATTGTTTATTACTGCGTTACACCAACCTGGAAGACAATGGCCTTTTCTCTATATTAGACGTTGATCCCGATTACCAATGGAACCAAAACTGAACTCACACAAGGAATGGCAAGGCCCAGTACAGCTGTTGTTTGTACTGTCTTTAAAAAGGAACATTAAAGAAAAATTCATTAAGTCATCTCACGCATTGATCAATGGACTTAAGCAGTAAAGTCGATCAGTTTGCCTCAACAATTCCACTTTATGTAGGACTCAACAACACCACATGTACAAAACTCAGACCTAAAAAAGACGATCGTTGGTCCTTTTTTTTTTCTTTCTTCATTTCTAAATGAGCAGCTGCTAAGGTTGTTGCATAGTTTATTTCTAATCGAAGAAATTTAGCGTCATTTTCTACGAGAGTTTACAAAGGAAAACATTTTTTTATTTACGATGAACCGCAAATTAAAATGTTCTGCGACATCATACGGCACAGTACTGTGTTTTATGGGTTTTGCACACACAACTGGCTGCCGCCCCTTTCAGTTTTGAAGTTTTAATTAAATATTCTCCTTATAGATCATCATGCATTTGTTTGAATGTTAGTTCGGAGAATTTGGCGCTAACCTGTCAAGTATTTTATCTTTGTTTTGTCAACAGCTTTATTTTCGTTTACCATGACAGAAATGATATCTTCTGTCCTACAACATTTGCAAAGAAAGGCGAGAATTAATATTTCTTTATCTGCGCTTGAGACATTAAACGTTTCAGACTTTTTTTATTCACTGTAACTCGGTCAGTTTTCCAAAACGTAATTGAGAGAATTTCCTTTACACTTGCATATAAAATTCGTAGATTAAATGGCTATTGAGTGTTTTTTTCATTTTATTGTCAAATAAATATAGCACGTTTTACTTTCCAAGGGTTTACAATAATGACTAACGCCATCTACAAAAGCTTGGACCAGTATTTAGTTCACTTTCTTTTTTCTCAAGAGCCTTATCTGTTTCCTTTAATTAAATGCAAACATTTTCTATGCACCGGTATACAAAAAAATGAGAAAAAATCAATGAAACAAAAGTGTCCTGAGACGTTTCTTTTAACTAGGAGAACTCACTCCCTTGAAAGGCGTATAGTAACGGAAATTACATACTAAGACAAGTGCTATTTTCTTGTAATATTATTCATTTATTTTTTACTGCAATGCACACTTTTTTAAACAATGACTTTTATTTATTGAATAATGTTTTGTTATAATTATTTATGATGTGCCTATAGTTGATAAGTCATTTAAAGCAATTTTATGTTCAGATGTTTTCCATCAGAATTATGCATCAGAATTTAGGTCACCATTCGATTTATAGTTGTTGTGGCAAAAAGATTCGAGAATTAGATGGAGTTTTATGCTTAAACCGAACAATTATTTTCTTGGAACAGTTATTTGTTTATTACTTCCTCCTGAGTTTTCACTTTTATGCGTCATTGGCAGAATGGACGTCTTAACTAAATTGAGAACAAAAACACTGTAACACAAGAAGTGAAAGAAACAAATGAGTTTAAGTTACCTGAAAGATTCTGATAGATTCTCTCTGTTAGAAGTGGACCGCAATTCCTAACACAACCAAAACTGAACGCACACAAGGAAAGGTACCGCCCTGTGCAGCTGTTGTTTGTAATAACTTCAAGGAGGAACATCAAAAAACTCATTAATTCATCTCACACAGTACTCAATCGACTTCAGCAGTAAAGTCGACCAGTTTATTTGAAGGAGTCCACTTTAATTATGACTTTCCGCAGTTACAAAAATCAGACCTGAAATAGGCGATCGTTAGTGGGCCTTTTTTTTCCATTTCTACAAGAGCAACTGTTAACGTTGTTGTACATTTTATCTTAAATCGACGATATATTTGTATCGTTTGCTGTTTATGGAAGTTTATAAAGAGAACGAAGTTTTTTGGAATGGTTTTCTGATCCGTTTTGTACTTGGCCGTTGTCCCTTTCATTTAGAAGATTCTAATTAACATTCTCCTTATGGGTCAGCATACATTTATTTGAATGTTAGTTCGGAGAATTTGGCTCAAGTCTGTCATGTATTTTATCTTTGCTTTGTCATCAGCTTTCTCTTCGTTTACCATGAAAAAAGTGATATTTTCTGTCCTTCTACATTTGGCTGCAGAGAGAGGCGAGAATAAAGATTCCTTTATCTGTATTTGAGAAATTAAATGTTTCAATAAAAAAGGAGTGATAAATAAAAGGAAAGATAAAGCCCTGTACAGCTGCTTTTTGAAATAACATCAAGAAAGAACATTATACAACTCATTTAATTCACCAGTCATGACAGTAAAGTCGGTCAGTTTATCTAAAAGAGTCCACTTCACGACTTTTTTAAAGAATACCGAATTCATGCCAGTTTGACCAAATAAAGACGAAAGTTTTTCCTTTTTTCTTTTTTCCAAAAGAGCATCTGTTAGCCTTCTTGTATATTTTATGTTAATTCAATGACATTTCGCATCAGTTTATATTTATAGGCCTCATAATTAAAGAGAAAGAAACTTTTTTGTTTTAGTTTACGATCATTTTCTGAAACCCTATTTTGCTCTGGGACATCATAAAGTACAACAAATATTGTAGTTATTGCCTTATTTTCTTATTTTTTGTGGCTGAAGTTTTAAATACAAATTCTCCTTACAGGTGATCATATATTTGTTTGAATGTTAGTTGGGAGAATTTGGCACAAAACTGTCATTCATTTTATATTTGTTTTGACAAAAGCCTTAACGTTTGCGATGGAATTTTTTTCCGTTCTCTAACATTTGTGGGGCAGAGAAAAGTAAAGATTTCTTTATCTATATGTTGGAAATTAAATTTTTTTACTGTTACATTCTGTTCTGTGATGTTTTACTGAAATGCTACCCTTTCAGTCCCCAGATTGTTATATCGGCTTTCCTTGTGGGCTGCTGTACATTTTATCTGACGTAAATTTAAGAGTTTTTTAATAGCGGAGCCCGCCAGCGGAGCTCCACTGCTAAGGAAATATGGTAACCTATCAATCCGAGAAATTTTGGTTGTGACGTAATAGTCACGTGACCGTCCGTCCGTACGTCCGTACATCCGTACGTCCGTCCGTCCGCACACTCTGTGGGAGGGAGAGGGGAGTCCCAAGACAACCTGACGGGGGCAGAGAATGCCATCTTTTCTTGGCGGGAAATCGCACGGTGCTTTAGGGCAACCGGCATTTTTCTTGGCGGGAAATCGCATGACCATCGTCGCTTTTGAAAAAGAGGTTTCTTTAAAAGCTTAAGCCTCTTTAGCATTTAACGATTGCTCGAGAGTACTGAAGTTTTATACTTGACAAAAAAAACATCTTATATATATAAATGGAAAGAAAAAGTCCAAAAGAATACTGGTACAAGGCGAAAAGTTCAAGTTACGAAAGCTGCATTCAAAGGACTTCATCGCTTTGTTTTCTTCACGGCGGAGAGTTTGCCCTGTTCTGAAACACAACCGAGTAAGTGAAGTTTTTAAAAGGTCTAATGTACATGATTTCGAGTATTACGATGAAAGAAATTACGTTTTGAAATGTAAATTTGATTTATACCATTAGAAATGTGTTATTTACTTTTGACTTTAAAAAATTATTAGAAAACGCGCTCAGATTTGTGAGAGATTCTTGAATATTTTGCCATGCTGAGCCGATTTCACTCGCGTGGACCGACCTACGATTTTAGAAGTGTAACGCGAATTGCATTTAAGTAATATATAGATTTAGCCAAGCCTAAAAGCGGAGCACCCTTTTTGTTTTGTCTGTCTTTTGCTTTTGTTTTGTTTTTGCTGGCAGTTATTAATTTGTGAAAATACTCTCATCCAAGTCGTTTTATTAAAAAAAAAAAAAAAAAAAAAAAAAAAAAAAGGCTCTTGCTCCCGCTGAGTGTCGAACCCGGCTCGTCGGCGTGACATGCCGGCAACTAGTCCACTAGGCCATGGGCGTTTGTCATTGTTTAATCAGTTAATTTTAATACTTATTTCTTTCCTCGTGACAAGCTGCCTATCAGCATGAAAATGCTGGTGTTTTTCCTGGCAGAATGTGTTCGAAACGCCGTAAAAACCATGGTTGTGGACAGAAAAAACCAAAAAGCACTAGCTCTGCTATATTTGGCGTCGAAACCGCTGCAAAAAGCTGCGAACTCAAGCGGTGTGCCGACCGAGTTTGAACAGAACCGACGAGGCAAATTTGAATTTTTTGGCTGAACTTTATCGCCGAATTTCTTTCGCCTAGATTGAACTTTTCCCCTTCCACCAAAAAAGACAACTGAGTGTTCTTTTGAACTTTTTTTTTCCCATTAACAAATTTGTTTTTCACTTTTGTTTTCTTTGCTTGATTTGCTACAACGCGGGTCAACATGCGATTTCGCGCCGAAAACACACGGGATTCAGCACAGGGTTATATCCAGTGTGGGAAGTGTATTGGTAGGCCTGTGGTGCGGACGGACGGACGTACGGATATACGGACGGACAGTCACGTGACTACTACGTCACTACCAAAATTTTTTGGCTTGATAGATTACCAAATTTCCTTAGCAATGGAGCTCCGCTGACGCGCTAGCGCGCTGGCTCCGCTATAAACTTAGGGGTTTCGGATAAATGTTTTTCAAAAATGATTTCTCTGTCCATTATTTTGTGTTTGTTTATTCATAACAGTAGGTCTAAGCACAGCCGCAAGACAACTGCACAAGCTTTGCTTTCAATTTTCACCGTCCGGTCCATCTCTATGTGCAACTGTCGATTTTCTTGTCCTAGAAGTTTTCAATAGTAATAATCTTTTAAGCGAAGCAGTTGTCGGTTTAAAGATATTTTATCTGAAAAGCTACCGAAAACAGTTTTGTGCGTTCCTCAAAGCGCCTAACTTTATATAGGCTTACTTCGCATCCGCAAAACTTATGCCGGCATAATAACAATTTAATTAAAGCGTGTTTGGCGTTTCTTTGTTTTGAATCTTGATTGTCTCTAGTTAGAGAAGGAAATATAACAGTCATTTGAAAAACTATAAGCGAAGCAGTTGTCGGTTTAAACCTATTATGCCCCAAAAGCTTCCAAAAACAGTTCGGTGCATTTTTAAAGCGCTCGAATTTCAGACAATTTGCAGCCGCAAAACTTATGCAACAGAGTTAAGAATGTTTGGACGGTGTTTGTTCGTTTGTTTTCAATCTCGATGGTCTCAAGTTAGAGAACGAAATATAAGGGTTACTTAAGTAACTATAGGCGAAGCAGTTTTGAGTTTAAAGCTATTTTATCCCGTAAGTAATGTGTGTTCCTCAAAGTGCTTGAATTTTTTCGCGGCTGCTAAAACCTACGCGACATTTCTTCGATAAGTTCATTACAAGTGCTTCGAAGCTCCCCAGATCCTTTATTTCGGGTAATCCCAGTAAAATACCGGTGAAATGTCAGTATAAATTTTTGACCAGACTAATATTTTTATTTAGTGGCAGTTCATGTTATTTGTTAACATCCGAACGCGATGAAGATAACCCATTTAAACAGTCGAATAATTTTTATTTTGTTTTTGTAAATGAGCGCCGTTTCAAGTTCATTCAAGCGAACAGCCAATAAACCAAGGAGATTTGACAAGTCTTCACAGTTAATGACTGGATATGGAAACATTGCAAACACCAAGCTAGACGGCTCGTGAGTAAAATAATCAAGCTGTGCTCAGCCTCTAGAACGACCTTTCGAGCTTGGTTTTACAGAACAGATCCCCAAAATATTGAAGGACAATTCGGAACACTTTCAGGCTTTTTGAGAAACACTTTTCGAAAGCGAACGAGCCAAGAAAAGCCCCGAAATGTATTTCAGACCGAAAAGTTTCAGGACTATTTTTGAGAAACGAACACCAGTTTATTCCTCCGCGGCTCCGCTTTTAGGCTTGGCTAAATCTATATATTATATCAAGTGAGTGTTTTTTCTTAAGTTGATGATTTTCTTTCTACCTTTCTGCGGATTGAACACGTTCTCATGGTAGGGATAATATTTGTCCATTTGCAAATGAGATTTACAGATTAACTGACTGTTGCGAAGTTTTTCTACTCATTGTTCACCAATGTGGGAAATTTTACTTTGCGTTGGTTTACATTACTCACCAACGCTATTTACAAAAACGTGCACCAATATTCAAATTTGATTTTTGTCTCAAGACACAAACAGCTTGCTGTCATTTAGTGAAAATTTTACCTGCTTTGAGCCAACAGCATTTTGATCATTTTACTGGTACAACCATTCTAAGGAAGAAAGAAAAACATTTATATCGCATATCTAGCATGCCTGTTAATTCGACCCAGTTAAAAACTGAAGTTATTACTCTCTGTGGTGACTGGCGCATACAGGGTGTATATCCCTTATTTCTAGTTCGGCGAAAATATTATTATTTTATAATTTCCTAATTTGAACCGGGAAAGAAAGGCAAGGAAGAATTATCTACTTAAAACAACTCTGAAGTAGAAAATAAGTAAAGACCTGATCTTGTATTATTTTATTTCATTTATTCAGTGTTTTTCTTCCCACTACATCTGGCCATTCATACTAACCCTTACAAAATAAGATTGAATTACAAGTTCTCCCTCGAGATTTACATACATTTTTTGAGTATTTGTTTTCGCAATTTGTAACACCATAGAAGTTAAGTGTTTAAAAGAGTGTTTGATCTTTCAGGTTTTTTTCTTGCAATATCTTACTTCAAAATCAGGAAACTGTGTTTTTTTCCTAATCCTGTTCTACAATGTAAAAGAATAGCAATCATCCCACTAATTATGCCTATGGCTTGTCGTGCATAATCAACGAAGGGAAGTTTTCTGAGCTCTGGACCGTTCTGCTTGATTGATAACTTAAGGCCGTGGGTGACAAGCTGCTCATGAATAAATTTATTAGACAAAATTTTGGTGGAGGTCTTACGTTAAAAAACTTCATATCTTGAACGTTTGGGAGCCGATTCCGTTGAAACTTATCAGAGAGCTTAGGGAATGGTGGAAGTGCAACAAGGTTGTGTTTGGTTTGATAGATTGCGATTCTTTGCGATGCTACGAGCTCCCAAAGTTAAGATTTTGTAAAACACGACTCCTTGTCCAAGTTTTCTTCTCGTGGAGAACACATTTCTTGATTTTACGACTCATTGATCAGTTAAAACCTTTATTGCGTCACAAGAGAAGCCGATTATAGGATTTCGAGTTCCATTGAAAGTTGTAAGCTTTTAAATGAGAAAAATCGTCCTTGTTTAAATTTGAAGCCTTCAATGTTTTGTTAAAAAGCCTGTTTGAAAAAATGTTTGAAAAAACAGTTTATCTGCCTGTTATGTCAGTTCAGGAAATTCTATTTCTGCGCTGTATTCTTGGACACAAATTTGGTAGTTTTAGGGCTTTCGAAGGCTTACCGAATAAACACGTGTTTCCAAAGCCCTGTGTTAGCTAAAAGGAGTATTCTTTTAGTTTTTGTTTAATTTTGTTGGAAACTTCTAAAAACGGTTTCTATTAACGTTTGAACGTAAAAAGAGCCGGACTTCGACAGCATTTTTTTGTTTAAAAATGCTTAAAAGTCACAAGATATCCGTGGCACACGATTTAACGCACGTGCAATTATTGATTCAAAACTGAATGTTTTACTGAAGAGACTATTCAAGAATATTTCGTACAATGTCGCTACCATTCGTCGCACTTCGTGCATACGCTTTTAATAAATGAATACTGATAACCGAGTTTCTCACCCGCAGCCTTGACAAAGGATCATTAGAATCTGAACAAATATTTAAAATACAACTTTAAAAAAAAGACAGAGGTTGCATCAATCATTTTTGCATCAACACTATTTTCAAATTTGGATTAGTTAATGGACGGAAATATATCCGCTTCCTTCTTTTCATCACAGAAAGAAAGCACCTGCCGCCTTTTTTTGTTCTTTAGTATTTTCATTGCTAATTATCCAACTTCATATTTTAAAAACTATTTGACTCTTTTAGTCCAAAAGGTCTAGATAGCAGCAAACAATATAGATATTCTCAGAAACAACGCAACTTTTCTTAATTTTCTGCAAGTCCCTCCACGTCATATATTTTAGCTTTCAGTACGTAATGTTGTAAACGTAATGTATCGAATTCATTGTACTCGCGCGTGATAAAATTCAACGGTGATTTTAAAAATATCACACCGATGATGACAGATGTACAGTCGAAATATGTCCGGAAAATTAAAAAAAAAAAAACTTGTGTTGTTTCTGGAGAAGACAATTTAAGTCCTAATGACTCAGCTTTTGTTTTCAATATAACTGGTTCTGTAATGTAAACATTTCATCTCAAACTGCGAACCTGTCATGAAAGTTATCTTAATTCGTAGTTGTCAGTTTTTGTCTTTCTGTCCAAACTTAGAAAGATAAGTTCTTCTTATAGAACATTCCTTGAAAGAAATTGTATTGGTTAAGGAATTGGATTTTCCTGTCATCTTTTTTTTTAATTCTCTTACTTTGTTATGAAGAAAATAAAAGTGTTGTCCTGTTCCCACACTGATTTGGTCTAAGAGATAAAAAAAAAATGATAATTAACATCCTATTTCTGGCATGCAGCAACACAGTAATAAATAAAGCAGCAACTTAAAAGTTAATGATTTTCTTTACTCTGTTGAGTTGCCTTTTTAACGTTGTATCAATAAACAAAGCCTACGTTTCGATCATTTGAGTTAAATAAAAGGAAATCAAACTTACACAAGAAAACATTTTATTTTTGTCCTAAAGAGAATCCAGCTACATGTAAGACTGAATTTATGACACAAAATAAATACTACAGAGAAACTACAACTCCCAAATGTTTTTCTTGTACATGGCCGTTTATTTACAAATATTAGTGCTGAAAATTACTGGTGTGTGATTGACTTCAATCTTTTGAATACCTCCGTCAGACGTTTTGCAAACTTAAAAAAATACCCTTTGGAGAAGAGTTAAAAAGAGTCTGTCTCAGAAAAGTGCTGATGTTGTTCGTTTGAAAAGTACAACAAAACAGCAACTTACAGCATTCACAGTAAACAGAAGTAAAAGGATGTCATTACGTACTGTCCAACAACATTTCTTCAAGAGTCAGACTTTAGGAATTCATCCAAAGACTCAGAAGTAAGAACCAACTTATAAATAGACAACCTCATATAATAAATAATTTTTTTAAGAATCAACGCCACGTTTACAAAACAAAAGATGGTTTTCCATGATTTCTAAGAAAATAATGCGCTTTTGAGGACTAGAGAAACTACGGGCAGTTTTCTAAACTTAAGCGTGCATTATTTTCTTTTATATAGTAAGTATAATAAGCTCAATTATGCACGCATTTTGATTGGTTCTCGCTTATGGTCTATTAGAGAACAGACGCATAGATTACGTCATCATTAAAAACTTTTACTGTGTCTTTATTATATAAAACAAATAGATTCCATGTTGCCGTGTGTCTGTTCAGTAGTAGATCACAGAAGACGTCAAAATGTGGTAAGAACATCGGTGACACACTCGGCTAAAGCCCCGAAACTTTTCGGGCACAATAAATCACATTGTATCTTGAAAACAAAGACGTTTTTAAGCATGAAACTTTAGTAGAAGTTAAACGTTTCTCATCTTAAAGACATGCCAAAACAACAGCTTTGTAGAATGAGTAGTTCATATTTTTGAAATGACTTATCGGGCCCGCAAAGGTTTCGGGGCTTTCGAGAAACGCGCAATCTCGTGTGCGACGTTTTTGTTCTTGCCACATTTTGATCTCATCTGTGGTCTGTTACTGAACAGACGCATGGCAACATGGAATCTATTTGTTAAAGAAAACATAGGAACACCATGTTCTATTTGATCTAGAATATAGCATTAGAAAAAAGTCTTAGTTGAGCTGCCGAACGCACAAAGGAAAAATGCTGACGGTTGTTAACAAGGGCAGTTAACTATAAGCTTAAATGCCAATTAAGACCGTTAAAACCAATGAACCATAATTTAAAATCATGAATGATTTAATACAAGCTGCAAATTATCCTTGTGTTTTTCTGAGGGTCGGTTTGAAAAACAACTTTGAGTCGTTGAGATGTAAGACCAAAGTTGTTCGTTGCTGAAATGTTGTCAGCTTTTTTCTAGGATTTAGCTGCATAAAGAAAATCGAATTTAGTTATGGCTTCGTTGTTTGCAAATCCAGGGCTGTAAACTGATCTACTTTTTGGAAGTAATTGGACGATTTTTTCTTACCTCGAGCGCTTCAGAAATTCATCATAGTTTGCCATAAATCGCCGTGGCTATTTGTTGACAAAGCTTCCGCCGGTTTGCACTGTTGACAGCTCTTTCGTAGCCAAACTCGATGTTTTTCCTGCTCATGTCGCTGTGTGAAATGCGGTTGATTAGTCCTTCCTCAAAACATGTCAAACATAGGTATAAAAATCCCAATAACTTCAGATTAAGAATAAAAACCGGAGAACTCCAAGCTTGTTTTTGAAATCACTCCGAGCCCTCAGTATTTACCCCCGCGCTTTTGAATAAGATGAACTCGGTGCCAAGCAACATCCGGGACACGTAAGCTCCGGAGTTAATTTCCAATGGATGGCGTGTACCCAGCGGGAAACAAAGAAAATGGTGTTAGCCACGTGAAATGTTATGACCAAGGTGAAGCTCCGGAACGTTTTATTTCAATAAAGAAGTGCATTTCACTTTCTGTGAGCCAGGTCCCCTTTTGTTCTAATGCAGACCTCCAATCATGTGAAGACGCCTTTTGTCCCAGAAATGAAGACCCCAATCCTGACAATAACAGTAAATGTTATTTTCAGATGAGGAACAGGAACTCATATTTGGGAGACAGAATGCCTTTTATCCCATAACCTGCGATCAGGATCTATTTTCGTTTCGCATGAAACATTCAGGCGCGAAGGGCGAAACGAAGCGAGCGACCAACGTAAGAGAACACGAGAGCGATGCTAAAATTCGGCCTGATCGTAAGTTATTTATCCATTTCCCCACCACCCCTCAAAAAAGGATCAGTGGGACCCTTTATGTAAGGGAGGTCACCTCTAACCTCTTACTCCCCCCACTCCCCCCCCCCCGTCACAAAGACAAAGAAGAGGACAACCCTGAAAATAATAAGACTACTGGTTTCGAAGAAAACACCCCTTTCCGTGAGACAGGATACCGTGATAGGCACTGATAGACTAGACACAACTACCTCGATTTAAAAAAAAAATTTACAAGTTTCTTGGATGTTTAGAAGATCTGTGGATATTTAGAAGAGAATGTCATTTCACAATGCAAAACTTTTGTAGTGAGCTTTGTGTTAGTTAATTCCCTACCAGCGATAACCCAGTTCAGCTGTTTCCCACATGGACAATGTCTCTTGCAAGTCACAATATATATGTTGTAGTTCAATTTTATCCTTGGTTCAGTTTTATTTTCCTTTATTCTTTTTTATGTTAATATATGATAATGAATAATATATAGATTTAGCCAAGCCTAAAAGCGGAGCCCCCCTTTTTGTTTTGTCTGTTTTTTGCTTTTGTTTTGTTTTTGCTGGCAGTTATTAATTTGTGAAAATACTCTCATCCAAGTCGTTTTATTAAAAAAAAAAAACAAAGAAAAAACAGAAAAAAATTCTTGCTCTCGCTGAGTGTCGAACCCGGCCCATCGGCATGACATGCCGGTAACTAGTCCACTAGGCCATTGGCGTTGGACCTTATTTCAACTGTTAATTTTAATACTTATTTCTTTCTTCGTGACAAGCTGCCTATCAGCATGAAAATGCTGGTGTTTTTCCTGGCAAAATGTGTTCGAAACGCCGTAAAAACCATGGTTGTGGACAGAAAAACCAAAAAGCACTAGCTCTGCTATATTTGGCGTCGAAACCGCTGCGAAAAGCTGCGAACTCAAGCGGTGTGCCGACCGAGTTTGAACAGAACCGACGAGGCAAATTTGAACTTTTTGCCTGAACTTCATCGCCGAATTTCTGTCGCCTAGATTGAACTTTTCCCCTTCCACCAAAAGGACAACTGAGTGTTCTTTTGAACTTTTTTTTTCCATTAACAAATTTGTTTTTGACTTTTGTTGTCTTTGCTTGTTTTGCTACAACGCGGGTCAACATGCGATTTCGCGCCGAAAACACACGGGATTCAGCACAGGGTTATATCCAGTGTAGAAAGTGTATTGGTAGGCCTGTGGTGCGGACGGACGGACGTACGGATGTACGGACGGACGGTCACGTGACTACTACGTCACTACCAAAATTTTTTGGCTTGATAGATTACCAAATTTCCTTAGCAATGGAGCTCCGCTGACGCGCTAGCGCGCTGGCTCCGCTATGAAACGAAAGGAAATAAAAATTGAATCAACGATAACATTTAACTACAACATATACATTATTCAACCATTGGGGAAGATCAGCTGAATACGATCACCAGATTCTCAGTTTTGACCTGGAGATGCTCGTAGAAAATTTAATATATTTGTGAGGCTAAGTGAAGAAGCATCAATACAAACCCTACATTTATTGTTCATTTGTTTACAGTGTACTTAATGGTGTTGACACCTACATTGTCGTCTCATTGACGAGATCGTAAAATTATACATATTTAACACTCGGTAAATACGAGCCCAGAGCATTACATAACTAAACATGTTCTAAATACCAATACATGTAAAGCAGTTTTCAAATGAGTGTCGAAAGTAATGCTGTATTTGCTTTGGTTTTGCTTCACTACGCTCTCTGATTGGATAAAAAAGTTCGCGCCACTTTCTCAACCAATCAGAAGATAAACCAAAACCAATCGTGAATTGCTCACACGCGTTTTGCCGTGCTTGCCGCTAACTACTTGTATTTGCTTCAACATTTTTGATTGGTTCATTTTGTTTCTGTTGAGATTGGTTAGAGTTATTTCTTTGGTTTTGGTTTTACGATACTTATTTGAAAACCGCTCTATTTGGCACATTTACTACAATGCGATACATTGTTACATAACACTCTTAGGACAGAAGTATTGACCAATAATATCACTAGTATCGACAATGGATTACCAGAAAAGAGTTCAATATTACTATATAAATCTTTCAATAATTCCCAAGAATTTCAAATTTGAAGACAACGTAAAATGCTATTGCCAGACGACCCCGTTAATAGTCTTGGGGGATATTCAAACTTTTTATGGCTTTTTTCTTGAGGCTTATAACCAGGTCTCAGTCTTTCAAAGTTGGAATGACTTAATCTGAGTTTTTACAATTCCTCACTTTGGTTTCTTGATAATTCTTTTTTTTTATACCCTTCAGTATAAATATGGCTTCTCTTAAACTGTGATAGAGATGAGTACAAACAATTCTTTCTAACAGGGGAGAACGAACAGTTTGGTAACTTTTCTGAATGCCGCACACCAACAGAGAGTGAAGTCAGAAAGTCAGACTAGTACATGTTAAGAAAGAAAGGCCCCCCTTTCTCACCCGCCAGCTTAAAATGCCCTTTCCCCTCCCCCAAACCGTTTTGGATCCACCAAACCAGAAACACAAAGCCTCCCCGTTACTGAAGCCCGGTTACAATGACTATTGTTGCTCTTGTTGAACTTGACACTTTCTTTGGAAACAATTTACATCGTTCTATATTTTATAATTGCCATTGTAACTCCCAAGACATAAGCTCTCCAAATTATTAGCCCCCTCAAACACACATCACAGTTGTACAAGCTACAGGCTTTCATTCTTACGCGGTAAACTAGGTTCAATTAGACAAACCCTTTTTTCTCACAAATAAAAATAGACAACTCTGTTGCACCCTGATCAAAAAGTTCATTCTCCTTACTGTTTACACACATTTTTGACTCATGCTTCTTAGGAGAAAATTGATTTGAGTCAGGATTCGTATAAATAAATATTGTTTACAAAACCAAGACACCCTCCCATCCCCATAACTGATGTCTTTGCATCAATAAAGCGAGCAGTGTTAGAATGCATCTGATAAAGCTCCTGCTCGCAACTAGCACATAACCGTTGTCGCCTCTCAATCGGCACACATCGGTACTTTTCGCAAACCGGTCGATCCGTAATGAGACGCGTCGAAACCTGTCGAACATCACGACTGTTGATCGCAAAAGAATCTTCAGGCGAACTGTGATACCAAGGCGTGGACAACGATGACGTTGAATAACTCTTAAGATGTTCTCGCTGGTGTAGTGGATTATATGGCGGAGCTGGGACATAGTTAAGTGGCCGACGACCAAAAGCATTGCGTGACGAAGGTACACAGTCCAGCTCATCCACTAAGTGTGAGGGGGATGGGGATCGATCACGTGCAGATGAATGAGAACTCACTGCTGAATTCCCTGCATAAAATACCTTGGGTCTCTGACGGGCAACTGTGGCAGTTGGCGGGTTTTGGCTTTCACTGCTCCTATAAACAGTGGGATCATAAGAAGCCGCAGATACAGTTCTAGAGTTTGACCGGTATGACAAGTTTGATGGATTTGATGGTGCAATATAAATCGAACTTGACACACTTTTCGGCGCAGCCGGAGGTCGGTTTTCGGAAATCTTTGGTCTGTTCTCACCCACAGTTATAACTGTCGTGTGCTCATCACTCGGGTTCACAATTGATGAACGAAGATTTAAGTTCTGCATCCTGGCAGCAATCTCGTTCTCGCGGTCGTAATGTACTGGGCTATAGCACATTGAGTCTGGTTTGATTTGTTGCGTGCAAACCCCTCGCACTACCCTACTGGGGTCTGGTCTGTCCTGTTGAGCTTTACTCACGTAATGTCCACTTGAATACACAGTAGGTCTGGGTTTTACTTTCAGGGGTAGGGTAGAGGCAGCATATTGTTCTTCCCAATAGTTCCTGCCTTGATCCATACGACTAGAAGAGGAAACTGGTTGCTCTATAACCCTGAAGACTCCAACTTGAGGAGCAGGAGACTCCTTGACGAGCCGGTCTCTTTGTTGAAGGGATGTCTGTTGAAAGAAGAAGTAACTAAGCAACTGCTCTCCCTAAAAACTAGGAGTCCTAGCCAGTATCTGCTCTATGTAATTAGAGGGTTTCAATCAAAACTATTGCTATTTTTTTTTTGCGCTCAACTACCAGTCGTGCATATATATTGTTGCCGTTGTTTTATTAATCAGAACTTATCATTTCAATTTCTGCTTAGCAACTCAAGCAAAACGTTCACAATTATTTTCTTTGTTTACTGTAAGATTCTGGATGCCTCAGCTAAGAAGCAGGCGCTAACATCAGTTCCTTGGACACCCCGCTATCTCCCACAAAATTTCTTCTCATTTGTAGAGAATTTATAAATTTTCGACTTTGCCCGCAAGGTGTAATTCGTAAGGTTACACTGTATGTATAAATCTTCAAGTAGTACAGGCATTTGACTAACATGTGATGCAAACGGTCCAGCGCACTAATTTCCCCACAAAATAACTATAATATCCTTGTATGATGGGTGGTCATATTAGCGTGAGAGGGGCCGGTGTCACAGCTGATTCGGACCATCCTGTGGACTCGTACCCCGCCGGTCCAATTCAGCTGGCAGATAAGGACCCACTTTCGTGGATGTGCACCCCTTAAAACAACGCTCCTGTTTCATGTTTAGGCAATCAATTCCTTTACAAAAATGTTTTTAGGCTTGTTATTGAAAACAATAATAAAGACATTATTATTATTAAAAGCACTGAAACCATTACTGCAACAATAAAATTTTGTGAGCACAAAAATGCTTTCTATAATTGAATTGAACAGAGTTGGTCAGTCTATGAGTACACTGTACATACGTATTGTGGTGGAGGAGCTTGCTGCTGCTGCCTCACAATAATCTGATCTCTCTGTCTCTGTTGGTGAAGAAGTTCTTCCTCTCTTTGCTTTGAAAGACTAAAACGAAAGCCAAAATTATAATCAACAGTTTTTGAAACAATTAACTAAAATATGAACGCCTTCGATCTCTGCGTAGCTGATACCGGGTATATGGGGAAGAAATGGATAAAATTGTGAGTACATGTCTTAGGTATGGATTTCTTCACAAAATGCACTCCCTCGCATATATGCACCCACCATAAAATAGTCATAAATCTGAAATAACCCTACATACCCTAACCCTCCCCAAATACCCCATACACAAGGCAAGAAAAAATAACATAGTAAGAGAAGGTGACATTTTCTCTGGTATTGTCACTAACTTCAAGTTGTCTCATTAACGTAAAAATGGGAAAAAAAAAAGAATTAAAATAACTTTGTCTAAGCTTTTTTTTTTAAAAAAAAAGTTTTAAACCTGTTTTTAATAACGCTTAAAAACTGTAATGCTTAAATTCAATATTACATTAATTTTATTATACACGTGTAACACTACCAACACAGCCTCTCAGATGTAGTAAAAGCAGAGTTCAACACGAGCAATACGCAACATAATTAACACTCTGCACACAACTACACGACATCTAAAGCACAATACAAGTACATGTAATCTTTGTTAAGATTTAAGCTCCGCACACATACATGTAGCGTAGGTTTAATAGTAAAGCATGGTAAACACAGTGCTCTACATGAGGAAAGCACAACACACGTAACACTACACATAAATACACAACATGGAGAACAATCTTTACAAATAAAGCATAGTAAGAATAAGACTTGTTAAGATTTCTGCTCCACATGTAGCACTCAGTACAAGCCACGCAAACTTCCAGCTAGAGGAAATTTCTCACACTGAAATTAGCTAAAGAAAATAATAGAACTATAAGCAAAATAATATGTGGGCAAACTGTGTACCTCACAGATGCCATCCTTGTATCTGCGGTTGGATTGGACTGTACATGGTGACGTAAGTTCCTGGCTCTGGCCTGGCACGCATTCCGCTTCATGTAAGCATAGTTCTTAGTGTTCAGGTCGACACCATTCTCTTCAGTCACAACCCGGCAGTAAGCTGAAGTAAAACAATACAGGAACATTTAGGCAACTTTTGAGTTTCATTCCCTGCCAAGCACATGTAATAAAATGCACAAAAACATTAATATATAACAGGGCATTGAAGCTACAGTAATCTGCAAGTGACTTGCAAGTGGAGAATGGCTTGGGTACTTATTGTTGTTCCTTAGTGTTCAGGTCGACACCATTCTCTTCAGCCACAATCCGGAAGTAAGCTCAAGTAACACAATAAAACAAACACTCATGCAACTTTTAAGTTTCACTCCCTGCCAAACACATTGAATCAAATGCAACGGACAAAAAAACATAAATAAATAAGAGGGCATTGGAGCTACAGTAAGCTGCAAGTGACTTGCAAGTGAGAATGGCTTGGGTACTTTTTGTTGTTGCCTTCTATAAATAGCACATTTTTTGTGAACTGCCTCCCATCCAGTTAATTGAATGACCAAGGAGGATCACGGGTGCTAATGCGAGTTTCTATATGGTGTGAAGGAACAGTCGAACCTTGATTACTGATCTGGTCTCAGTGGGACTACTGAAAAATTAATGGTCTGTATAATAAAGAGTCTGGGTAATTAAGAATAATGAATATTTTCTTGACATAACTAGAAACTAAATAAATCATCAAACAAGATTTAGATGAGCAGTCACGGTGGTTATTTTCAAAGACAGATAAAGTAGCCTCAGGCTTGAATTCACCTTCTCTTATAGTGTTCTCAATCATTTTTCACTCGGCAAAAAAAAGTAAGCGGTTCGGATAATTGAGGTTTGACCATGGGCTTTTTACTACTACCCCCAGATGGGACACCAGCCCACTGCAGACCTGTTGGTTCTCTGTTTGTTGGTATCCCTGTGTACAGCTGGGTGGAGAAAGAAAATGTGGAGCAAAGTTCCTTGTATATAGTAACAATATGATGATGGAGACAAGGTTTTAAGACGATTTCCGCTGAACGTTCGAGCAATAAGTGCAAAAATAAAGTTACCAAAAAATACTTATAGCATGGTAACATTTAACAATACAAAAAGAAGAAATTATTAATACTTAAGCTCCCAAGCTGACCCCGTGTGAGAATATTGAATTTGAAGTTATCCATATTTTCATTGAAAAGACGCTTCATGTCAGTTCAAATCAAAATGGCGCTCGTTTTTAGCATATTTTTACAAGATTTGACATTAATTTTCTAGAGAATGCTTGAGAATTTAATCGCGGGGTCACTTGGAGAAGCAAATTAAAGTGAGGTGTTTCAAACAGGTTTCAAAATGTTACCGTGCTATGAGTAGTTTTTTAGTAAATAATTTTTGCACTTCATGTTCGAACGTTGAGCGGAATCCATTTTAAACAACTACACCACCATAATTAAGCTACAGCTTAAATCCTCTTGTTACAGTAACCCTTACAGTAACAATCACCATTATTACTTACTGGCTGCTTCAGTGCAGTAACTCAGTGCACTCACAAAATCTTTGTTTCTTTCACAGCTCTCTGATTTCTTAAGAGCGGTTTGCTGTAAGAACCGACTAAGGGTATGCAAGATAGAAAAATCCAATTTTCTCAAAATCTGCCAGAATAAAGGCTTTGGTGAACCAGTTCTAAAAAATATAGGTTTCGGGTCGTTTAGATTTTTATTTATTTTTTAGTGAATGTTTTCGTATTTTGCCCTTCGCGGCAATTAAAATTAACTCCAAAATCGGGACTTTTCCGGAAGCTCCTGTTCAAATGTTGAAAGCGTCCTAAAAAAGATGAACCCGGGGAGTTAAAAGATCTTATTTCCTCTGTTTATTAGCAGTGTCAAAGTTTCTTGAAAAGCGAAGTCGAATTTTTTACGAAATTTGAAAATTTATACCCAACAACGGTCGTTACCGACAACCCAATTTAGGCTAAATTCAAGGCTCAAAAAAGCACTCTGGTACATGGCTTTACACAACGAGACTATCACTTCAGAACAATCACTTCAACTAAACATCGGCCGAAAAACATTTTGGGACAAATGAAACGGCGAATTTTGAGAGCGCTTTGAAAACAGGCTACTTGAGTGATACGAGCGACCCTTTGACCTTTCATGTCAACGGAAATCAACACACGGCAGCTCTTAAAATGTGACTTTCCTTCGCCAGAATACGAGTTTGCTTAATTTTCTAGATAGAATGTTACCAAATAGAGGAAACTATGATTTTGAATTTGGAGGCCTTTGTTCCCAATATTGAGTGATGTTGGGCAATTTAGAGAAGCATGTCACGAAATTGACCCACTCTGTTTATCACCGAATTATACATTCAAAGTCTGTTTACAACGTGAATGCGGAATCAATAACGAAGTAAAAAACCGATTCATGAAATGTTTAGGAACTAACTCTCACCTAAGTGAGCTTTTCCTGGCTGGAAAGTGCAACTTTCATTCCAAAACACGTAGCGAGATCGCCGAGCCATGTTGCACGTGAGTTGTCAAATGTTTCTACAGTGCGGCCGAGGTTCCCTATGTTAACGATTAACCAGATTTCAGGCCCGCATAGCATGCAGTCGGAAACAACACTATGGTGACGAACGCTTTTGCTTAATAGGAAAAAAAGGTGGGGGAAAAAAGGAAAAAGAGAGCTTTTATTACATATATACTTATTATTATTATTATTATTATTATTATTATTATTATTATTATTATTATTATTATTGTTACTATTATTATTATTATTATTATTATTATTGTTACTATTATTATTATTATTATTATTATTATTATTAGATTTTTTACGTCCAAACCCGGTGACACGTACTACTAAGCAAGTTTTCCCAATGTTGGTGGCCTATTTAAACAATAGAGTTCTTCTGTTGATGGCACTACCGTGTGATAGGTCGCCCGAGGAAATCTGATGTTCACAACAAATATTAGCCCAAGAAAGTAGTTCGAGGGCTTATATGAAGTTTGCACATCAAATTTCCCAGGGAACCTATCACACATAGGGCCTGAGACAGAATCCTTCTATTGTTTTTATCGTCGAACGCTAAATTTTGAACGAAAAATTGCCAATATGCCTTGATAGCTGCCACTGAGGAGAGACAGTATCGCCTCACGTGATCGATTTCGACCAAAGGGAGCACCCTAAAATTTAGCGTTGTAGTATAAGAGGTTAGAGTTTTGTTGAACAAGCGACTGAAGCGCAGTAAACACACAGAATTCGTTCAATTCTTCACTCCAGAAGGCTCTTCAAACTCCCATTCTTAGTGAAACATTTTACCTTTTGGTAAATAAAACACATGAAAACACACAAATCAGTGTCTTTCTCTAGTTTTCCATGAAACAGCAGCCACTTCCCTCGACTGGTTCCTCTACGGCAGAAGGTGCTGTGATTTGTGCCTTGCATGGGATACATATGTGCACACGCCATAACACTCACAAACAGTCTTTAGCACGGCTGTTCTCAGCCTTTTCTTGCTGCCTTTCCTATGCATGTCGCACAGGTGATAAGCGATGAGATTGTAAAAATAATAGTAATAACAATAATAATAATAATAATAATAATAATAATAATAATTTTTATACTTTAACATTTAAGTGCTTCATCCGGTACTTTTCTACTGTTCTACTGTTCGTACCCCCTTCCCCCTACCCTTGGTTACAAAACTCAACCATGGACTTGGCCGCATTTTATTTCTTGGCGAAGAGTCTTTAATTAGAAGGTCTGATGTCCGCTAAGGAAGAAAGATATTGCACCTTGCGCCATGCGAGAAATAAATCTGCCCAAGCCAAAATACTAAAAATAGTCCTAAGCATGGGTATGCTTAGCGTTTTCACGCTGCCTTTCTTATGCAAGTCGCACAAGTTCAGGTCAGTGTTATAAGCGATGGCGTGCTATAACTGTACAAGCTTGATCTAATACAATCTATCGGGTATAGAACTTTTGCTTCTCTAGCGCAGCACTATAACTTAAACGCTTACCACGAAGTAAAAAGCCAATTCGCCTATCAGAGTGACGCATCTTATAAATTATCCTTGAAGAGAACAACTTATTCATCGTGCAGTGAGGAACTAGTACCTGGAGAACAACCTCGACCTATTTGCTTTCTTAGCAATTCGAATATCTGTCAGGTTCTTGCCTGTACCCAGTTTGTTGTGCAAAAAAAAAAAAAAAAAAACTGCCGCTATCCGTTGCCTCACTTGCTCCTAATACTTTTTTGGGAAACTGGTCTCAACTTTGATTAGTAGTCTCTTTTTCATGGCAAACGGTTTCTGTAAAAAAATTAGGCCAGTATTTTCTCAGTATTTTTCATCTTCAATTTTGATTTGCTGATATGCTTTCCTTTGCCGACGTCAAACGCTCGCTCTCCAAACTGTTGCCGTGTCACAAGAAAACTCAAAATTGATTAGCATGTTTACACCGTCGAATTTTCCTTGAGGAAGTTGCAAGTGACAGTCGCAAGCTATTTGTAAATCGTGACAATCATTCATATGTCTAAGTTCGTGAGTTCCAATACCCTGCGTAGCAAGTATTTCCGTAGACTTTTACGCCTTTTTGAGGCATTTCGCGTTTTGGCCGCGCCAAATTAAGGCGAGCGCAAAAAAAGGAAGGAGCGGGGAGGGGGAGGGGAGGAGAGGAGAGGCAAAAAAAGGAAACGCTTACCCAAAAACGCCACGAGTTTGAAAAACGCCCCTTTAGCACTCAAGGTTAAGTCAATTCATAGCGTGACAGCTTGTCAATGAAGCAACAAATAACAGATCACCGAATGTTACAAATTTACCTTCGTCAAAATCAAAACATGCTCCACGTAAGTCAAACCCACGAACTGCAGAAACAAAGCACTCGGAGATGTGATGTCGAAGCCTCGAAAGTTGGAAACTCAAAGGGGGCGCTTCAGGATTTGTCGTTGTCATTTCAAAGTCAATAAATTTGGAAATTTATCTCTGCTAGGAAAATCAGTTTTATTTCTTCGGGAACCTTTTCAAAGCGTCGGAAAGAAAGGATTCTTAAGGAGCAATTCTTGCTGATATTTTCAGAGTGGTTAGAGTGGAATGAAAACTTGTAGTTATTTTCGGAACGTGTGTGCAATCTTTGTGCTCGAAAAATTAGGAACTTAGGGGCATTATTCGAAGTTATTCGGAATGCAATAAGTACATCGAGTCCCCTGTTTCCCAAGCTCCGCCAAATCAGCGTATCAACTTGTCTAAACGGCTGCTCCGAAACTCCATCAGATAACAGTCCATGTAGAAAGAGAAAGCTTCCCGAAAGTCCCTGACATTTGAAGCCACCGAACAGCCGTCTTCTAGAGTCAAACCTGAACATCGAAATTTTCCAGCTGGAGAGAAACAGTTAGTTGTGTTGATGTGGGTCACGCTCAAATTAACTCACCTAATTTGATTGACGTTCGTTGGCTTACGGTTTTTCAAAATCGTGGGTTTGCGGGCGAGCGTTTTCTTTCCTCCCTTCTCCGCCCCACTTCTTTTGCGCTCGCCCCAATTTTCGCGCGGCCAAAAAGCGAGAAATGCTTCGGACGTACGAAAACCCTAGGCCTACGAAAACGCTTGCTACGCAGGCTAGGGTTTCGATAGTGTCTACCTCTATGTCACAAGCCCCTTTTTCTCTTTCTAGGTCACCGAAATCCACTCTGCAGACACCCGTCCAGGGATTGGCCTTCTTTAGAGTACATGATGCTACACAGCAGTTGATAGCACCAAGCGTACTCACGTCGTAGGATAACGGTGTCGATCGTGGGATTCTTGATCTCTTCAGTTATACAGCAGAGCTCTCTTGTGATGTAGTCTCGGCGACACGGGCAGTTTTTGCTTTTGTTTTTGTTTTTGTTCTTCGCCCTGGCAATGCAGGTGGGCAATGGTCTTAACATGGTTAATGTGCTGAATGCATTAAAATCTGTTTCCTACCGGTAAGCATGCTAGCTTGTTGAGAATCATTGTCCTGATGATATGCGGAGTATTCAGTATTTTTCCAGGGACAGCCAGAGGTACCGCTGCCCGAACGGGAGATATTAAGTGAGAAAAATCTCTGTGATACCCGCCAGATTGTACTGGATGATATACTTTTTTAAGTATAAAATCAAATTTTTCACAACCTCATCGCATATGACAACTCGAACCTGTGCGACATCCATAGGAAAGACAGCATGAAAAGGCTTGTCTACGGGTGTGGCTGCTGTATCATCGAAGACGAGCAGTGAGAAAGACATTTGTGAAGCAAAGGAAATAGGAGACGTCTGCAAGCGGGCTAGCACTATAAGGCTCTAACTCTTAAGGCCACCGTCATTGGGAGAACTTGCTTAGTAGTACGTGCCATCGGTTTGAACGTAAAATATATATATATATATATATATAATAAGTATATATGTAATAAAAGCTCTCTTTTTCCTTTTTTCCCCCACTTTTTTTCCTATCAAGCACAAGCGTTCGTCACCATAGTGTTGTTTCCGACTGCACGCTATGCGGGCCTAAAATCTGGTTGATCGTTAACATAGGGAACCTCGGCCGCACTGTAGAAACATTTGACAACTCACGTGCAACATGGCTCGGCGATCTCGCTGTATGTTTTGGAATGAAAGTTGCAGTTTCCAGCCAGGAAAAGCTCACTTAGGTAAGAGTTCTTTCCTAAACATTTCATGAATCGGTTTTTTACTTCGTTATTGATTCCGCATTCACGTTGTAAACAGACTTTGGATGTATAATTCGGTGATAAACAGAGTAGGTCAATTTCATAACATACTTCTCTAAATTGCCCAACATCGCTCAATATTGGGAACAAAGGCCTCCAAATTCAAAATCGTACTTTCCTCTATTTGGTAACATTCTATCTAGAAAATGAAGCAAACTCGTATTCTGGCGAAGGAAAGTCACATTTTAAGAGCTGCTGTGTATTGACTTCCGTTGACATGAAAGGTCAAAGGGTCGCTCGTATCATTCAAGTAGCCTGCTCTCAAAATTCGCCGTTTCATTTGTCCGAAAATGTTTTTCGGCCGATGTTTAGTTAAAGTGATTGTTCTTTCTCGGAGTATAGTCTCGTTGTGTAAAACCATGCACCAGAGTGCTTTTTTGAGCCTTGGATTTAGCCTAAATTGGATTGTCGGTAACGACCGTTGTTGGGTATAAATTTTCAAATTTCGTAAAAAATTCGAGTTCGCTTTTCATGAAACTTTGACACTGCTAATAAACAGAGGAAATAAGATCTTTTAACTCCCCGGGTTCATCTTTTTTAGGACGCTTTCAATATTTGAACAGGAGCTTCCAGAAAAGTCCCGATTTTGGCGTTAATTTGACTGCCGCGAAGGGCAAAATACGGAAATATTCACTAAAACATAAATAAAAATCTAAACGACCCGAAACTTATACTTTTAGAACTAGCTCACCAAAGCTTTTACTCTGGCAGATTTTGAGAAAATCGGATTTTTCTATCTTGCATACCCTTAGTCGGTTCTTACAGCAAACCGCTCTTAAGATAGTTCTCTGCCTCTTGAAGGAGAATTTCAATACGATCGTGTTGATGTACTGAGAAAATGTCAAAACACATAGCATTAGTGAGGGGGAGGTGATCCGTTTTCACACGAAAAGGTTTCAACTGCACTGCAAACTAACATTTTAAGTGGGTTGGCACTAAAAATTAATATATATATATTTTAAATTATAGGCCACTCAAATCAATCAAACAATCAATCAGCCAGTCAGTCAGTCAGTCAGTCAATTGATCCATCAGTCAGTCAGTCAGTCAGTCAATCAAGCAATCAATCAATCAATCAATTTGACGTGTTTTAATTTGAAAATTGAGCTATTATTGGTGGCACCCTAACAAATACTAAAACCTAACTTAGTTCTCTCCCCTGCAACACCATCACCTTAATCCTATTCAGACCAGGTTTGTTTTGGTCTTTTGGAATGGGGGATTCCGCCCCTCCTTAACTACGAGAATATTTAAGATGTGACAAGCAAGCTTAGAGAGTAGATAATAGGTCCAAACAATGTTCTCTTTTATGAGGTGCCGTTACCGCCAAAATTCAGCCCCTTTATTTTTTAGTAAATAGTGCTTTAATTTTTATAAATGGTGCCCTTAGTTTTGTAAATGGTGCCCTAATTTTTGTAAATGGTGCCCTTGGTTTTGTAAATGGTGCCCTAATTTTTAAAAATGGTGTCCTAATTTTTACAAATGGTGCCCCTAGTTTTGTAAATGGTGCCCTAATTTTTATAAATGGTGCCCTTACTTTTGTAAATGGTGCCCTTAGTTTTGCAAATGGTGCCCTAATTTTTATAAATGGTGCCCTTAGTTTTACAAATGGTGCCTTGAATTTTGTAAATGGTGCCCTTAGTTTTGTAAATGGTGCCCTAATTTTTGTCAATGCAGGGTGCCCTTATTTTTGTAAATGGTGCCCTTATTTTTGTAAATGGTGCCCTTAGTTTTACAAATGGTACCCTGATTTTTGTAAATGATGCCCTTAGTTTTGTAAATGGTGCCCTAATTTTTGTCAATGGTGCCCTTATTTTTGTAAATGGTGACTTTCCTTTCGTGAAATGGTGCCTTTGTTTTCATATATGGTGCCTTTATTTACATAAATGCAGGCACAATTTTTTTTTAATTTGTGCTTTTTCTTTGTAA
Source organism: Siderastrea siderea (assembly GCA_964030785.1). Taxonomy (NCBI): domain Eukaryota; kingdom Metazoa; phylum Cnidaria; class Anthozoa; order Scleractinia; family Rhizangiidae; genus Siderastrea; species Siderastrea siderea. The sequence goes on along the minus strand of OZ034974.1, from coordinate 21,302,625 downwards.
AAATCAGTGGTGCGTTGTTTTCATTTTAACGGTGCCCCAGTTTCTAAAATGGTGCCTCGTTTTTCGTAGACGGTGCATCTTTAAGTTATGTCTGTATCAACTGACTGAAGCGAGGATTAGGCTGAACTCAGTCGCAGTCCAGGGGCCCTTTCCTGTTCCCGAGGTATCCAATCGATGGAATCGATAATCGACGAAAATCGATATCAATCAATATCAATCGATATCAATTAATCAATTGATATTGATAATCGATGAGCAATCAATGAAGTAGATCTTTGTGACCTTTTATCGATTGCCATCGATTTCCAACAGCAGTCGATAGCTTAATTGACATCAATTGGTATCGATTGGTTGCGAATTTTTTCCCGTTTCACAATCTACAAGCCGACGGAAAAAGCACTTCGTATCACACCTTTTTACGTACAGATTGTCAACAGATTTTATTTTATTGCGCGGAACGTTGACAGGAGAATAAAGACCTATCTTCGCCTGCCTGGTTAGAACACGGACAAATTAGTGTGTGCATGCGGTGTGTATGCCAGATTTCTTATTTAAATTTTTTTGGATTGATTCATCTATTTAGAATTCGAGAAATACAAACAAAAGTAAAGGCAAGCTCGAGTACGTAACACTATTTTTAATGTTATATTTACAAACATTGCGATTTAATGACAGGAAATGCATGTTTGAAGTAGTTGTCAATACAGTTGGCAATACAGCAAAGTTAATAAATAGTTTCTGTTAATTATTACTGTTGTTTCTGTACTTTACTTGTTATCGAATATTAGAACATTTTTACTTAATTGGGGTCTTTTTTCCAAACCGTGAGATGTATTAAAAACAAAAACAAAAAAAAAACCAGCTTAAAATTTCCAATAGAAGTCAATGACAATCAATGACAATCAATGAAAATCAATGAAAATCGAAAAATCACTCAACATTGCGGCTTTGATTTTTATTGATTTTCAATATCAATCAATTGATTACTATTGATTTTAATTGATTACTATTGATTATATTGATTATTGATTTTCATTGATTGGAATTGTCGGGTGATATGGACCAAACAGAAATGGAATACTCTACAACAGTTCAAATCTTCGTGCTCTCGTTTGGTTTGATTAGTCGAAACTCACGTGCGCTCAAGGGGACTCTTTCTTGAAGAGTTTGAACCTGCTCAGATTTTAATCACAATCGACGGAAATTGACACTCTCGCTATCGTTTGGCCTCTAACTCTCGTGAACTCTCACTGACTCTCAGCATCTGCCCTTAAAGATTTTGAACTTTTGTGGACTCTCGTTTTTGTCTGGCCCGGGCAATACGAACTGTAGTTTGTCTCCAGATAAGATTTTTCGGCAACACCACGCTTTGTTATTTGCTGAAAATCAACGTTACTTCTTCAAGCTTCTCTAGGTGCATATAAACTTTGCAACTAGGATAGTTGCCGAAAGATTTCTGTCGCTCCTATAAATAAGGCATTCAGCAGTCAGATCATACCGATAGACTAACTTTGGTGAAATATATCAGTTCATAATGTTTGCTTCTAAAAGTTTTAAGAAAAATGTTTTTGAGTTGGAGATCTTAAATGCGAATACGTCAAGGTTGGAGGGATGAAAGAAAAGGATCAAACGCGATATTTTGGGACTGGCTATTCCTATTCCGGTTAAGGAATAACAGAATAAGCTTTAAAACATTCCGACCACATTCCGTTCATTTTGTTATCGTGGAAGGGAACAATCAGTCCAAAGTGAGAAAACAGTAACTGTATGTTGTCTTGTATTCCGGATTAGGCCACCAAAACGTGCCCTAAGTATCGACATTATTTATCACTGGCAGCTGTCAAAGAGTTTGGTAACCTTACCCGTACGAAAATATCCAGCCTGACAAGAGCCTGACTTTGGCCTGACTTTCTAGCCAGACACCAGCCGGACAAGAGCAGAAAATACGCGAACCAGACAGCGGGAAAGAGCGTGACAAGAGCAGGTCGTGGAGCCTAAAAATTAGCGGGAACTAGCAAGACAAGAGCCTGACATTTAAATCTCCCCATTAGGGCTCACGAGAACGTAACAAGAACCGGAGAAGAGCGTGACATCAGCCTGACATGTAAATACTAGGCCTTAGTCCAGCCTAGGCAAATGTCCGGCCTTAGTCCAGCCTGAATCACGCTGAATAAAACTGTTAACCGTTCAAAATTTGAAACTATAATAACAGACGTACATTGTGAAGTCTTAAAAGTATGTTAACTGCTAGTGCAGTCTGCACTCGCTCATGACGTAACTACTGCATTTCCCGTGCGAAATTGTTCAAGGAAATCCCGGGAAATCCCAAGAATTCCCAAGAATATTTCCCAAGAAATCCCGGGATTCCTTCGTGTTAATTGGCACAAAATTCCCGGGAATTCTTAGGAACTCCTGGGAAAAGAAATGAAAAACTGCCCCCAGATTTTCCGGGAATTCCCGGGAATTCCCAAGAAAATTTCCCAAGAAATCCCGGGAATTCCTTCGTGTTAATTGGCACAAAATTTCCGGGAATTCTCAGGAATTCCTGGGAAAAGAAATGAAAAACTGTTCTTCAGATTTTCCGAGAATTCCTGGGAAATCTTGGGAATTTCCGGGAAATGGCTGCATGAGTTTTAAATGTAAGACACTAACCAAGAATTCCCAGGAAATCCCGGGATTTCTTGGGATTTCGGATACAAATGAGATTAGTTAATGAGTGACAAAAAAAAATGGCAAAAAAAGTGACAAAAAAATTGAGGACAGAGTAAGTTTGAAATTTCACAAATATTTATTGCCATTTGTGCTTGGATCAGTGTACGTAATTCTTGTAAATAAAGTAGACTTTTATAAATAGATATGTCACTTCAGAAAACCTGAAAATTACTGCATGTACACATGTACAATTCTTGTAAATAACGCAGACAACAAATCACTTAAGAAAACCAAAAGATAAAAAGAACTTATTATAATAACATGCATATGTACACAATTACTGTCAACAAAGTAGACTTCTATAAAGAAATATGGTTTCAGAAAGCCAAAACATAAAAATTATTATATTATCGATCTTGCAAATTTCTGTAAAAAATATATATATCACTTCGAAAAGGCAAAAGACAAAAATGATAAGTTTGGAACTGAGAATGAACACCTTATTTTCAACGACTGACGAGAAAAGAAGATTGTCAATAGTTGGTAAAATGTTAAGGCTATATTGGAGTAATGAATATTTCAAGTCAATAAGAATTTCCTATTAAATTAAAAACAATTTTGACAAAACATTCATCTTTTTATCAGTGTGCATATATTTTGTGATCAAAAATTATAAATGTTGATCATTTTAAAGCATCATTAATATCTTTATGCTTTAAACTGTTTTCTCAACTGCTTCTGTTGTCCTCTTATCATGTTGTCTGTTTCTGTTTGGGATGAGTTGAAAACATCCTTCATGATCACTGAAAAACAAAAAGAAAAGAAATACAATTTTAAAGGCTGAATATTCTTGACAGAGTTATGGTAATAATGGTAAAGAAACAAGTACTTACTATAAATCATTTCCAGAGACTCTTTGTTGAGTGCACCCCTCTCTTTTCCCTTTGCAAGATTGCATTGAGTCCCCTTGATGGATGAATTGGCTAAGCTTTCCTTTGTGAATAACTTAGCCAATAGTGTTTTCAATCCATCAAGGGGATTTGAATAAACTTTTACTGAACTTTCCAGTGCCTCCTGCAATATTTAAAAGCACAATTAATTAGTGCCGAGGGCGTTAATTCATAAGGGAATAGCAATTGCAACTGAGTGCATTGTTAATTAATGTAAGCACTATATAATCTCGAGTGTATTAGAGCAAAGCCCACAGTGTTCCAGATAAGAGAGGGGTCTCCAGATCAAAAATCCAACAAGGCTGGCTTTCTAACCTGACAAATCAAATGGCCAACTTAAGATTTGGATATCCACAACTTGCTGACCCATTAAATAAATATTTATTGACTCCCTGTCGTTAAAAGTTAACTGGAACACTGCGTCTAATGCTAACAAAGTTGTAGACCGCAGGGCTTGTAAGCAGCATTTTTACGGTACATAAAAGTAAGGGACTGTTCAGGAGCCAGTGCATTTTGGGGTGCCACACTAACTTAATAGGCATGCAAAGACCTGGAGTGCATGTATTATTTTGTCATTTAAGGACTGAGGTTTGTTTCTGTTACGTCATGATCATGATGAGATAAGCTATAAAGTTATGATGTGATATGACTCCACAATAAAATATTGATAAGTACCTTGCTCATACCACTAGACGTCATGTCGTTTGGAATCTCTTCTTGAGGGTTGGTGCTGTAGGTATCTGAACTTTGGCTAGTAGTACCCTGTTTGGTACTTTGACCCTAATAAGGAAAGTAGAAAGTATAGATAAGTAATACCACAATTTTAAAATGTCTGAGCCATAGCAACATATATTTAATATTTAAGCTATAAGCTGTATGTGTTTCAACCCTAAAAGCAGTATTGATACAATTGTATTTAAAATTAGTGAAGACATTTTAATAGCACACACACTTTGTACTGAGGGCAAGGAAATTATATGTCAAACAAGAAAGGTGAGATTCAGGGCATGTCAGTCATTGTCAGGGAGATGGGTACTTGGTTTTGGTAGCTTTGTAGCCAAATTCTTTCTGCCAACAATAGAAATAATTCCAACTATTTTGTGTGTGTGTGTGTGTGTGTGTGTGTGTGTGTGTGTGTGTGTGTGTGTGTGTGAGTGAGTATTCAGAGACATGAGCATTATGGGTGAGTGTATACCTACACTTCACATTATACAATTACCTTTAATTTCTTTTTGAGGGCCCTTACTTCATCGTGGAGAACCTCAACAGCTGATTTAAGGAGGCTCACCTCCTTTTGTAACTCCTGTACCTCCAAGCTGTTCATAAATGTGGTGGGAGATTGTTTAGGGGTGCTGCAAGTGAATGGTTGGTGATATGTACTAGGAGCTGGCCTATCAATGTTTTGATAGCCAGCTCCCAACTCAAGTGTGTCATGCACCTCGTGCAATAAAGCTGAAAATGATTGATTAGAATTATTAATTGAATTATTGAATGTTAATGGATGATTGATGCCAGTGGATTGTGGATGATCATGATGGATGCGAGGATCTTGTGGCAGAGGATAGACTGTGTTGTCAGCTGGATTTGGCTGCTGGTTTAGTACAGGCTTCTGTCTGGCTGCCATGGCAGTCTGCACACGGGCAAGCTGAGCTGTACTTTGAAATGGTTTGTTAGCCTGTGCAGTGAGAATAAACAATAATGCTTGCATAAGGTTGGTTGCATAACATTTCATTATATATAAACTAAATTAATTGGCTTAATTAAACTAAAATGCCAGTATGAATAGCAAAATTATATTTACAAAAAATCATATATGTTATCCATTAAACATATGAGTAAAATTGCAGTGTGCTATCAACTTAAGCAATTGGTAATAATTGTAAAGCAACCTGAAAAAAAGTCATGGGTTAAATTGAAATCCCCTTCAAGCAGGGAGACGAATTTTTAAATATTGCTTTTTTAACTGTTAAGTTGATAGCAGTACAGTCTGTGAGGATCACAAATTTCACTCATAATATCCGTGGTAAATAGGCCTTAATACATTTAATTCAGAATGTTTAATGCCACACTGTACATGATCAATTATCCTATGGTCAACTTTAATTTAAAGTTACGTTAAAATACCACCACTGAATCAACACACTCCTTATGGAACACTTCAGTGTAAATTACTTTTATCAAACACACACCTCGGCACTTTTTTTCTTTTCTTTTTTTCCTTTGTCTTGACGGTCTTTCTGTTTTGTGTTTTTTTTTTTGCTGATTTCTGACTAGAGCGCTCTATAAGCAAAATAGAAACAAAAATTACTGGGTTAAATAACGATAATATCATGCTAATGAATAAACTATATTGAAAGAACTATAATGTCATGACATTCTATAATTAATAGTTATAAGTTATGACCAAATGTTATGTTTCTTGGTAATACATGAAACAATCATCATGATGTTATAAACAGACATAAACAATGGGTTTAAGAACACATCTATGCATGTATAATTATATATATACAATTGTTTTGTAATCTTATTAATCACCTTTTGATTCTTCCAAAAGATCATTGCGTTCCTTTAGAACACTTTCTGTGGATTGTTGGTGTGACCTTCTCTTGGACTCTGAAAATATATCCAGCACATCAAGTCACTGCATTAATTTTATACTGTCAGAGTTTCTTGATTCATGCATCTTAAAAGAGCATATAAATTACACAGTGAATTTGCCTATAAAGTAATGCTGATTTTTGTAACATTCAAAGAAATTAAACTGAATTTACCTGGTCTGGCTCGTCAATTGGCTTTTTAAACTGAGGAAGAAATCTTATGGGAAATGCTGGTCTGAACAATAAGGACAATTATATATAATTTGTAAAAAGTAGTAAACAATTATTAATCTTGTTAGATTCAGTTTTTGTGATACCCAGAATAATCAAGGTCTTGATAAGCTTGTTATTATTCTAGATATCACCAAAAAAAAAAATTAAAAACTGTCTATAGTTGAGGAAATCCTCAGCTTTCAGTCCCTATATTTACAGCCCTAAAGTACAGATAACTTGTGTTTACATGAAAATTATCTCAGTGGTGTATTAACTAACCAGCAGATGGCTTCCTCTTCTTTTGAGGGGCATTGTCACTATTTGGTATCAAGGTTTGCATATCAGTCAACTGCCCATCTGTACCTTTTGATTTTCCACCTTCAGCTGCTTTAAAAGAGAATTAATCAGCCTTAATTTAATTTAAACCACAGGGATGGCTTGATACTTAAAAAAAGCCTGGGAATTACCTAAATGCATGGTTTCAAGGTTATTAAATGCAGTAAATATAAAGAAATGTTCCTAAGTGCCTTGCAGACTTATTATGTAAAGGAAAATAGCAAAATGTACCCTAAATCAGTGTTGAATGAAATGTTTTGTCGGGACATACAAAACTGTCCATTATAAGAAGTGTCTGTCAGGAGCCCATAACCCGGAGCAAGCAACTCCCATCCTAGGCCTATGTCATGGCATTTTCACAGACTGATTTATTTTTAGATCACTTTTCACGGGAAAATTCAAGGAAAGTTCCAGTCCTCGGAATATGATACATCGAGCAGGTAAAAAGGAAGCCTTTTGCTGGTCTTCTGGTGGTCATTCCTTTAGAATAAAAATCCGTCAATCGAGTCTGACCACTCTTTCATTTACTGCAAGATGGACGAGAAACCACCCTTGCCTTTTTGATTTCCGCCTCATTTTCTACTACACTTTCTTCTGAGCTACTAGAGCTTTCAAAATCTTCAACTGAAACGACAATCGAATTATTAGAGGAATCAGACGATTCACCCTCACCACTTCTGTCCGCCATTTTGGTTACAAGTATGAATGCTAGCCATTGATTTGAATTCATGGGAAATTGAAACTAAAAATAGACTGGTTTGTAAAAATGCTGTGACATGAACACATAGGAGTTGCTCGCTCCGGGTTATGGGCTCCTGGTGTCTGTGTTAACCGGGTGTCCATAAAGTGGGATAAGCCAATGCAATTTAATTTAAAGGTACAGTTTTTATTAATTTTAATTTGAGGCTAGCTGAGTTCATCCTCGGAGACCCAGGGGCAGCTAGTTGGGGCGATGGGATTTTCACGGGCAAAAGTTTACAACAAGAACGGGAGAGCCCCTGGGCATTTACCCTTACCAAAAAAGTTCCAGAAGCATTTGAAATCCTGCCTTCTGATTGGCCGGCCAATCAGCGAGCGGGATTTCAAACGCTTCTGGAACTCGTTCGGTAAGAGTAAATGCCAAGGGATTCTCCCGTTCTTGTTTTAAACTTTCGCCCATGAAAATCCTGTCGCCCCAACTAGTTGCTCCTGGGTCTCCAAGGATGAGCTGAGTTGTGATCCAAAACAAATCAAAATGAGGCAATATGTCCCTTTAGAATGCAGTCACTTACCAATAGTCTTCCTTTTCTTCCCAGTTTTGGGTTGCACATTCTCGTCCTTTGAAAGAGCTGGAAATTAATAGAATATGTATTATAATAAAGTGTCACTGGGCTTTTTGTTTTCAATTCAATGATTGGGTGATTATTTTTTTCCTGCAATTGTCTTGCAGTTAAATCAGTGTATTCAGAATTGTTTGCTCAAAAATAGCTATGCTTTCCTGTTCGTGGACAGCAGACAACTTACCTAAAACTGGTTCTGACTGCTCCCTTTGATCATTGCAATCACTATCGAGAGACTGATCCGACTGATCTTGATCAAGCCACTCGCCGCAAAATTTGTCTGCCTCCGATCTTTTTGCTGCAACGGGAACCCACCGGCGTGCAGACAAAACATTGAAACAAAAAAAATCAGTTAGGTGAAAGCTACTCGAATTAGAAATTTAAAGGTATTACCTTTAATTTTGTGAAGTACTGATGATAGAGAAACACGTACTGCAGCGAGCCGGAGTTCTGTTTTTCTCGGCGACTCAGCATTTTATTATGTTTTTATAATTTTTTAAGAGTGTACTCTTTCTGCAACCCACTAAAATCTCTCTGTCCTTGTCGCGCTTCTAAATTTTAACAAGACTTTCAGTTGTAAATATCCACGCAGCGTTTAATCTATTTATTCTATTATTAAAGTAAAAGTTCCAGACTTATAATACGAATTAAGTCGAAGAGGTCAGAACGACAGAGAAAAATGGCGCGCGATAATCTTACTCGCCTTCGGCACGGTTAAAAGTTGTTCAATTTTGTACTCTTTCTGTAACCCACTGATCTTAGAAAGCTCTCTATACATGTGAACAAGATTTTGAGTTTAAATTATTCAGCTTCTACAAAGTAAAAGTTCAACACGAAGAGCTCAGAAACAGAGTAAGCTTAATGGAAAAAGAAAAATGGCGCGCGCGCCATTTCTCGTAATCACATTTCCACATTCTAATACCGGTTAACTCAGTTTATAAAAACCCTTAGTGAAATATTGTATCGACCCTTCTTTCTTTCGTAAAATACTGTGTATTAATGACATTAATCAAAAAGCACGATCTATGTACTTTACAAGCCAGGAATATAAGTCATAAATTATGCAAATGATATATTATAAAACCCAAAGACGGAAATCGGTACGTAATGAGCTTTAAAAACATTTCGATCTCCCGAAACGAAACCTTCACCCTGAACACTTGATTAGTTTCCCTGTAGTTCTACTATCCCAAAAGGACCTTTCATTCAAAAGCTTACGGATTTAATTCAGCCAGAAGTCAGCCGTTTGACCGCAGTAATTCAATTGTACGTACAATTGCAAGTTGTACATGTCCATAGTTGTACAACATGTACAATGAAAAGCATATACATTCAAGAACTACATATACAGGTTCAACTTACCGCAAATGGACAGGACAGTGCCTCTGTAAACTTTCATTTTCCCCTTCACGTTTTGGACGACGCTGACTTCTTGATCGAGGACGATGTTCTCTTCCGAAATCATTTTGCCCGGGACGACACTCGCACTGTTCTCTTCAACCCAACGAACTACATAATAGTACGACATCTTGAGCTGATCTGAATACGAGAGGTCACAGTGTCGAATGAAGAAGATGTAGAGATCAAAGGGCAAACAAGTAAAGCGGTGGTCAAATTAGTCTTCTACGCAGACTATAATTATGGTCGAATCGAACGAGGGCTGATTGAACTTTCGAAACGAATTTAGCTTATAGTTAAGTCTGAGTCTCAGACCGTTGAAATTGGCGCTCGGATTCTCCACAGTGGTGTCCTGTTTCTTGACCAATGAATTACCGCAGTTTTCTCACATGGCCACAACAGTGACAATTCTAACATTATCCAGACCCTGAAAGTTACATCATAGTGGGTTTTTACGCGCGGAATGTATATTTGTACATTTCGACCTTTGTACACACTGCAAGATGGCTTCGGTGCATTCGAATGGTTTACATGAATATTATGGTGAGGTGCACTCTAAAGTTTCATTTTTTCAAAGTGCCTCAAAGTGATAGTTTTTTCCCTTAAAAAAGCGTCCTGTAGTGAGGAACAAAAAGTACTTAAAATGAGGACCAATACCACTCAAAATGAGAAACGATAACACTTCTCAAAACGAGGGAAAACTACGCTTAAAATGAGTAACAATTTCCTTAAAAAAAAGGAAGACGGGATCCTTACTTTAAGTAGATTAAGTTCCTTACTTTAGGAACTTGTTTCCTCAAAATGAGAAAATTATGCTAAAGGAATGGAGGAACGTAATCCTCAAAGATTGCTTTCCAATCCCCTTTTCTTTCCTCAATTCAGGGATTAGCTTAATCTTCGATGGGGCAAACAAAATTGACTATTTTACTGTCACTCAAGAATTCTTAAAGATAAAAACTGAGACAGATGACACAAGAAAATCACGCCATACTGCATGTAAAACATTAACTTTATTTTAATCTCAAAACAGCACCACTGACAGAACAGAATAAAAGCTCGACACAGATCGTGAATTTTGCGAGTTGCGGGCTTATTTAAAACACTGTTAAGAAATAGGAAAGCAATTTTTCACTTGATGCTTTACATGTGTATTATGTATTGTAGGCAGAAATAAAATAACACTGCCAGTAGCAACAGGCCTAACTTATAGTACACGTACATACTTTGACAAATGTCTAGGTCCGTATTATCTATTTCAAACACAACATCATGGTAACTTGGATAGACCATCATATTTTGTGTGTGTGTGTGTGTGTGTGTGGGTGGGGGGTATCAGACAACTACCCTCCCCCCCCCCCAAAAAAAAACCAACAGAAACAAACAAAGCAATTCCTGCATAGCACAAAGCAGAAAAAAAATTCATGCAATGCAAGCCACGAAAAAACATAACATTATCTAAGCACATTGAACCAAGCATTAAAAAAGAACCTTGCACAACATTGATATGGTATTGGGAAAAAATCTTAATAAAAAATACCCCCACCTCCCTTCAAAATATAATGGTCCATCCCTGAGAGTTATACCTTTCCAGCTGGAATAGCCAGCCGAGTTGAAGAGACATGGTCGACCAACGTCCTTTGCGAGCATCTGTTGTTGTTGCGCAAAGATATCAGTCAAATCACATAAAAATGTGAGACATTTCAATATCAGTTTAAGGAACTCTGGAGTTACACTACAAGCAGTACAATTAAAGCTACCCCATCCGGCTGCAAAGATCTGTCTTTCTCTGTAACAAAGACATTATGCATAGCATGTTGGTCGACGGTGGCCCTTAAAAGGTGAGAAATATTACACCTTAACCTAAACCTTCTGGAGACTGCACCTTTGCACACTTCAGACACCATTTACTGAACTAGTTATAGGTGTCTCTATTTAGCTAAACCAAACTTTTCAGAGACTGAACCTCTGTGCCGTACAGACATTACAAAAACTTAAAGTGTAGCTCTAGACTTTAACCCTTTCACTCACAGAAATGATTAGTATGTAATTTCTCCGTACATTACTAGTACACTGTCACCCAGACAGGTGATGAGAATAAAGCAAATCATCTATCATTGGATATTGTCCGATACGCTGTATCACCAAATTCTAAGAACTAAATTGTTAGAGAAATCTACATCGTATATGGCAGTCAGTAAGGAGAGTTAATATTCAGATAATTTATGGGAGTGAAAGGGTTAAGTTCACTTATGAACTGCAGAAAGTTGTCTCTATGTAAAATATCAAACTAACATCAATTTTATGGAAACCAGACAGCAACTTTGTGCTGCACAGACACCATTTATGGAACTGTAGTTGTCTCAACCTACACCACCCAAACTTTCTAAAGACAGCATTGTCTCTATAAACAACCCTAACACTTTCTGGAGACTGCACGTCTGTGCTGTACAGACACCATTTATGGAACTGTAGTCTCCACCTACACCTCCCAAACTTTCTGGAGAGCCCGTTGTCTCTACAAACAACTCTTAAAATTTCTGGAGACTGCACCTTTGTGCTGTATAGTCATCATAAAAAATTTAATGGAAACTGTAACAGTCTCAGCAACCCAAACTTTCGCGAGACTGCACTTTTGTGCTGTACAGACACCATTTATGGAACTGTAGTTGTCTCAACCTACACCACCCAAACTTTCTGGAGACTGTGCACCTTAATTTTTGCTGTACAGACATCATCAAAATTTTATGGAAACAAACTGTTCCACAACCTAGACTTTTTGAGACTGCAACTTTGTGCCCTATATAGACATCATTAATTTATGAAACTGTGTAATTGTCTCTTGACAAAAACTCAAACTTAGAACTGGAAACTGCACCTTTGTGCTATAAAGACATCAAAAAAATCTAAGGAAACTGTACTGTAGCTGTCTCTACAACCTAGACTTATTTATCCTTTCAGCCTCCAACATTGATCAGTATCATATCTCTCCTCACAATAGACCTTTTACAGTAAAATCTATCTGCCATTTCAAAAATGGGGCAAACATGTCACAAAATACAAAGTTTGTATGGGAATTTTCAGGGATTTCAATCTCAAATAGCTTCTATAAAATTGAATTCCGGCGTGATTTATGAATTGTTAACTCAGGATGTTAAGGAAATGAATTTTTTTTTATTTGAGAGATGTGACCTGGTGGGAAACCTATCATGTTTCTAGTTCTCCATACATTTGTCTGCAAATGTTTTGCAGACAAACGTAAGGAAAACTAGAAACACAATTACAGGTTTTCCTGACCCAGGCCACATCTCCCATTTTTTATCAGTAAAATCATTTCCCTAATATCTTAAGTTTTTATTATTAATAATGCAGAAATTCAATTTTGTGAGTTATTTGACATAAAAATCTCTGAAAATTCCCATACAAACTGTATTTTGTGACACATTTGTCCCGCTTTTAAAAATGGTGGATTTTTCTGTGATTTAAGGTCTATGTGAACACATGATCACCAGAAAAGGTTTGGAAAATCTATCAACAAGTGACCATTGAAAACAAAATAATTGCCTTGATTTTTAAACAACTTCTCCTAACAAATATTTATTACTAATACACAGAGGCTGGTAAGGAGAATCTGAATGTTGACTTTATAGGGCTTAAAGGAAAAACAGCCATTTTTTCTCTACAAAACTAGACATCATGTAAAAAAATATACTGTAAGCCCTGGCCTAGAGATGTCTTTTACTGCCCTTCTGCAAATATCTTATTGCGAATTTGCCTATACTTATATGAGCAGCGTAGAGGTTTTAGGCCCAGCACATATTCTTCCAAGAATTGGTAAAGCAGCTTCTGATTGGTATCGTATTCCAGATTAAAACAGTAATACATCGCCAATAACAACAACAGACCTTTAGTGTAGTCAATTGGACCTTCAATTTCCAAAAAAATGGCCTTGTCAACAACAGTAAACAGCTGGCCTGAGTCATTGGAAGTAGACGCATCACTCTGTTCTGGTTCGAATGCTAACAGCCTTGGTGAGTTGGTTTTTACTTCTTTTTTTACGAATTCATCAACATCCTTACTGGTCTAAAAGAAAAGAAAAATTTTCATTAATACCTCCTAAGCCAAAGTGATGGAAAGCAAATCCCCCCTGTTCACCACCTTTTGAAGAAACAGGCCCAAGGTCCCACAACACAAATTTGGATATACAACTGTTAAAGCAAGGTTGTCTGCACCTACCTGGTCAACAAAAATCACAATTGGAGGGCATTCACTAAAGAAAGAGGATATCCTTTTCACTGCTGAACCTGGCATTTGTTCTGTAAGCAATTGTAAAAGACATGGAAAAGGTTAACAACTCCATTGATAGTACCGTATTTTCTCGATTAAATGCCGGGGGCGTTTATTTAAAACTCAGCCTCGTAGACCCGGCGTTTATTCGGGGCCCGGCATTTACTTATTAAGTGGATTTTTCAACCATTTATTTTTATCATCAGCACTGGAAGTTTATTGAATTAAGACCCAAAAACGTTAAAAAATTGTGAAACGCCGTCACCAACTTTGTCTTCTCTCAGTGAATCAGGTAAGTCATTTAGCAAAAAAACATCGCTGACAGGAACAGTGATTGAACTCTTCTCAACGTTACGTTTCTTTGTAACACGGAGGAAGTATATCGGCAACTGCTCGGCCGCAAACGTACTGTGCAAGCAATTTAAAATAAGGAGATAAATTCAAATAAAGTAGTGGAAAGAGAACTATAGTATGCAGTTACAACACAATCCTGACACATAATACACACGAAACATAATACCCACCTCGAATAAACGCCGGGATCCCGAATAAACGCCAGGGGCGTTTATTTTAAACTCGACCACTTAGACCCGGCGTTTATTTGAAACCGGCGTTTATTCGGGGTCCGGCGTTTAATCGAGAAAATACGGTATACCCAAATGGTAGAAAAAAGTGATTAATTACCTTCTGGGGTTTCCTTCTCACATAGGTAAGGTAGCAGACGCCGCCAATTCTCTTCAAAAATTTCAATGCCTGGGGCCAATTCCTCACCACTTACTTTGCCAACATGCAATCTCAATTCACACAGGATCTTAAAACAAAAGGCAAACAGTTGTACAAACATCAGACACATATGCAGTGTTCCAGGTAAGAGAGGGGACGTTGGTGAACAGCCCAAAAAGGCAACAGCTACCAGAATTGTCAAGTTACATGTAACATAAAACTTCTGAAGAACTTGGTGGGAATTTGAACAGATTGGAATTCCTTCAAGTTGTTGACACCTTTTCCTAAAAATCTTATCTAGCCCAGATAAGTTGCTGGAAAACCCAAGAGAAAATGCAAATACAACAATTGCTACTAAATACATTCTTTCAACAAACATCACCTGTTGTTCCAGCTGGAGAAATGGGTACTTTTTACAGACACTTTTCACAACATCGGACCCCTGGAAGTTGCTTGCAATATCTTCAGTCCGGGATTCAAACGAGAGCACTTGCAGCTTCTCTACTGCCTCTTTGTTCACCGTTTTCTTTCTTATCTCTGCCATTAGTTGCTTTTGATGTTTTTCTATGTCTGCTGGAGATACCCCCTCTAAAGCAGCTGGACCCTTTCCTTTCTTCGACTTTCGTTTGCCTTCCTTTGTCTCTTCAGTTCCTGCAGATCTCTTCACGTTGGAATGCCTCTTTCTTAGCAGGTAAAGAACAGTACCCTGTAAAGAAGACATTTTAGTAAGTGTTTAGTGCTATGTTGTCAACAGTGCATCACTCAGCAGGGCAAAAGATGTTAACAAATGTTCGTTTAGGCAGGTACTTGGTTTTGTAAAACCCAAAAGCTTACTAAATGGAACTGGATAATAAAAAATGTTCTTATTTTTCTATAATAGGAACTCCAGTCCTCAAAGAAAACAAACTACTAAGCTATTAACATGAATCAGAGCTCACACTAGTTTTTACAGCATGAAGCTATTAGGGCCCACCACTTTAGATCTAATCCCCTGCTGGATGGCCTGCTTGTCCATCACAGGCAACCAAATGACTAAGCAGGCGTTTTTTTAATGCGAAGTCATGTTTATAGCACTTACCCAGTAGGTAAAATCTCCACGAAGTTTAAGGCCAACAGGTTCTTTATCTTTAAGCTGAGGAATTCTTTTGCAAACTATTTTTGCAACTGTTATGAAATCATTACTGCTGATCTTCTCGTCCCTGCACCTTGCCCTCATACAGGTGTAGATGTCCCGGATAACTTGTTTTCGGATGCTGTCTGGGATGTCTTTATTGTTTTGCACTCCAGGTGGTGTTGGGAAAGAGAAATCATCCCACAAGTGGCTGTTCGTGTACCTTGAAGATTTTGAAGTTGAAGGTCTTGGGGTGTCAAACCCGAAGCTGCTATCACTTTGGTATTCGCGATCGGACTCGAGTGACAATGTTGATGGTGACAGAGAGCGCTCTCTTTTTAAGGATGGAGTAACTATAAGGTCTGGTGAGAAGGATTGAGACTGGACCAGAAGGAAAAAAAGATACAACAAACACAAGTGTTAGCCCTTAAACACTTTTAAAGGTCTGATTTAACTGTGTTGATTTTGTGCTGATGAAAAGTAAACAGTTTTACAACATAGGAAATTCTATAGGGCAAGGAGATAAAGTAATTGGGTTGTTTCAAAATAACACGGGATGCCTAAATGAAAAGGCTACCATATAAGGGAGTGCTCATTATTTTTTCTTCTTCTACTTCTGGTCAAACAAACCAAATGGTAGACAATGCATTCAGTTTTTACCTGTTGGGTGAATTCAAAACTTTCTTCTAATTCATCAGGGACCACATCTTCATTGGCATTTATTTCAACTGGAGGGCATTTCTGAAATTTCATAGCAAGACAGGCCCATGATTACTTCAGAAATCATATGCAAACAGTTAATGGTCAGCAGCAGGTCTAACATTGCCAATACTGTTGCCAGAGAAATTAATTTCGACAATTTCACACTTAATCCAAACTTGCGTAACTTGACAGACAAACGAAACAAACTTGTATTAAGCGCTTGACATTTAGTCACTTCCAAGTTTTGAATAAAGAACATCAGGTGTCAGTTTTGAGAGTAAATTATTTAATGTATGTTTTATGTATAAATGCATAAATAAATAAATACTCTTTAAACTTACCAGACTTGTAATAACATCCCACAGTTCCTTTCTACCAAGAAAGTCTGCAGGCAACAGGTCAATGAGATCTTCTCTGTTTAATTTCATAAGCATCTTTCCTCCCACATTGTTTGCTAGAATATTAGGAATACAGAGTAAATGAGCATAAAAGCATACTCTTTATATTGTAGCTGGGAGAGACATGGAAAAACATAACCAACAAGACCAAATCCCAGGGGAAAAAATACAATCCTAACTTTGTAGACATACATGTTTACATTCTGCATTGTTGAGGGTTAGCAACACAGACATAAACACCTGTGAATTTCTGCCTAGCTTTAGTGATTAGTGAAAACTGTTAGTCAGTACTTTTTAACAGAACAACACCAGCATTAAATGCAGCATTAATTTTTAAAGTCCCTGACAAAATAAGGTAAAGGCAAAATAATTTTGGTGTAACTTGGAATGGAGACGACTGCCTATTTGCCTGTTTCTAGTGGCAAGTTTCTCTTAACTTTTCCCTCCTTCCTCGTTAAAAGTGCAACTTGCTGCATCTCTCTCCCCTCCCCCCCAAAAAACTCTACTCAAAAGCCATGGCATTGCCCCTCCCCCAATATATAGACCATCCTTGATGGGCACACTGGAAATTACAGTGATATTTGAACTGGAATCGGACGTCAAATAATTTACGTGCAACCTTAATTGTGAAAAAATTTTCAATGAAAAGATGCATAATTGCAGACTTGCTATACTACGCACGGGATGATGTTAAAAGGACTTTACCACGGATTTCAACAGATTTTTCAACAGCCAAAATTTATATTTATGTTGTTGGAAACGTAAAAATAATGGTCCGCCTTTACTAACAATTGCATTATAAGAGCACTGAAACTGTTAACAAGCGTCTTTGGCCGCGGAACGCTAGGATGGAAATGGATTACAACTTGACAAGGCTGGCATACCTGTTGTTCGCGCCGCAAGCCGCTCGGCTCTGCTGGCAGGCCGAACAGAACTTAGCGCCAGATGTTGGGAAAATACACTTTAAAAACAAAGATATCATGACTTGTTAAAATTTGCTCAGGTGTTAAGACGGTCAAAACAACTGGTTTGTCTTCAGAGCTCGCAAAATTGAGAACGATTTTCGCATGCCGAACCAACGACGTGACCTCGCTAAACCTGGCGTAACTTCGCGCCAAAAGCCGCCGAGCTGAACTACAGGGTCGGCAAACGCAAGATTTTCAATATCATCAATCAAAACCTATACGAATTTGATCAACTGTTTTGATGGTCAAAACGAATGGCTGGTATTTTTGAGTTCATGCATTTGAAAGCTATCCCATGTTCAAACAAGGTACGGGTCAGCAATGCAGTTCATAGATTCACAACAGGTTCGAGAATTGCTTACCTTTTAACACTTTACAGATGTCAGAGCGAAGATTTTTCTCCCGTCTTAGCCATTTTGCCAACTCAGAAGGATCTTTTGGACACGACATCTCGAAGCGAAAACCCTCCAGCAGGACAACGACGAACACGCCACTTCACATGACAATTGTACAGAGATCGAACAAAACAGTCGTACGCTTCCGTGCATCAAATCTCCAGCAGGAAAACGAAGAACTTCACATACCCGGCATAAAACGAGCAAACTATCTTAAACTCTCCGGCAGTAGTAAAACAACGTAACAAAATCGATCAAAACTCTCTTACACTCCGCGCATAAGTCCGCCACACCGTCTTACACACCCAAACTGCCCCAACCAGTTCCTGCACACGTTTTTATCGCGAGTATCACGTGACGTCATTTCGAAGTTTCCATTGGCCAATATAGGGCGTTATGTCATCCTTCACTCCAAAAAAGGAGTCCACCATGACCCGGATATTTCGACCCGAATATTTCCCGGTTCATGGTGACGCCAGGGCGCCCTGATATGCGTATTCACTTTGCGATCAAATATGGCGTGGAAATGCCCGCTTTGCTTTCTCTTCACTTGTCTGACTTTGGATTTGCTGCTGTCGCACTTCAATTCGCAGCACTCTCGTGACACATTAAACATAAAGTGCAGATTCGATAGCTGTGACAGAGATTATACAAAGATAAATTCGCTAGTGAAACACGTGCGGAACAGACACAGCGCATCTTTACGACTCTGGACAGAGCAATGGCACCGGTATCTTAGGTGAGTAAACGCCTTTACGTTACGTACACCTTGAGACAAATAAACTTGACGTTCCTTTAATTTATCACATGTTGATGTTGGAGTTGAACTTGATGCATGGGGGAGGGGAGGGGGGCACCAGGGGGTAGGACAGGGGCATAGGAGTACGAGATGGTTGATTGCAGCCCTCTATTTTTCTCAGGTTGTTGAACTGCGAGAAAATATAGAGGCTGTGAACAGTTTACATAGGGTCGCCTTTTTTGTCCATTCATTTTTGGTGTAATTTCTTGTAGAGAAGTGGCAACTCCCATATTTAAGTATTTATACACTTCCAACACAAAAGGGACAGGAAGGAGCAACCTCATTATGGAGGTATCCTTATCACAGAGTTAGAGATTATATGAAATTATTTTGATCTCCTTCAGACCAAGAGAACTGTCCGTAATTGGGAGGTTTCTGTATTATAGGGGTGTCAATAAGAAGAGGATCAACGGTATTTCATCACTGAAAACTTTGCTTAACTAGGTGCAAGTAAGTGAATTTTAGTGATACAATAATTTCTTAATTTTTTTTTCACGCAGTGCAGTCGGAAGAATTTGAGGAAAATGACGATGCTGATAGCAGCCAAGCACCATCAGAAAATGATCATGATGTGGAATCTGGCTCTTCATCTGATAATTCAGACCTTGAAATTGATGATAGCCGTACTGAATCACCAGAAACACTTCAAGAACTTGGTGAAAAGTTTTTACTAAAAATAAAACACAAAAATTCTCTCAGTGCAAAAACGATGCACAACATAGGCTGTTGCACATCTGAACTTATTTCGGCTACTGTGACGCGGTTAAGAAAAGGACTTGAGAACTGCTTGGACTCTGCAAACATGGATATGGATGAAATAGAGGGTCTACAAGATGTGTTTGCTGAAAGTGATGACCTTTGCAAGGCAACCAAGACATTTTCCTGCATGAATGTCGAAAGAAACTGGAAACAAGGTGTTGCCTATGTGGTAAGTGAGAATGTTATAATTTCTAAGAACTTAACAATTAACTTGTCATTTATGTGTGACAGGTTACAAGTTGCCAATTTCACAAATTGACATTTGGCCTCCAGCCAGTGTTTTCCTTTATCATTCAGTGGTTTTCTAGTGGCTGATTCTTGTAAGCACAAATTGTTTTAATTCCAAGCGTCCAGTTTTGACTGCAAGTTAAAACTAGCATTGTATATGTGTAATCTTTATAATGTTTGAGAACATTACAAAAGGTTTGCTCTGTCTTACTCTCATACTGACAGTTAAATTAGTACTGCTTTAATTTGTAAAAAAAAATTACTGTAAATGTAACTGATCAGTGTTCCATGTACATCTGCTATGATTAGTGTTCTATGTACATCTGCTATGATAAGTCAGAACATTCCAGCTGAATGCCTATTTAAGCCTTTTCTGGAAATAACACTTTATTAAAGGGGTTTGTCTGAGACTTAAATTTGGTGAGGCATCAGCTGATGTCATGAAAGCAACGCTCATATTATAACCCACCTCAAAATTTCACAGTTGCCCTCGAAGCTTTGCTTCTCGGCCAACTGTTCATTTTTCATACAATCTTTCAGCCTCTGGCATTATCCTGCAGTATACCAACTGCCTGAAGGGGTTCATTTACTAACTATTTAAAATATAATGCAGGATAGTACTATAAATAATTCATTGCATTGTATGGAATTGTTTTATTCTTATTTTTTTTCAAAGGAACCTTTGAAAATAGTACTGGGAAAGTACAGAAAACCGTGCAAGAGGAAAAACAAAAAGACCATAGTACACGTTGAGGATTGCTTTTACTATATACCTATTCAACAAAGCTTGCAGCAACAGTTGTCATCACCGAGGATATTTGAAATGGTCATGAATGCAGAAGCACAACTGCATCACGAAGACACTCCAACCCTAACTGACTTTAGTAATGGATCATTGTTTAATGAACATCCCTTGTTTTCAAATGATCCAAGGGCTATTCAGTTGTTATTGTACTATGATGATGTCAATGTTTGTAATCCTCTTACCAACAAACCTCATAAGTTGTGCTTATTCTACTATCAACTGGCAAATCTTCTTCCTATGTATCGTTCTAAATTAAGGTCAATTAAACTCTTTGCTGTGTGCTCTTACAAAACCTTTCAAAAATATAAGGATAAAGCCATCATGGACAAGATTTTTGAACCACTTGTTTCTGACATGCAACTTTTAGGTAGGGATGATGGTTATACCTTTACTATAACAAATATAGGCCAAATAGCATTAAGAGGAGCAGTCTTAGCTTTTCTGGCCGACACTCCAGCTAGTCAGTCAGCCGGTGGGTTCAAGGAAGGTGTTGGGGGTGCAAAGCGGAAATGTAGACATTGCATGGCTACTTTTGAGACAATGCAAGAGTATTTTGAAGAAGACTTGTTCCAGCTGCGGGATCATGATGATCATGAGGAGCACTTGTGGGATATTGAGAATGCACCAAATAAGTATTTAAGGCAGTATTTCTGTAAAGAGTATGGTATTAACAAACGCTCGGCACTTTCTGATCTGCCATTCTTTGATGTTACCCGTCAACTGCCACAAGACATCATGCATATTTTTTTGGAAGGTATCCTTCAATATGAGATAAAGCTCTTACTCAATCATTTAATCAAAAATCAGAAGGTTATTACACTTGAGGAGTTAAATCATGCAATAAAGCATTTTCCTCTGGGCTACTCAGATGCCAAAAATAGACCAATTATCATCAAAGATAGTGATCTTGATATGAAAAGCTCCACAAACTTAGGGCAAACAGCAAGTACAATGTGGCTTTTGTCCCAAATATTACCATTTCTTTTAGAAAATTATGTAGATCACATGTCTCCAGAATGGATTTCCTTTATGACACTTCTTGAGATAATAGGCATTGCCTTCTGTAGCGAAATAACTGAGGCTAGTGTTCTTTATCTGAAAAGTACTGTTAAGGGGTATTTAACTAATTTTAAGACCACATACAATGTTAATATTATTCCAAAGCAGCATTATCTTGTTCATCTGCCCTCACAAATGCTTACATTTGGCCCGTTGATTCGATGCTGGTGCATGAGATTTGAGGGGAAGCATGCTTATTTTAAAGATTTAGCAAAGAAAATTAGGAATTTTAAAAACCTTCCCTTTTCACTGGCTACAAGAAATCAACAAATGGAGTGTGCAGATTTCATACAAATGGGAGATAACCAGACAGACTTGGATACTATTTGTAGGGAGGATATAATATTTGGGCAGTATAAAGCTTTACAAGGTCAACCAGCAGTTGATGTGAAAAATCATCTTTTACGATTCTTTGGAATTAATCTAGATCTGGATGTCAATTCTGTGTTTCAGTGTAACCAGATTGAGATCTATGGAACAAAATACAAACCAGGTCTGAACAATTTTCTTTTGTTTCAACTTGATGATGCAGGTTTCCCAATGTTTGGGTGTTTGCAGAAAATTTGGTTCATTGAAGAATATGGTTGTTATTTTGCATTGAATGTCTTTGACACCATAAAGTTTGATGAAAATTTAAATGCATTCAAGATTGAAGAACAAGAACTTGCCTGTGGCTATGAAGTAGTAAGTCATGCACAGCTAAAAGACCATCACGTTTATCATGCTTACAAACATTCTGATGAACGTTTTATTGTTACAAGGATGAATATTTTTGCCAGTGTTTGACAAATTTTCTTGCTAGGGTGTTTACTTTACTGATGTTGTGTTTAAAGTGCGTCATGCAATATCATTATATATAGTCTTAAGTAATGATCAGTAGTTGGTAGTTGTTGAAATTTTAGTAGATGCTCTTGTAGTACACTAAGATTCATGTAAGTTGTTATTCAAAATAAAACTTAATTTGATACAAGAAATCTTGCTTTTAATTTTCAAATTACGAACTTTAAAATGACAGTTACCACATTCAATTGATAAAAATTGTATAAAATAAGAACCTTTCTTCTTACAGTTTGTAGTTGCTTAAAATAAGGAATTAAATCTCAATTCTCAAAGGGTGAAGCTCTTAAAATAAGGAACATTCAAATCAGAATAACTAGTTGCTTGAAACAAGAAATTCAAATCTCATTTCTCAGGAGTGATGCTCTTAAAATGAGGAACATTTACTTTAGAGTAATAGTACCTTAAAACAAGGACTCTTAATTCTTATTTTTCATAGAATGTTCCCTTAAAATAAGAAATAATTTCTTAATATAAGAATCATGTCTCTTAAATCGAGAATTCTGAAAAAAGTGAACTTAAGAGTGGTGATTGTCGAAGGAATCAAGAAATGGCGGTGTGGTGTCTGTTATAGAACATTATCGACCAAACAGCGTGTGGAGTACCATGTTCATAGCGTCCATCATAAAGGTTGGTGGGGGAAAAAACTCGGCAAGATTGCAAGTGTTTAACTAGAGGCAAATTGGTCAATGAAAGGGGAATTTTGGGTCGTTACCGTTTATTTCATCGCTGTTTCGTGTTTTCCAGATCCGTAATAACGATTAAAGCCTACGAGTACTAAAAAGACATAATAATTATAGCAACTCAGACGTATAAACTTTTCACAGACGACGGACCCCCTTGCATCGAATTGATGGCGCGGTCGACCTAAGCTATATATTTTTTGATATGAATTTTCACGAAAGCACAGTTTAAACCTCCAAAGGGTATTTGATCTTTTTTGGAAATGGCAAGCGATTCGAAAAATTTATATTTTGGTTTTGTAGTTGACGTATTTTCCGAAATTGTGCATTTTTTTTTCAAGTAAACAAAATACACGGCAGCTAACGCTGGTTTCAAAAAATTCTGAGAGAACCTCAGGTCTGACAGAGTCTTCAATCCTTGTATCGAGGTGGCAAGTGATTCAAAAATTAGCTATCGTGGTTTTTATAGCCCATTTTTTCGGCAAGGTGTATTTTAACACCAGGAAGGGGGAGGGGTGAATTGGATTCCCTCCAAGGAAGAATATTGAATTCAAAATGATACCCAGTTCTAGAAACCGGCCAATTTTTAATACCCTGTTTTAGAAAATTTAGTAAACTTTAACAGCCATTTTATTGTGCATTCAAAATATTGTACCCCATCCTAGGAAAGCTCTCGAAAATAAATATTATATCATACCTGTATGGGTATTTTGGAGGAGTACCCCCCCCCCCCCCGGTGTAAAGATTACACTGAATCTGGCCACAGAGTTTTTAAGTGTTGAGAACATAAAAACAAGAAACCGATTTTACAGTGTACTGCGTATAAAATTTGTCAACTACAAAATCAATTCAATTTTTTGAACCACTTGGCAATTCCAAACAAAGATTGAATACTCTTAGATTTAAATGAGCCTTTCCTTGAAAATGCAGGGTAAATTGTGAGGATTGGTTGATTACTTTATGACATGAATTCCTAGGGTTTGATGCATTTATGATAACATTTATTTCAGGCTAAGATCCATACAATGAAACTTATTTAAAGCAGACACCTTCTATTAAGTGGACACCAGCTTGCATTTGAGTTTCAAATATTTCATCCCATATATTAACGGAATGTAAATCAAACTTGTATTCAGTGTATCCCTTTACAAGTATTAAGCAGACACCAAAATTAATTTGTATTTTTATTAGATTGTGGGTTGCTATATATATAGTTCTAAAAGCATCTAAAATTGATTGTTTTATATTAAGGTCCTGTTGAAAGAAAGTACAAACGCTACAGAGATGATCCCAATATCCCTGTTCCAAAAAGAACGAAATATAATTGGAAGTTCAAAGCTAGAAGTAATGCAGACAACGAAGATGCGGTATCAGATACCATCGATGAAAGTTTCAATAGTGATGGATCTACCACCTTCAACCAGCAGGGTGAAGATCAAGACAGTTCTTATGAAGATGTTGACAACTCTGATCAGGATTCTGATAAGTCATCAGACTTTGAATTTAGTGACTCTGAATCTCTGGCTAATAGCTTTGACTGTCAGTCATTATCCAGCAGTTGTGATGAAGATGACAGCCATCCTGATGTTTCAGACACTGTCCGCCCCAGTTTTACTGCCAAGGAGATGGCTTCGATGGCTGTCATTGCTTTTGCTACCAGATACTTGCTGAGCGATGAAGCAGCCTCAAGCTGTGTTGAACTGATAAAAAAGCTGTGTCCAGAAAATGCAACTTTCCATGAGTTGTCGTACACTAAAATTCAACAGATTTCTGGAAACTGTAGTTTAACAGTAGTTGACTACTGCGAGTGTTGCTTTGCACTTTTTCCTGACGATAAGGACTTATATCAATGCTCCACTGTAGGCTGTCCAGGGTAAGAAATCATATGTATGAGTACAAAGTTAATTTAAAAGTTTAGAGCCTTTTATATTACTATAAAATTTTATTAATATTAAGATACAATGTACATGTATCTGCACTGGAAAAATTTGTGACACCTTGTTTTTTATTATTTTTGTTTGAAATCGTTCAATGGAAAAAAAAGCTTCCTGGATTTATTGGTTGTTGTTTGATAAAAATGTGCCATAGGTGGTTACATTAATTAAGAAGGGCAGTAGTTCAAAGGGCTGGTCGCATGTAACATTTTAACATGCATCAGCATATTCACTGATAAACAATAAACCCACACCCTTAACCACTACATGAAAAAGTATAAACCAGCAGGGTAAGTACCTTTAAAAAAATCATACCAAGTAATAAATCTTGAAGGCTGATAATGGGGACTCCTATAATCCCCTGAATTAATTTGTTGACTCCCCCTCAGTCTCCTCCCCCCCCCCCCCCCCCAACACACACACACATCTAATTAATCTTTCTGGTTGCTTATAAAATTAATAAGCTTATTAAACTATTTACATTTAATCATCAAAATTAAGGGCAACATTTTTCTCTTATATTTAGACTTCGGTACAAGGGAAGCGTGGCAAGGCAGTGGAAAAAGCAAGCAAAGACTTTTTTTGTTTCGGTTGATGTTGGAAATCAACTCCAAGACCTCCTTGAACGTGAGATCATAATTCTTATAAAAACACAGATATTTAGCAGGAACTCTTGTAAAAGAGTTATGTGATATATAGTCAGTTAATTATGCATATGAAATTTGCTATTGGGGAAATAAATTGAAATTCCTGTATTATTGCATTGGTGACACTAAATGAAAGCAGAGTTATTATATTATCTAATAATTTGAATGCATATTGATATCTTTATATATTATACTTTTAAATGGTCCATCAATTATTTGCCTTTTCAGGAAATGGTGTCTGGGAGTCTGTACAAGAAAGAGTTCAACTGCGATACAGGAGCAACAATGCTAACAAAGCTATTACAGACATCCTTGATGGGAAATATTATCAGGAGTACTGTAAAGAAGGGAATTTCCTGGCCGATTCAAGAAACCTAAGTATCATGTTTAACACAGATGGGGCACCTCTCTTCCAGTCCTCTGGCATATCATTATGGCCAGTCTTTCTTGCCATTAATGAGATACCACCAGCAGAAAGGTACAGATTATGTTATTAATGTATAGTACATGCTTTACTTAATCAATGGTATTAACTTGATTTAATAATTATTGCATTACTGTAGTGGATTACCTCCACTACGTAGGAGATCATGACTTAAGTGGGTCACCCTTAATAATAGAGTACTAAATGTGCCCTTTTATAGACTGAGGTAGTATAGATAATAAATATAAAGATTCCTTGCTACCTACTTAATGGATCCCTAAAAACATGATGCTCTATGGTTCTGGAATTATTTTATTGAACCTTCACATCCACTTCACAACCAACACATTATTGCAGAACTACCTTAATAACACATGTATACATGGTAATAATTATTAATAATTATTATGGAAATGTGATTGCAGTAGTTCACTGAGCAGTTCATTAAGCAGTTAAACTTTGGCAGCCCATTTGCATTTATTAAAGAAGTCAGTATTAATATTTAAGCGTATAATTATCTTGTTTTTGAAATTTCCTTACTGAACAGATTTTCCAAAAAAAATATGCTTATTTGGGGGCTCTGGCAGGGAAAAGGAAAACCTCCATTCAATACATATTTTGAGAAATTTGCTGTAACCATGAATGAGCTATATAACACAGGTAAATAATTCATTTCTCTGTAAAATTTATATATCAATAGTTGGCTACTTACCCTTTTCAGTAAGTGAAACATTCATCAAGGTTGTTACTGAAATTAAAAGAATGAAAATTATTATTATCACGTGAAAATAAAATCATCAATTTTGATGCACTTCTATATTATTATTTGAGACGATTGCAGGTGTTACTGTCTCAACATGCCAAGCTGTCAGTAAATTCTGCTTAAATTTAAGTAACGATGCCATGGATAGTCAGTCTGAGTTTCTGTTTTTACAAATGTGTTTTTATGAAGGATTCAACTACCTGATCCCTGGGGAGAATGTCAGTCTAATGAATGTTGGAAAATAGGACTATAGTATTTTGCATTTGCTGTCTTACACATGCAGGTATAGATGTTTTAGGATCTGCTGGTTCTGTTCAGGTGAAAGCAGCAGTCATCCTGAGCAGTGATGATTTGCAGGCAAAAGCTTACCTGTTAAACCAAACCCAACACAATGGTGAAGCTGGATGCAGCACATGCGAGGAAACCGGATGTGTTGTCAAACAAGGGAAGGGTAGCACTCGTTGCTATCCTTTTCGAGAACACCACGAGGTACCAAAAAGGAGAACAACAGACTCTATACTGGAAAATGGATATGAAGCCCATGTTCATGGAAAAAGGGTAACTACATAATTGTTTTAATAGTGCAAAGATTTATCTTTTAAATACTATTTACTACTGTTAAGGTAACTGTTGTAAGGCTTCGATAAGTTTGTTCCACATAGAGGTTGGTGATGCCCAGCTGTTAAATAAATGCAGTTGTAAAACAGCAAATTTACTTTTCTTAGCAGAATTCACCTGTATTTTAATTAATGCATGTATTAATTGCAAGACCTTGGTGGAAATTAGAGGCCTTAAAGCTTTGAACACCAACCATCTAACCCATGCAGCCACCTTCCAGACTGCGTACGAGCTTAATTAATTATTTGTATAAAAAGAATGCGGATAATTTATTTGATACGGTTATTTATTTTCATACAGTGATTTGAATTGTTTATGCACATTAATAACTATTATACATAACTAAGTGGATTGAAATGTTAAGCTACATGGATAGTGATAAAGTTCAGTTGAAGACATTAATATTAACCAATAATTCTTAGGAAATTTTTATTAAAAAAGACATGTATCAGCATCCCTGTTGCATTGTTTCTTATAATTTTTACTATTTTTTTACATTATTTTTTGGCATACACGTTTGAGAAGACAAATGGATTTTACAATGTCACCAGCCTTGCCTTGATGCCCTATTTTGAATTGGTAATGGGTATTGTACCAGACTATATGCATGGTGTTTTACTTGGCATTACGAAAACACTGATGTACAACTGGTTTTCTGCCACCAAGACCAAAAAGCCTTATTTTATTGGAAAGGAGGTTTGTACTGGGCTCTGTGATACATTACTTTATAATAATAAACAATTTACTGCTATAATAAATGTCATTATGCTGTATTGGGTAGGCAAGTTGAGGTACATCTGTACCATTTTGCAGAAATTATTTTTGAAATATCCTATGGTTTTGAACTCTTGTGCACCTGCTATAAACATAGGAGATTCTAATTTTCCCTTTTAGCTTATATATGATTGTGTCCATGTAAGTTTGCAGTTACATGTATAACAACAGGGCAATGTACAACCATGCATACCAGCTTTGTGTCCACAAAAGGCAATCAAACTAATGGTTTGAAATGGATTCTGTTAATTAAAATTTCTCTTCACAGATAACTCTGGTTAATCAGCGGCTGTTGAAGATGGCACCTCCTGATTTCATCAAGCGTTTACCTCGGGATTTAGAGAAACACTACAGACACTTTAAAGGTCTAGTATCCCATTGATTGGATTTCCTTAGTGAAAAGCTCTAAGGAAACAGTTAAAAGCATGATTCACAGCATCAGTAAACGCTATGTTTTCAACACTCTTTATTTGTAAACTGAAAGCAGTTAAGACATTGTCTGCTTAAAATTGTACGAAAGTTTAATAAATCATTTTTGTCAATAGACAGTTATTAATAATAGTTGTAGAAAGTGAAGTCTGTAAAATGAAAAAATGAAAAAACAAGAATGAATTAGGTTAATGGCCCAGATATAATTTTACTTGTGAAAAAAATTAGCAGCCTCTAATATATTTTTTCATTGGGACACCTCCATTAAGGGGACACCTTCATTTAAAGATTATAACATTTTTATCATTACCACAATATTATTTATATAGAATGTAATGTCATGTTTCTTAATTCCTAATCAGGTTAAGTCACTTTTTCCCTTTGTATTAATTGCCTCTGTTAAAGGAACACAGTACGATCAAAGGAACAGGACTCTTTTTGAACAATTTAAATTATTTCTTTTGGCATGGGAGTTTAATAATGGTAATTGCAGGAGTGTTAATTTTTTTTACAAAAACTAATGATCTGATTCATGCCTCTGATTATTCTTTGTTTTTATCATTGTTTATCTAAAGCTTCAGAGTTGCAGTCCTGGCTGCTGTTTTACTCAATCCCATGTTTAGTTGGCATTCTACCAGACAAATTCCTGCAGCATTTTGCTTGCTTTGTTGAGGCCATCTACATTCTTCTAGGTGATCACATCACCGAAGGCAAACTCTTGAGAGCTAGAAGTCTGTTAACTACTTTTTACCAGGGCTTTCAAGAATTGTATGGTAGGTATAGCTCATGAATGTACCACAATAATGTGATAGCAATTAAGTAAGGATTCAGTAGACAAAGGCTCAGAACTTTTAGCAAATAAACATCATCTTCCCCTGTGTTGAGCAATATTGATGAAAACATGGTTATTTGATAATTATTGTGGTTCATGCATACATTAATGTTCCAGTTAATGAGATTTCTATATCAGTCCCAGACATAGTCATAAACTCTGCTAGCTGGTCATCAGTTTAGGTTCCATTTGCAAAGTTTGCTTCCTTTTATATGCAAGTTGAGTTATATATAATTAAATTATTTGTCTTTGTAACAGGTGATGGAAGCTGTGGCTTAAATGTACACAATGCTGGTGCTCATCTTGCAGATTTTGTTGAAGGATGGGGACCTTTATGGGCATGGTCTTGCTTTGGATTCGAGGACATGAATGGAACAATACTGGAATTTGTACATGGCACTGGAAATGCTTGTCGACAGGTAGAATTTAATGCAAGAGAAATGGTGCATTTCACATGCAAAAATTCAATTTTCATGAGGACCCGCATAGAGGATTTTGTGGCTCGCTGTTGGAAGCCTTAGTTGCTATGGACGCTAACATTGATCTAATTAAATGCTCGAAAATCTAATTAAGTGAACCCATCGTTTAAGCCAATCATAGAGTGTAAGGGAATTTGATCTTTATTGCCGTTTTCAACGCCCGCAGTTGGAGTTTGATTTGCGGCCGAAAACATACATCCGGCACGTTTCACCAGTCGAATTTGAAACCCTAGCTTTTTCGCCGCAATGGAAACCTGAAAATGGGGAAAACAACGTGTCATCCCTAACGTAATCGTTGTGATGTATTTCGGTAATTTGCACCACAGAGATCAATTTGTTCAAAATTCTTTTTGTTGTACTTTCCCTTTAGTAAGCAATTTTCGCTATTGTTTTGCGATAAGCCGCTGCCCATTCGAATTAGGTATATCGGATTATGGAATAGCGGGCACAGACACAAGCCGATCGTGTTACAAGCCTTGGAAGCGGGAATTGAAGGGAAAGCGCGCGCTTTTGAAAGAACAATCATGTCACGACGCTCTCGTGAAAATTCAATCGATGAGAAACGCAGGATAAGAAATGAAAGAAACAAAAGAAAACGATTGTCTCGGATTATGGAAAGAGAGGCCAAGAAAATTCGAAAACAGAAAGAAAGAGACACGTATTCGCGTGCTAAATAACTGGCTCGTGTTTACTTTGCCAAATGGAAGGAACTAGCCAAACAGAATAAAAGAAGAACGCTTTACAGAACCAAGGTAGGACTTAAATTTTATAAACAGTGCTAAGCACAGTATTTAAGATCGCACTTAATATTTTTGTTTATCCGAACTGGCGGGTGTTGCGCCTCATACAGTTCGATGTAACATAAACAGTACTAATCACAGAATCAAGATCGCACTTAATATTTTTGTCCATCTGAACTGGCGGGTGTTGCACCTCATACAGTTCGATGTAACATAAACAGTACTGATCACAAAGCTTAATATTTTTATCCATCTGAACTGGCGGGTGTTGCGCCTCATACAGTTTGATGTGACATAAACAGTACTGATCACAGAATTAAGATAGCACTTAATATTTTTGTCCATCTGAACTGGCGGGTGTTGCGCCTCATACAGTTCGATGTAACATAAACAGTACTGATCACAGAATTAAGATAGCACTTAATATTTTTGTCCATCTGAACTGGCGGGTGTTGCGCCTCATACAGTTCGATGTAACATAAATAGTACTGATCACAAAACTTAATATTTTTATCCATCTGAACTGGCGGGTGTTGCGCCTCATACAGTTTGATGTGACATAAACAGTACTGATCACAGAATTAAGATAGCACTTAATATTTTTGTCCATCTGAACTGGCGGGTGTTGCACCTCATACAGTTCGATGTAACATAAACAGTACTGATCACAAAACTTAATATTTTTATCCATTTGAACTGGCGGGTGTTGCGCCTCATACAGTTTTGATGTAACATAAACAGTACTGATCACAGAATTAAGATAGCACTTAATATTTTTCTCCATCTGAACTGGCGGGTGTTGCGCCTCATACAGTTCGATGTAACATAAACAGTACTGATCACAGAATTAAGATAGCACTTAATATTTTTGTCCATCTGAACTGGCGGGTGTTGCGCCTCATACAGTTCGATGTAACGTAAACAGTACTAATCACAGAATCAAGATCGCACTTAATATTTTTGTCCATCTGAACTGGCGGGTGTTGCACCTCATACAGTTCGATGTAACATAAACAGTACTGATCACAAAACTTAATATTTTTATCCATCTGAACTGGCGGGTGTTGCGCCTCATACAGTTTGATGTGACATAAACAGTACTGATCACAGAATTAAGATAGCACTTAATATTTTTGTCCATCTGAACTGGCGGGTGTTGCGCCTCATACAGTTCGATGTAACATAAACAGTACTGATCACAGAATTAAGATAGCACTTAATATTTTTGTCCATCTGAACTGGCGGGTGTTGCGCCTCATACAGTTCGATGTAACATAAATAGTACTGATCACAAAACTTAATATTTTTATCCATCTGAACTGGCGGGTGTTGCGCCTCTTACAGTTTGATGTGACATAAACAGTACTGATCACAGAATTAAGATAGCACTTAATATTTTTGTCCATCTGAACTGGCGGGTGTTGCACCTCATACAGTTTGATGTAACATAAACAGTACTGATCACAAAACTTAATATTTTTATCCATTTGAACTGGCGGGTGTTGCGCCTCATACAGTTTTGATGTAACATAAACAGTACTGATCACAGAATTAAGATAGCACTTAATATTTTTCTCCATCTGAACTGGCGGGTGTTGCGCCTCATACAGTTCGATGTAACATAAACAGTACTGATCACAAATTTAAGATCGCACTCAATATTTTTATCCATCTGAACTGGCGGGTGTTGCGCCTCATACGGTTCGATGTAACAAAAACAGTACTAATCACAGAATTAAGATTGCACTTAATATTTTTGTCCATCTGAACTGGCGGGTGTTGCGCCTCATACGGTTCGATGTAACATATTAAAACAGTACTGATCACAAAATTTAAGATCGCGCTTAATATTTTTATCCATCTGAACTGGCGGGTGCTTCACCTCATACAGTTCAATGTAACACAAACAGTACTAATCATAGACTCACTGAGCGGAATTGTAAACGGAAGGGAAGAACATAATTTTATTTTACTTCCTGACAATCAAAAAATGTCAACTCACCCTACCCTTGCTAATTTCTAATGATAAACAAAAGTGAATGAAGCATAATAGGTATGAGAATATATACATTTTCCAATTCACCCAAATTCATTACTAGAATATTGCAGTAAATGACCGAAAACGTCAAGTCCAGGTCGTCTAATGCTTGCATGTACAACAATTTCAAATTATAACACCCTCCCACCTAGCCTCTCCCTCCCGAATCTCGCACTGAAAAAAGTGGACTGACTGCGTGTCGTATTGTCTGTCACGTTTACTCACCTCGCCTGACTATTGATCATTCGGCTCAGTACGGCGTGTCTGAAGAAGTGGAGGCGAACTATCGAAAAGCTGAACCGCAAGTACAAAGAACGAAGCGAAGTGGTTGTTGCGCTAGGATGTTTCGATATTTCGCAAGCACCATGAAAAGTTGACGTGTGACTGATGGTTAACATTCGTTTTACCAGAGAACACACGAGAGTCCAACTGTGTGCCTCGTCAAGTGTTGACGTGTGACTGACGATTATCATTCGTTTACTAGAGGCCAAAGGAGCACCCGACTGTGTGCTCTGTCAACAGCTCCTATTGTCTTCTAGCGGGTTGGGATCAAAGTTCGGTCATTTCAGATGACTGAACTTTCCGTTTCTAAGGCCTGAGGGTTCTCATGCTTTCGCTTGATTGACAAAAGTGGTCACCAGTGTGGCACCTGGGAACCGCTGCTGTACATGTGCTGCCTGGCACATGTACAATAAAGTGACATTTTACAATATGTGTACACCTAATGAGCCCTATCAAGAAGAAAAAAGAGGGTGTGTGCTTATTTCGTTTAGTGAAATTTAAATTTTATCTTGATATTTTTACATTTAAATGACTTAACTCAATCTCATGATCAAATGCCAATGTTACCTGTATCTGTCTTTTTCATGCTTTACAAAAGATTGTCTGGAAACTTCATGCCCAGCGAAGACTTCGAAATGATTTGGACAAAATGCAAGAGGGGGGGTTAAGAGAATTTATTGAAAGAATGTTGAGCACCACGAAAGGGTGAGTAATGTCCATTAATAATCTCTAATAGTACAGAACCCTGAGTCCTCAGGTTTAGAAAATTATAATTATCAATTATCTGCTTCCTTCCTTTATTCCTTCCTACCTTCAGCAATTGCTGTTATAAGACTGAGTCAGTGATTGTTAATATTTATTTTTAATTTGCACCCAGGTGAATACTTATTAGATGTTTCTTAAGAGACTCAAATGTTTAAGAGACTTAGATGTTTCTTATTAGATGTTTCTTAAGAGAATAGCTTAAGAGATTTATTATCCAACTTAACTTTATCAACCTTTTTAAGCAACTTGAAAGAAAACTACATGTACGTAACAGGATGAGTGTGCGCATGGTACTGTACAATAACCAACTGTACAATAACTAACTGTACAATATCGTGGGATATTTGTACTCGTTTCGCACGCTTTCTGTACAATAACTAATACAGTTGGATAATAAAAGCTGTTATGCCGTCAGTTTTCCAATGAATATTGAGTAATCATATTGCGGCTATCGTGGCCTTCTCCATGTTGTGCCAGTGAACTGATTAAAAAAGGAATGATTTCGGGTCTAGAATGTATTCCACAGAGTGATAGTTGATGATTATAATGCTTTCATTTATTTACAGAATCAGAAATTTGAAAGATGCCAGAAATTGTCAGGTGGCAGGAGCAGCCAAGCCATTTCAGCCACCAGACGAGTTGTTAGAAAAGTTGGGAGCTGCTGTGGAAAACAACAATGATGGGTTCTTTAAAGTGCTCCGAATCGTAAAGGGAGGACAAGTGTATTATTCGAAAGAGTACACAAGAGTGGTTAAAAGAAACTCGTATACAGTGTTACTCACTGGGGAGCTGTATGCCTCTGTTTTGTATTATTTATGGGGCAGGAATTGTGGTAAAGTGTTTGCAGTCTACCATGTAATTGCAGTTGACGCCATCAAGCCCTTTATCTTAAAGGACGCTGGATATCATATTATTCGGGTGCAAGAAGAGAGGTAATTCAATAAATCACTCTTTCTCACTGAAAGGTCAATGTCCCTGAGTTAAGCACACCGATATACTTGTCAGAAAAGACGGACCTTCAAGCCTGTAATATAAAATGGCGACCATGGCTTAGAAAGAAATTTATGAGGTGAGATTTCCATATAACCTCACACATTAGTGTATGCATGCGCTATTATTTTGCGTTTGGAGTTCTAATGTTTTGGCTTTTTGTATCATTTTTAAGAACGGTATGTGTTACTAATGTATGGGGTTATACGGAAATCTTTCCATGTACGGGATAATAAATATAATTGTAAAAAACAAATTTCTAACCTCTCCTGCAACATGAAATTTCGCCGAAAAAACCTCCACTTGAACAAAGCATAGTGAATCCACGCTGAAAACGATGGTTCCGGATAATGATGTTAACATGTTCCATTATGTGTAATTTGATTTCAGCTATTTTCTGCGCCACAGAATCCTTGCAATATCTAGGAAATATCCCGAAGTTGGCATTCTTTAACCGTGACTACTGAATTCTTCTGAAGTCGAGTCATATTTCAGTGATATTTGCCGAAAACTTTCCTCAATCTAGACAAGCTGTTTCATAAACAAGGCAATTCTTGAGCAAATTCGGTCAAGGCCTTAACACGTTCCACGCTCCATTTTGACGATCAAAACAGTAGAATTTAAGGCTGATATCCAAGAAGCGGTGGAAGCCAATTTTGGCTCAAAACCAGATGAGCTGGCAACTTGTGGGAAGTATCGAAAAAGCCGCGATCGTCTGAAGTAAGCAACGAATGAACTTCCAATCACATAACTTACGAATTCTGGAGAAATTTCTTCGCCCTGAAAATTGCTTCCAAAAATCGTTCAGAGCTGTGAAAAACAAGGCAGCCATTTACACGGTAAAATGGCCGAAATCTGTTGTCTTCAATCTGCAATACCTTTGCTGGAAATCATTTCAATTTGCCGAAAAGGGTCTTGTTGAAGTGGAGAGCTTTTTTCTTCAAACAAAATGCCATTTTTAGATCAGCGGCTTTTATTAAGGCAAAAATATCGTCGTGTTTTACCCCTCCAATTGTCGTGTGTATATGAGCCCGAGACTGTCCGCGGGGAACAGCGGTACATACCATTTGTGCACGCTAATGCCCTGCTCTAACTGTCCTTGATGACTAGCTTCTTACATAATAGTACGTACATGTATTTTTGTTTGTTTGTTTGTTTGTTTGTTTGTTTCTTTCTTTCTTTCGTTCTTTCTTTCTTTATTGCTTGCTTGCTTGCTTGCTTTCTTTATGCACAAGAAAACATGTACAAAGTTCTAACCTAAATTTACTGTTTTTATTTTTTGACTAGCAACGAATTACAGATCACACCCGTTGACAACATTTTGGAGAAAGTCATCCTTTTGAGTGGAAACAGCTCAAACACTTGCATCACAAGAATGCCAAATCTTCATGGGTTAAGCGTGTAACTTGCTTGATGAGAATGCAACAGGTACCTTTTGTTGTTTTCATATATTGCATAATTTTAATTCCTTTGTAGTTAAAATTCCTCTTGTAACGAATTCCTGAGAATTACTGGGAATTCCCGGGAATTCCTGAGAACCTGTTCTTTTGAACGTGCTTAAAATCTGCAAGTCAAGTCATTCCTGGGAATTCCCGGGAATTCCTGAGAACCTGTTCTTTTGAACGAGCTTAAAATCTCTGTTTTCACACATTTCAGTCAAATCCTGAGAATTCTCGAGAATTCTCGAGAATTCTCGAAAAGGTGTTAAATTCTGCTGGAGGTGTTCCCAAAAATTCCCGGGAATTCTCGGCAATTTTCGGTCGCACAAAAAGAACGCAAAATTTCCCAAGATTTCCTTGGAAATCTCGAGAATTCCTGGGAATTTTGCATTTCCCGGGAATTCTCGGGAATCATTTCGTACGGTTATGAAACACTTCAGTATAGTGGGGGGGACAGGCGGGTTTAAACCTCCCGCTTCCCGTACCCTTTAATCCCGGTTCCCGCCCTGTATTTTTTGGCTCCCGCCTCTTTGCATTTTTTCGATTGCTAAATATTGTGCAATGTTGCATAATTTTTCCCTTTTTCTCCCGCTTCCCGCCACCTTGGGAATCCCGCTTCCCGCCCCCTCTTCTCTCGCCTCCCGTACACCTCCCGCCCCCTTTTCTCCCGGTCTCTCGCCCCCCTGTCCCTCCCCCCCAACAGTATATGCCTTAATAAAACCATTTATTCTTTACTTTGATATGTACAGTCAATGTTTATGAAATTACAGAAAGTACGGCAAGATGTTTCCGATGCCGTAGTCCCATGAGGTTGAATGTTCGATAAAAATTGTACTCCTTTGAGATAATTGAAAATCAGTTGGAAATAAAGCGAGCCTACAATTTCTAATTATCCTTTTGGCGATAAGAGTTAACATACAAACTTAAAGAAGGTTGCACATGTCTGATTAAGAGAGTATTATTAAGCTAAATGAAGTACTTTTAGCAGGCAACGGTTTGTTTCATGGATCAAGTCATCTGCGGATATGTTTGCACCAACAATGGCTCACCATGCTCTGCCTACGGCTTCCTTTTCTTCCGAAGATTACATTTTATAACTCAACTGTCCTGGAGGCAGCCAATTCATTGTTACAAGAGGGTGCTAATGGGGTTAGTAGTTAACTGACAATTGGCCAAAAAAATAGTAGTGAACTGATATTTGGCCAAAAAAGTAGTAGTTAACTGATAAATGAAAAGTTTATTGATTATGTTGAATACGATTGTTAATGTTTTAAAAGCAACAAAGATTTTCCTAACGCTGCATGACCTGCAGGCAGACCTGCAGACCTGCAGGCCAGGCAGTCGCCTGGCGAAAGTAAAATACGGCTGAAATACGCTCGTTGCTTGCGCTTGCGAATAATTTCTCTTCCCTTTTTCCCTCTACTTTCTGCGCCTGCCACGCAGGCCATGGTCAAAGTCATTCTAAGTTTTTATCGAGATGATCACAAAGGATCGGCATTCGAACGACACGCTTGCGCCGTTTGCCTTGGCAAAACACAATTCAACACAGAGGGCCCAGACAATCTGTTCGAAATTTGAAGGATTTGTATGGGAATATTACGAGGTTCGTATTTAAACGCGTTCGTTTACCTCAGGTAAACGCCAAACGCGTTTAAATACGAACCTCATAATATTCCCATACAAATCCTTCAAATTTCGAACAGATTGTCTGGGCCCCCATTGAATTCAATGGACAAAGTTTGTAAACATTAGACAGATGTTATGGGAATTAAACCACAAGCGGTAAAGTTTGGACTCGGTGCGTTTGACTTGAAGTTGTTCCCATTAGATAATTACTTGTCCAGCAAACGAACGTGGTTTGACCTTGTTTGGCCTGATTTATAGCACGTCAATAGTTGATTATAGGTCGACAATACACAAGACCTGTCGTAATAAGCAAGATTTCTGATTAATCGTGAATTGATTGTTTTTTTTTTATAATTATTTTCGTGTCCAGAAGCTGTAATTTATTTCTTGATTTGAGTAAGGTCCACCCCAAGGATGATTGACGTAAGAAAAATTCGGGTTGTGACGCAACAATTTTCGCTGTTAGAAAAGGAAAGTTAATAGCTAACTAGTTACCTGACAATTGGCCAAAAAAATAGTAGATAACTGACATTTGGACAAAAAAATTAGTAGTTTACTGACAATTGGGTACCCCCATTAGCACCCTCTTACAACAGACTGGAGCTGAGAACATTAAGCGAACATTTGGCCAACAGATGAATCAAACAGCCACGCGTATGCACGCTTCCACAATAAGCTACAATATGAAACGTGACAACTGTAACTTGAATCGGGGATAAACATCGGTTCCAATAACTCGCTAGAATCGTATATCACCGTACAGGAATAGCTTCCAGAACTGTGCATCCACGAAAGTTTGTCACTTCACCAGAAATTTTCCCGCTTTTGATTGAAAATTCAACCGGTGAGGTCAGTTTGTAACATGAGCAGGCAGAACTCGGAAGAATAAACACAGCTGACCAAAAATTTGGCTCACGAATACGTAATTGTATGGGAGAAATATTCCCTTTGTGTAAAGTACCGTATTTTCTCGGTTAAACGCGGGGGGCGGGGGGGGGGGCGTTTATTTAAAACTCGGTCTCGTAAACCCGGCGTTTATTCGAACCCGGCGTTAATTCGGGGCCCGGCGTTTATTTGTTAAATACATTTTTTCAGCCATCCATTTTTTACCATCAGTACTGGAGGTTTATTGAATTAAGAACCAAACTTCAACAAAAACGTTAAAAAAATGTGAAACAATATCACCATCTTTGTCTTATCTCAGTGAATCTAGCAAGTCACTTATCAAAAACGTAACTGACAGGAACAGTGATTGAGCTTTTCACAACGTTACATTTCTCCGTGAAACACGCAAGAAGTGCATCGGCAACTGTTCGGCGGCAAACGTACTGTGCAAGCAACTTAGAACAAGGTGGAGGCGAGGTTCCTGCTCCATCTGTTCTGAGACTTTCATCTGTTTTAGTTGGAAGTACAATTGTAAAAGGTAGTTTAGTTTTGAATATCAGTGAATAAATTCAAATAAAATGGTAGAAAGAGAACTACAATCCTGGCCAATTGGGTTAAGGGACACTTGGCCTTTTCTTAATCTTTTTGGGAGCAATTTGAAAATAGGCGATAAAATAAACCCCTCAAAATAATTTTACAAAGTTCTTTCCCCCGCTCCCCCCTAAACAATGTGGAAGTACAGAAACTGTACAAGATATCCGGGATGTGTTGGACTCTGGACAGTCAACATTGTTTAGTTTAGGGGGGGAGGGGCAGAAGATATTATTGACGTGTTACTAAAACTTTGGCTTTGTGTCCCAAACGTTCTGGCCACGATTGTCCAAGCCAACAGGATGACCTCGACCTTGAAACGACGTATAGCTTTCGGTCCTTTTCTTTTCGAAATAGTAGTCTGAGTTAATTCAAAGCTGAAAAAACGTTTCTGAAGCGACAACATTTTATCGAGTAGAATTTAACGCTAGGAAATGGATGTTGCAAGAGCTTTTCATAAGGATTGAGTGAGACTTTTGAACGCAATGTTCGCGTTTGTAGGACTACTGCTTTAAAAGGAGAAAAATGGTTAGGAAATGGAAGAAAAGATTTCGTAAACAAGTTTTAGTCGAGTTTAAGTGTTGTATAACTGTTTATGGTCTGCGCTTAAAGCAGATAACTGGCTCAAGTTTGATGATTCTAGCACCGGCAGGAAGACCACGATTGAGTAGATTTAGTGTGCATGTTCAGCGATGTCTTGGTACACTCTCTAGAAGCAATCTAAAGGGTTTTGTTAACTAAAAAGGGTGAAATTAAACCACTTAACAAATAATAGAAATTCTTTCTATTTGCCTGATGTATTATTGGCTGTTGTGCTGTTATCCAAACTCCCGTTCAAGGCGTTGCTTCTCAATTGCTAAACTGTTGTC
This sequence comes from Siderastrea siderea, assembly GCA_964030785.1. NCBI lineage: Eukaryota > Metazoa > Cnidaria > Anthozoa > Scleractinia > Rhizangiidae > Siderastrea > Siderastrea siderea. Next base: position 21,262,284 of record OZ034974.1, on the reverse strand, counting down.
AAATCTTGTAAGTTCAATAGCAAAACAACAGTTTCGCAACCTCCAAAGGGTGAAATGGAAATACTTATTTCCAAAAAATTCTCAACACTTTGTATAAAACCCAATATAATGTTGTTAGAGAGCCATAAACGTGCACTGCTTACAAACGAAACGGTGACTGGTATTCCTGTGGTTCAACAAAGAGAATTACCGTGAGGTTATTTAGCAACTGCAATTGTTGGTATAAGCCTCAGTAAACAGCAGTTGTACTTAATAACTTATAGCAGGAGCAATATTTCTGCTTCTCTTTAGCAAAAAAGCTTTGACATTGCCATAGTGAGCACCATTGAGAGTACAAGTGTGGCAAAAGTATCGTTTGGGTTTCTGCTGTTTAAGAACCATAATGATATAGCGATCAGGAACAAGGGAGTCATTGCAGTATTGCTGTCAAACAGTCAAAAAAACGAGCCGGGCAAATAGCTGACATCACGTCTTGACAAGGGGACTCAAATCTAATTGAACGGCTAGTGAAAAAGCACGCACGTCGGTTACAATGCACTATTAGGTTAATTCACAAGAATTCACTTGTGTTATCTCAATTTTATGGGTCGATTCACATTGTGCTACATCTACGGCAAGCATACTGCCAGATCCGTTTTGTTCCCTTGTCAGCAAATGGGGGCACAAAAACTATCTTTTTTCCTACAAATTGCATTTATAGCACATTTTTGAACCCTGCATGCAGCACTGGTTATCCCGCGGCTAGTGTCAGTGACGCAAAGGTCTGAGATCCGGAGATCTTTATAAACTGTTGAACGAGCATCGTTTTTCACTATTTGGTGATCCCTTCGTCCGATTTGTTATGGCTGTTGGAGGGGAATATCTTCACCTTTCAGTACCAGAACCAATTTTTGGAGCAAGGACATCGAGTTCTTCAAAGACACTCCCTTATTTACTAGTCCTTGAATTTAAACTACCCGTCGATTAATCAAGCGATATCACTCAGGTTTTGTCCGCTCGTCGGCGCTGCTTTGATTTCTTGATGCGAATCACAGTAAAAGATAGAATATACATAAATCACTGCCCACAGCGTCTTGCCGGACTTTTTCTGGGAGACAAATAATATGACTGCTCATTGTAAACATTCCAGAGAAGCCATACAGTAACACAGTGGAGCCGAATCACGCACATCAGCGTGACATTCTTCGACAGTGTTCCATCAAAAATGTTCCTTTTTAGTTGAAAAAAAAAGTTTTTGTGTCTCGTTAACAAAGTAAAACTATTGAGAATGCAATTTCTGCCGAACAGTCATCAAATATCTAGAGAACGAGATGATTAAGTTGGAAAATGAACAGTGCTCCATCAGAAGGTCGGTATACATATAGAATTAATAATAAGGTCTCTTTTATAAGGTTTCAGTGGAGCACTGTTTGAAATGCCTCTTGTATTAATAAATCTCAAATTTGTTTCTTATTTCTTCGAAGATAAATGGTTCATGGTTCTAGTACTTAATAAAATTTGTGTAACATCGATTTTAAAGTACGGAGAGGAAGTTTTATTCGAAGGAGAACGGTGTTGCGTTACATTGGAGCAACGTTCTTTGTGCCTGCCCGTACAGAGATTACGCAAGAGGTTACGTACATGTAGTTTCAAAGTGCACTTCATTAGCCCTTACAGTGTATAGTCATGACTAAGACGACCCCTTGGATTACTAATAGTTAGTTCTCAACCGTTGCAGCTTTTGATACAATATTTTTTGGCACAATTCGTTATGCATGCTTTTCATGGTGCGAGGTATAAGTTTATGGTCAATCGGACAAAAACAGCCAAATACCGCTCTTAACTATTATCAAAGACGGCATGTACAGTTTTTATAAAGCGAATGACCTCGTCTTCTAATGTCTTTCTCACAATTGTGAATAACGAAATGCGCATGTTAAACCTTTTCATATCACCTAGACCAGAAAAGACTTCTCCGACAATCCTGGCCAATTGGTTATGGGACACTTGGACTTTTCTTAATCTTTTTGGGAGCAATTTGAAAATAGGCGATAAAATAAACCCCTCAAAAGAATTTTACAAAGTTCTTTCTAAAACAATTCTTTCCTAAACAATGTTGAAGTACAGAAACTGTACAAGATATCCGGGATGTGTTGGACTCTGGACAGTCAACATTGTTTAGGAGAAAGCAAGTGTAGAAAACGTAGCAAGCGTAGAAAGGGCAGCAACGATAGCAAACGTAGCAAGCAAGTGTAAGAAATGTAGGTAGCAAGCGTAGCAAGTGTGGCAAACGTAGGAAGCGTAGCAAGTGTAACAAACGTAGGAAGCGTACGAAGCGTAGCAGGTGTAGCAAGCGTAGCAACCGTAGCAAGCGTAGCAAAGGAAGGAAGCATAGCAAGTGTAGCAAGCATACCAAGCGTAGCAAGTGTAACAAACGTAGGAAGCGTACGAAGCGTAGCAAGTGTAGCAAGCGCAGCAAGCACAGGAAGCATAGCAAGTGTAGCAAGCGTAGCAACCGTAGTAAGGGTGGGAAGCATAGCAAGCGTACCAAGCGTAGCAAGTGTAGCAAGCGTAGCAAAGGAAGGAAGCATAGCAAGTGTAGCAAGCGTAGCAAGCGTAGCAAGTGTAGCAAGCGTAGCAAGCGTAGCAAGTGTAGCAAGTGTAACAAGCGTAGCAGGCGTAGCAAGTGTAACAAGCGTAGCAAGTGTAGCAAGCGGACCGAGCGTAGCAAGGGAAGGAAGCATAGCAAGCGTAACAAGCGTAGCAAGTGTAGCAAACATAGAAAGCTTAGCAAGTGTAGCAAGCGTACCAACCGTAGCAAGCGTAGCAAGTGTAGCAAAGGAAGGAAGCATAGCAAGTGTAGCAAGTGTAGCAAACATAGAAAGCGTAGCAAGTGTAGCAAGCGTACCAACCGTAGCAAGCGTACCAAGCGTACCAACCGTAGCAAGTGTAGCAAGCGTACCAACCGTAGCAAGCGTAGCAAGCGTAACAAACATAGAAAGCGTAGCAAACATAGCAAGCGTAGCAAGTGTAGCAAGTGTAGCAAGGGAAGGAAGCATAGCAAGTGTAGCAAGCGTAGAAAGATAAGGTAAGGGAATGGAGTTTAGACAGTTTATCCGTCTCTCATTATGCTAAACTATTGTCAAATTCAAGTTGCCACACTAAAATACAAGCTGAATGGTTATTCGATGCAAAAGTCATCGTTTCTATGAGGTTTGGGTCATGTTTTGTCGGCCAAAACTCGGACTTCAGGACTCTCTCCTCAGTCAGGTGTTTATCCACAGCAGTACCTGATGTCATTTTACAGAGAGGCGGGGGGGGGGGGGGGGGAGGGTAGTGTTCTTAATGAGCTTTGTTTGTGAGCATTAAATAAAAGTAACGGTTTTCGCTATGGCCGTTGCTATGGGAAAAGTCACATACTGCCGATTAAATTTCTTAAATTTCACTGCTTTAATGCTGGACATTGAGTGAGATTATTTCAAGACAGCATTCCCAAGTGCTTAAAGGTTACAATTTTGCCATTTAAAAAAATGACTTTTGCAACCGAACATCACCTTTTTTTAGTAGAAGGCCACCTTAATTCACCTGAGCGCGTTTCGTTATTCCCGCCTTCTCCAGTGTTTTTTGTTTTCTTACATTGCCCCATTTACAAACATGAAAACAAGGGAAACGGCAAATATACGAGCACAACTACTTTAGATCGAGGTCCTCTGAGGTATACATTGGTCGAAAAGCCCGGGCTCAGAAGTATTACAGAGAAGTGAACGCTGCCGTGATAAAGTGAACATGTCGTAAATTAATATTCTGAAAACAAACCAAGAACTGGAAAGACCAGCAGCTGTTCTGCACGTAACTGGTCAGTCCACAAGAAAGATTGCCGAACAGCAATCGAGTAAAGGCGTGCCTGGTTCCACAGCAACAGTGTGGCGATACATGAGCAAAAAACGATATAATCCTTTAAGACGTCCAAAAAACTAATGTTGATGTATGAACAACGAAAAGGTCACTTGTAATTTGCTTACAATGCCGAAAGCTTACAGCAGAAGAATGGGAAGATTTTATTTATACAGATGAATGTTCCAATTTCTTTTTTCAGTACTGAATCCAAAAAAAGATGTGAGACTTGGCTTGCTTGAGACCCCATACCACCAGCATATCGAGTGAAGCCGGCAAAGTGCAAAATGGACCAGTGGGGATGGAACGACAGGCCGCGGCTTAGCAAACCTTCAATTTGTTTCGCATGGGCCATCTTTAACAGCTACTGACTACTTAAAATACTTAATAGGGAAATGCTTAACAGCTAAACTATTTAATGGGGAAGTCAAACCTGTGCTTAGGCACTGATCTACTGCTCCAATAGGGGAATGACGTTCTAAAAAGGTGGAGCACCGGATCACAGAGCCAAAACCACTCACGTATGGTGCCGCACAAACTTACTCACAGTTATCGACATTGGGTTAATTACAATTAAGCAAGAAGTGTTTCCATATCATTGATTGAAAAAAAAAATGCTGACCAGTCCGAAGGTACATCTATTCCTGTACCTGACAGGGACAATAAGAAACAAAGCGGACAAATATGTAACGAAAAGTTTCATTACTCCCTGGCAAATAAGGGATTACATATTCTTTCGTTCCCTTTTTTTTGTAATTTTATTTTCTCCAAAATGTACATTAACTTCACAGTACGAGTGATACCAGCTGATTAAACAATCCATTGCAGTTGCTGTATGCACGCCTTGGATTCCACGGACCGGTGCTATACTATATGCTGAGACAATCCCAAGATACTTAACTGTTGCTGCAATTCCTTCTGTTGTTATGTTTTCAATGGAACGTCATAATCTAATTTGTCTCTGATCTGAATCATAAAAGAGCTACATTTTAACTAGCATACTATTAAAATCTTCCTCTAATTGTTAAATGGAGATGGTGGACTCTTCACTTTCTTTAGACTTACCCACTTGTATGCAGTTTCCTACGACATTTAAATGATAGAAAATGGGCGGTCACAGTTTTCACATTTGAGGCACTTAAGGACAGTGCCTCCTAATAGAGTTGAATTTTTGCAAAGGTTATGACTGTGGGGAAAAAGTAGATCTTAGCGAGGGTTATTGGAATCTAAAAAGAAAAATGTGGGTAACCATGCATTTTTCAGAGATATATAGCAACCATAATTCTAAAAAACCGTTAAAATAAAAAGAATGTATGGAAATTTCTTTCCAAATTTAAGCTCAATTATCCCTGAAAAATTCGTGGTTACTCCCAATTTTCTTTTTGTATTCTGAAAGCCCTTGCTAAGATCTGCTTTTTCCACGTAGACATAAACCGCACAAAAATATTGTTGTATAGGTAGGCAATTTCCTTTTAAGGAAGTGCCAGAGCAAGCTCGACTGTTTAATTTTTGAGATGCTTTTTATTAGACTGCTGAAGCCAAAGCTCAACAAACAGAGCGACTCGCTCCGCGCAAAATTATTTGTTTAGTTATTTTTAGGTATTTTTAGGTATTTTAATGTTCTTATTCCCGTCGCCTTATACGCTTTTAGTTATATCTTTTACAGCTATGCATGCCATTTGCACAAAGTTATTTTTTAGCCACTTTTAGCCTTTTATTCTTGTCTATTGTTTGTATGTACATATTTTTAGCGCTTTTACTATATTTACACATGTAATTTTATTCTAACACCGAACTTGAAAATGACCGTTGAACGGTCGAAACGTCGTTCATTACTCGCGTTAGCTTTTATTGCAAAATCAACTTCAAAGAACTTGTTGATTCGAATTTCCTTAAGGAAGCCGAATATCCCGAGATGCGCAGAACGTATGCACAGTAACAAAAGGAGGCACTGTCCTTAAGAACGTTCGCGCTAATTGTTTCTGCGTATCCTTACTGCGCACGCAATTCCCGTCGCCATTTCATGCCACGTCATACATTGAGCGCGCTGTTGGAGAAATGTAGATATATACAGCGCTTGTGGGCATTTTAATAACTATGCACGGATTTAACTCTCTTAAATGTTCGGCGACCCTCGCATCATCAAATTAAACAAATTCCGTTATTATTTTAGTTGCAAGCTGTTCGCCAAAGCGCATCTTAAAGGTTGAGTTTAACTGAAAGGGTGACACCGGTTCAAATTACATACTTGACAGACCCACTTAAATAAAATTTGAATAAGAAAGTGTGTATACAGCGAAGTAGGAGACGGTAGCGCACATTACTTTCCTGCTACACCCAAGGAGCAGTTCTGACACATGTATTATTCGGCATTTGGTGTCACGATCATCGCACTAGATTTAACCAGAAGGACTTCAAGGTCTACCAAAGCATACAGCAATTTCTCCTGGATGGCGGTGGCAAGCGAACACCAAGAAAAAGAAGTGATGGCCGTGTACGGGGACCCCTTTGTTTTCAAGATAGTTACGACCTGTTCATTTTTTAACCGTGCGTTCACTTCTCTGTTCTATTTTGAGGAGTTTTGACTGATCACCTCTGAGGACCTACTAGCTCTTAAGCAGTTTTGTTCGTACATTTGCTGTTTATCTAGTGTTATCATGTTTGTAAACGAAAACAATGTAAGAAAACATTGTTGTCAGAAAATTTCGACCTGGTTCATTCGGTTTCAGCACATTCAAGTGAAAAAAAACAAAAAGACATTTCTTAACCGTTTGATATGAGCAGCTGTTTCAATTGTTTTTTTTATTTTTTTCACACTTTTATAAACCATAATACTCAATCCCTTGGTACAATCAGTCAGTTGGAGAGAAAAGGGGAGGGGCACTAAGTTAAGTTTGGCCCGGAATTTGAGGCCCTTCCCCTGTTTAAAGTCCAAAAAAAAACAGCAACAACAACACACACCAACGTATTTCTAAAAGGAAAAGAGAATCGTAGTTGTCGGGGTCAGTATTGTGTCCTGCAGTATTTATTGCTTCCTTTTCCACTTTACTGCCACCCCAAATCTCCTCCAACACTGGGTAGTTTGCACTTAAAATTTCGCCCCTGAACTAGACGAGGACTCTGCAAAAATAATGACTTACAAAAAGGAATAGTTTTAAATTTAAACAAACTGCCCGTGGTAATTCCTTGGAAACTAAACTTTGACGGTCTTTCTTGTAAACTTGGCAACCTTCTAGAAACAAACGCAATCAAACATTTTAACAAAAGATAGCTCTTGGACTAGATGAAGGCTCTTTCTGTGATAATATTCTTCTAGAGTTTTAAAGTTAAAGAAATGGACAGAATTCTCGCTTGGTTGGGAGAATACAGCACAAAAGCGCAAGCAGCAGCCCCAAGGATAACCTACGTGGCTTGCTTAACAAGAAATCCAAAGAGAAAAGTAGTGTACTGCTACACTGAAAGGAAAAGGGCGCGATTAGGATCATGGATACGCCGACAACAGTGATGACACCTTAGACGAAGACGGTAGTGATGATGGCTGAAGTAATGATGTAAGGATGAAGAGGAGACACGCCCAGACGAACCAGAGTCACAAGACCAATGAGAATTTTTTCGTCAGTTGACGATTACGGCCATATACTGGGAAAACTCACCGACATACGTTTTCTACATTTGACATTTGCATTTCGGCTATTTTCCAGCTTTTATGTTCAATACAACTGACAGAAACTCAAAAACTCAGAAATATTAAACTTTTGCCGTTTGTAAAATATTGGTAGATTGGATCAAAGGTTTCGTTTAGTTTACAACAAACTTACGGCAGTAGCATAAAAAGTAAAAATGAAAAGCGAGTAGTCATGTGTTTCTGGAATAGATACGTCTTTGTTATTTTGTGCCCTTTAAGTTTCCCGAGAGATAATTCAACGCAGGATAGCCATCACATACAAACGTGACCATCTTTACGCTAGGCATTTTGAGGAGACATTCGAATAATTGTATCTCTTTAGTTAACTTGGAACTTAGCACGCCTGTCAAGTATATTAATATTCAAACTCAAGGAGAATCTGATATAAAAACCATTTGAGACTCGTGGTAAAAATTGTCGGCTTGCGATGTTTAACTCCCCCAAAGGCTAATATGTCAAAAATGACCCTCCCCTTAATGGCACCAAAAAAAGAGTAGTGACCCTCACCAACTTTAGTAGCCCTCCCCCCTCTCGATAAAATAATGACCGGTAGACAAAAATTCAACGTAAAAAATTGCGCCCGATCGGATTAGGTTTGCATTTGGAAGGGTCATCTTCGATCTGTCAGTTTAGTTTTATCTTTAAGTAAAAAAAATTTAAGTCCCTGTTTTGGTCTTTGCCGGCTAAAGCTAGACAAAGGTTAGCGTTACGATGTCTCGTTATTCTGTTATTTTAAGCGTCTGACTATGTCTATTGCAAATATGTTTTCCATGGATCATATAAAAGTGAATCGCGATGTTGGCGGGTCTGCAAGTATTTTTGGCCTTGCTGCCAAGCCCTCACATGGAAGTCTTTAAAATTTGCCCAAAACATTAGCGTGTAAATGGTTTGCAAAAATTTCTGAGAGTTTTATGGGGCCATGTTAAGAGGGGTAGACTGACAAAGAATTATGAAATAAACTCCCACAAGCAAAGCAATATCAGTGCTATATAATCATAGCGTTTCCAACGTTTTGACGTTACAAAAAAAACGTCTAGTTGTAGACAGGTCAGGCATTTGTGTAATGAAAGTCAAAAGATAAGCTTATTCAATCAAAAACACAGCGACATAAGGCAGAGCTTCTTGTTTGAACAGTTTTCAGTGAGCTTTAACTGTGTGTCTCGACTGGCATCATTTGAGCTCAAACTTCAGGCGTGCCAGGAAGGGCCAAGCACGAAAGTCACAAGACTTAATTTAATTAGAGAGTAAAGGCAAGAACCTTTTGTTCAAGTATTTTTACTTTGATAAAAGGTTTTTTAAAGTAGTTGCACTTTTGGAATTTCTGGTCAGATGCAACATTACAGCGGTGACTGTGTGTGATTTGCCTTGCTCTTAGTAATCATGTCCGACAAGGAAAGTCCAGATTTAAGAAGCAGCTAAGTCAAAATCTCTGTGTGGATTTCTCTAATTTGATTCTACTTTTCATATACGCCTTGTATATTTCACTTTTTTATAACGAGTTTGAATTCGTTTTCAGATTACCGAAGACGAGGGGAAAAGGTTCATTTGCCATGATGGCAAAACCTTTTATGGCTCAAGGCTATTTGGAGATTTTTCGCTAAAGGTAGTGGGTGAGCTGACGAAGCCAAAAGAAGTTGGAGATGCTGGCCAGTGGGTCTGTGCCTGCTCGACCTTGAAACGTGGAAAAATGGAAACAAGGTACTAGAACATATCCTATTTACTCGAATAAAAGCCGCGGCGCTTATTTTTTCGAGCTTCAAATGCGGCGCTTATTCTTTTCTTTTAATTTAACGGTACATTTTCTATCTGTACGAAAATTTTACAGTAACTAACAGAAGCGTCTTTTGATTGTCACCATTCATGTCTTCCGGCATTTTAATAAAATGTCACTAAAATTGTATTAATATAGAGCAAGGAACAGAATGAAGTGCTCGGTCTTCTAGGTTAAAACGTTGTTTAAGCCAAACTAAAAAAAGAAGCATCAGATCTTTCTTGGTTATTTCCAATGCTGTTTTAGAATTGCTTTGTAGTGTCTACTCTAGTTATGCGGAATTCCTCAAATAAGCACCGCGTCGGGACCGCGGCGCTTATTCGGGGGCGGCGCGTATTAACTTTTTTGTCCCAAATGCGGCGCTTATTCGGGGGCTGCGCTTGTTCGAGTAAATTCCGCCTAATTAAAAAAATTATGTAACCGCGCCTTTATTTATTTATTTTTTTTGTGCCGACACACACACTCCTAAGCAGACTGGGGGTAAAATGCAGACTGCAGACTAAGGATAAAATGCAGGCTAGGGGTTAGAATGGAGACTGCAGACTAGTAGAGGGGTAAAATGCAGAATGAAGACTGCAGACTGTAGACCAGCGGGAAAATGAGAGGAAAGACAACCAGAAAAATGTCTGCGCTCGTAGAAGTTCGTAGTAATCTACTAAAATCTATTTAATATGGTCAAAATGTTTGCATTTTTTTCGTGTTGCTATAGGAAAGTTAATTTACTAATTGGGGAGTAAGTTCAGTTTTTCCACCAAGGATCGTCCGGGAATACGTTGCTCATGAAAGAGTTTTGCTTCACCTTCAAGCCGTAGATTGTTCAGAATTTGATCGGACTACGCAAAACAACCTGTGTGTGATAAACGAATAAGTTCGGACGGGAGTTAATGTAGAGCTAATTATTTCATTAAGCGGAAGCTGTAGTGTTCCAAAGGATCTCTTTTTCCGAATGAATTTATTTGTGAACTAGCTGAGGTCGCTGGCTACATGTAGTTCATGGTCGCTCGTCGTAAGGACAGAAGAACTTATGGTACCTTGATCATGGATTGGTATCTAAGAATTCAATTAGTTAAAATGTTTACCTTTTGCTTTCCATTTTCGTCTTTTTCCTGATTTTTTAAAATGCATATTGTACTGAAAAAAAATTTGTGTGCGAGATAACGGAGTGAAACGTCTACCATAATGAAAACATTCTCTCAACGGAATTAGTACAATAGGTGGGTGACCGCCCGGGAACTATATGTATCCAGCGGAGTTTGACTTTTACCTCAGCTAGTTCGCAAATGAAGTTCATCCGTAGAAAAGCGATCTTTTGGAACACTACAGGTTCCGATTTAGCTCTACATTTACTCCCGTCCGAGTTTATTCGCTTGTTACACACAGGTTGTTTTGCGTAGTGGATCAATCTACGACTTGAAGTTGAAGCAAAACTCTTTTATGAAAAACGCATTCCGGAGAATCATTTGGTAGAAAAACTATTCTACTTCTCAGTTAGTAAACAAACTTTCCTATCAGAACACGAAAAAAGAAATGCAAACATTTTCACCAGATTTTAATGGATTTCTACGAACTTCTACGAGCGCAGACGTATTTCAATACAATACAATAATAATATTTATATAGCGCTTATCCGTTTAAGTGCTAAGCGCTTATTTCCGGTGTCCTAGTGGATTTGGACCCCCTCAGAATTGGACCCCCCCGGTCCAATTCCGCTAGCGAAAATGGACCCCCCGGTCCAGATCCTCTAGCCAATATGGACCCCTGTGTGAGTCCACTTTTGCTAGCGGATTTGTACCCCCTTCGCGGATTTGGACCCCCTGTAAAAACTTACGCTACCAAAACACTTCAACAGAAAATCTGGCTATTTGTATTTAAACCACCGAAACGGCTCTTTCGCTCTTCAGCCTTGCCAAGTTTTTTGGGTTTTAGAACACGGTAATTGTACGCAAAAGATTACTGTGCTATACGTAGAAGCGTAAAAGCTAATTTATTGAAAAGCTGCCGCGCATGAAACCGAAAATAAGATGTAGATTTCTCGTTCTAAAAACGTTCCGGGAGAGTGAAGACCTTCTTCTCAAAACTTGCCGTTTCAAAAGGAAATTATTGCCTTATTGAAGAGGGTCCAAATCCGCGAGAGGGGGTCCATATCCGCTGGCGGATTTGCCAAATCCACCGCGGGGGGGGGGGGGGGTCCGAATCCGCTGTGACACCGGCGGTCTATTCTCTCATTTTCCCCCTGGTCTGTAGTCTGCAAACTTCATTCTGCATTTTACCCCTAGTCTGCGGTCTCCATTCTGAATTTTACCCTTAGTCTGCAGTCTGCATGCATTTTACCCTCAGTCTGCTTTTTCCCCTGGTCCGCAGTCCGCAGTCCGCAGTCTTCGTCTTACACTGACCGTATTTGTATTTGCTGTGAGCGATTTGCACTGTATTTGTATTTGATGTGAACGATTTGTAATTTGCTGTGGTGGATTTGTAATTTGCTGTGAGCAATTTGAATTTGCTGTGAGTGATTTTTAATTTGCTGTGAGTGATTTGAATTTGCTGTGAGTGATTTGAATTTGTTGTGAGTGATTTGAATTTGATGTGAGCATTTTGTTTTGATGTGACAGTTGTGGGCCACCGTACACTCCAGTATTCTTGATCTCTGTTTAATTTTATGACTCTTATGTGGTTCATTGGTCGAGATTTTTTGCCGTTTTCAGAAGATATCCATTTCTCATATAAGGTAGACTATATTTTAACCTCTGTATCTTTCTTTTTCAGGATGGTTGTTCTTCAAATAGGAGCCTTCGACTCCAAACAACGTTTCATAGAATCACTCAGGAGTGCGTATGGGCAAGGGACGTTTCTTCTAGGAAGTAAGGTCACCTCTACAATCGTCCATGAATTTGCCTCGTACCTTAAAGAGGACTATTACTCGAGGGAGGACCCCAGGCAATTCAAAGAGGCGGAGTACATAGGCTACCAAGGAGGAACTTACTGGCTTCTTTCACCACTGGTAAGCTAAGTTTTGAAACGAGATGTCCGCATTCGTGTCATTCATCCGATTTTAAATAAATAAAGCTTACGTTGAAGACAAAATGTTTTTTTTCCTTTATGTGAAGATCCACATAGAGGGCAGATGTGCTCTTGCTCCACAGGAGCACAAGTACTAATCACAAATCAAGGGATCGCCCAGTATCAGCTCACCATAGATCAAGATCTCCTTGGCATCGACAACTTCAAAAAGTCATTCGAAAGGTAAAATTTCATTTAATTGAGCCAGTTTTTTCATTCATGTTAAACTGAGAGTAACATCAGCTATCCCAGAGCTGTGACAATTCAAATGGAGCCTGCCCATTCAATGTTAGGTTGGGGTGGGGGGGAGGGGGATAAGGTTGGGGGTGAAGGGGTGGTGGAGACATCTTGTGGGAATTTTTAGTTCGCAGTTGCTATAGCAACTGAGAACTATTGGGGCTGCCCTAGCGTCGTGTGGCGTTGCGTTGTGTTAACTGGCGTGAACTCTTTGGCAACAAGCCCACAAAGCCACAAGTAGAATCCTTCGAAGTGTATAAATAGGCAAGTTTTGACGGGCTCTTAACCAAGTTTTGCGCTGTCTCTGTGGATGAAGAATTAATCGGAGTGTTCGGATCCTCGAAAATACCGTAGATTTTGATTTGCAAAGACAACGCAGGAAGGAATCGGAAGGAAACGTTTACTCAGGTGCGTGTTAGGACTCGCTGGTCTTCAGTTTAGGTTGGCGTTCGCCAGCGGGTTAGGAACAGCTGGACGAGGAAAGAAATTGGTTGTTAAGTTTAATTGCTGTCGAAAAGATTGCGAAGAAGTCTTTTGTGTGTTGATGTTTGTGATCTACAAGTGCAAACATTTCTTTATGCATAAGTTGACTGGGGGAGATTATTGGTCAAAGTCCACGAAAGGCGATTGTGTACGTTTTCATTTGGTACGGGTTTAAGTTATAAACTATCAAAAAATCATCCACATCTTACAGATGTTCAAGGCTTTATTTACAGCTTTCAGTGTGAGTTTTATGCGGTTTACTTTGAACTTATATATATGTTGCTCGGAATTGTTATCAAGCTGTTTTCCTATCAAAAAAGATATTGGGTGTGCATTGTTAATTATTGAATTTCAGCTTCCAGTTTTTAATCATTCAAATGTCATTATTGCATTTCTTCATTTGGAAGTTATTTAAAAGTTGCACACCCAATAACAACTTGCACACTCAATGTCAGATTGCACAGCCAATACTATGTTGCACATCCAATATGATATTGCACATCTAATGTTTACTTGCACACCCAATGTCATGTTGCACACCCAATGACAACTCCTGAGCGTGCTGGCAAAATACCTAACCGCTGACCAGTGGAGCGACAGCGGTTTGCAAACGCGTTGAGAAACAGTGTCTAGTATGCTCTAGGAAATAAGTTGGAAATTAATTACTGGGAACTTAAGGTCTGACAAAAAAAATTACATTTATTTCACAATCGATAGAGTAGAGCACATGTACATTTTGTCCCTAAGTGCAAAAGAATTCAGCGTGGAAGCAGAATTATTTTCGCTCCTTTCCAAAGCCTGGTACATCGTAGGCGGTGACCTCTGATAAAATATTGAAGGGAGATCGCGGACGACCTCATTACAATACAACAAGGCAGCAGTTGGAGTATTATAAGCAGTACGAAGTCACGGCAGTGGAAATGGCTACCATCCGTAGTGTCAGTGAGGCAACAGGGAGAGGGAGACTGCAGGAGTACGAGATGTGCATGTCAGATTGATACACGCCTCTGTCTGGACTCAGAAGGAGTATATCCATGTTCCGAGTCAAATGACCTAGCCAGCTATTTACCGGCCGGCCACAAAAGAGCCTAGCCTTATTTCTTCTGCAATTCTTAAAGGTTTTACAAATGTGCCGCTTATAGAACTGCCGGTTGCTTATTTTCAAGTCTATAAATGCTGACTGCTCTGAAAATAAATGTTCATTTCTTAAATAATTCCGACAGCTTTCACTTGAATAAAAGCTATTCGCATGTGACTAGAATTACATGTTAAAGGTAAACATTTTATTCCTCACTGAAGTCCACATAAGTTAATTCGTCCTTCAACAACAACAACAACAACAAAACCTTTATTTAGACACGATGAGGTAAAAAAGCTACATAGCTTGTGGGGTCGTGTGTAGATAAAACATTAATACTAGTAGATAAAAACATTAAACTATATTGAGGTAAAAAACGCTAAACCAATCGCTAAAAATAGATAAATTGCTAAAATTGTTACAGCGATAAAAAGATAGAAAGCGCTAAGAACTCTTACAATAGAGGTTGTTAAAATCGTATTTTTAATTATGTTCCACGTGTTCATCATTTTGATAAAACTCCTGAGGGATATTGCTTCGTGACACTCTCGCGGTAAAAGTTTCCAGAGCACTGCCCCTCTGTAAGATGTTGAAAGTTTCATGGAATTGGTGTTAAATGATGGGGGAATTAATAAATGTTTTTTTTTCTAAAATTGTACGAGTGTTGAAACTTGGTTACAAGACGAGCCATGCAGGAGGGGGAGTCATTATGGTAGATCTTATAAATAAGTTTCAGAATCGAAAGTTTGTACGTATTTCTTAAAGTGTCCCATTTGGCGCGGTCAAGGACTTCAGTTGATGGCATGTCTTTTGGTAGGTTAAAAAGGATCCTTGCTGCTCTACAATGAAACCTTTCAAGTGCGTCAAAGTCGTCTTGACGACTCATGCCCTCCCCCCCCCCCCCAGACGGTTATACCGTACGTGACTGACGGGATTATGACTTTGTAGTATAACTTTAAAAGAACTTGCTTAGGTAAAAACCTACACTTCTTAATAAGGCTTAGTTTATTTGCAAAGTTCTTCTTTAGGTTATTGACCTGTGGAGACCAGCTCAGTTTGTCATCTATGTCAACGCCTGGGAGTCGGCTATGTTTAACCCAATTAAGGCAGTTCCCTCCTAGCAGTATTGGAGGAAGGGGGCAAGTGATAGATCCTTTGTGGATAAGCATACATTCCGACTTTTTCGGGTGGGGAGTGAGCTTGTTGGTAGTGCACCAGGCGTATAATTCTTTAAGTGATTGATTAGGGGCTGCTGAGACTTCCTCTATACTGTTTCCAATACAGTAAAGAGTAGTGTCGTCTGCGTACATGTACACGGCGGCTGACTGTACAGACTCCACGAGATCGCTTGTATACAGGACGAACAACGTCGGCCCCAGAACACTACCTTGTGGAACGCCGGATGCCACAGGGCTGTAGCTAGATCTCTGTCCGTTCAGGACCGTATACTGTGACCTGGACGTTAGATAACTCGTTAACCATGCTAGTAGGGGGCCGCATATACCATATTTGCACTGGAGCTTTGACAATAGAATTTCGTGATTAACGCAGTCAAACGCTTTCTTGAAATCAATAAATGCTACGCCTACCACTAGGCCGGAGTCCACGGCTTGCCTCCAGGTTTCCGTTAGATATACGAGGAGGAGTTCGGTGGAATGACCCTTGCGGTACGCCCATTGGTTATCCGTTACTTGGTGGTTAGCGTTGAACACGTGGTCCACGATTATGTCATCGATGCATGACTCCATAATCTTACTGGGTACACTTAGGATGGACAAGGGCCTGTAGTTTCCTCTGTCTGTCTCGTCGTCCTTTTTGTAAACTGCTGTCAGTTTGGCTGTTTTCCACTCTGTGTAGACAGTGCCCCACTTTAGGCTTAGGGCAAACAGAGCGGTCAGGGGTAGGGAGATGGTTTCCTCGGCTAGTTTTAGCAACCTCGGAGCAATATTATCGGGGCCGGTTGCTTTGTTTCCTTTCCTCCCCTATTAAAAACTTCACATTAGTGGAAATTATTAGCTGCTATTAGAAGTTCTTGCAAATTGTAGGTGGAATGTAATCATTGTGCTTTTCTCTCATGCTTTTTTGATTGCGTGACGGGCCCTCAAAACGTCTGCGTTGGAGGCTAGTAAATTTTATGAATGAAATTACCCTTTCAAGAATCAAAACAACTTCCAGCTAAATGGAAAGGTGACATATGACCATAATTTAAGTAATTTCTTCATTTCTCAAGCCCCAGCCTCAGCCTCGTTTGTGAAATCATAGCCGACTTTGTGCAAATAGCTTGTGAATTATGTCATTTGATCACACGCTCCTTCGTCTTGATGATTTTGCTGTCTAAAAGGACAGTGGAACGAAAATTACATTTTCCTAAATGAATAATTCTTCTATTTTAAAAAATCAACTTCTGTTAAACTGATACTGTGATTTAATTTACTTTTGCATATTAAAGTCTTGGCGGCTTCTTATTTCATTTACACGAGAACAAAAATTTGAGGAGATTAACGAAAATGTTTACGCCAGATGAGTACCATGTTGCAAAATCTAGCAGTCGGAGCTGTGAATGGACGACGAACGGTCGATGCGAAGTTTTCTGCCCTGCTTGTGCGTGGATTTCAGCTAGTACAGAGAAATTTTCTATTGGCGCGGACTCGGAGTTGACTCGGTCCATGGTCAACCGGTAAACCCCAGACAATGTAACAATGTGTAACAATCTGACATGGACATCTCTCACACTCCCTGTTGCCACACTGGCACCACACATGGCTGCCAATTGGCAGCCAATTCCACTGCCTTGAAGCCGTACTGCTTATAATACTCCAATTACTGCCTTGCTGTTTTTGTAACGAGGTCGTGACCCGCGATCTTCCATAAATATTTTATCAGAGGTCACCGCGTAGGATATACTAGGCTAAAATAATTCTGCTTCCACGCTGAATACTTGTACACTTAGGGACAAAATGTACATGTGTTCTATTCTATCGATTGTGAAGTAAATGTAATTTAATTCGTCCGACCTTAAGTTCCCAGTAATTTTCCAGCTTATTTCCTAGGGCATGCTACGACAGACACTGTTCCTCACCGCGTTTGCAAAGTTAGACCGTCGCTCCACTGGTCAGCGGTTAGGTATTTTACCAGCACGCTCAGGAGATGTCATTGGGTGTGCAACATGACATTGGCTGTGCAAGTAAACATTAGATGTGCAATGTCATATTGGATGTGCAACATAGTATTGGCTGTGCAATCTGACATTGAGTGTGCAAGTTGTCATTGGGTGTGCAACTTTTAAATAATTACCAAATGAAGAAATGCAATAATTACATTTGAATGATTAAAAATTGGAAGCTGAAATTCAATAATTAACAATGCACACCCAATATCTTTTTTGATAGGAAAACAGCTTGATAAATTATCAGCCAGTCGGGATTTTCCCCGTACGTGCGTATTTAATAAATTAAATATTCCATGCATTATTGCCAGAAGAGTCGTGACTCTTTCCCGTTATTGAGCTCTCCAGAATCGACCGTTATTGAAATGTTTTTGGTTTCTGTAATTCATGTCAGTTTAATTTCGTAGTTCCCACAGTTGAATGTATTCGTGGTTATGACATTGATCTGACGATTTGACTCGTTATTCTGAACTTCCAAAATGATGTTTGTTCTTTGATGATCATCAGAACGATTCTTGAAATCCTTCTCATTTAGCTCCAAAAATGTTTTGTGTTTTCTTTCGCTTAGCCTTTTAGAACGATCTAATTCGTGAGCTTTTCCTGGCACGAAAAGTTATTTAAATTTGATTTTCATAATTCAATTAGTACAATGTTTACATAGGTGCAAGTTGGCATGATTTCTGACACGAAAGTATAATTGTCAATTTCAGGTTTTTAAATAAACTCAAACAACTTGTACACACGCAAAAACTAGCTCAACGTCTGTTTCTCTATAATTATGTAAGTATTCTTAATTCTACATTCATTCTATTATTACGAAAAAAACAGACGATTTCCCAGACTTATGATAGCATATTTCTTTTCAAATACGAGGCTACTTTTTCTAAACCCGTCAATCGTGGTCTCCCCGTTATTCTTTAATTTTGAGCTGCCTGTTAACCATTTAATGGTGTCGCCCTCTATCATGCAACCACATCCTGCTCCTGATAACCCACTGATATACACTGAACAACAAAGACAGCGGAGGCAAAATAGTAGTAACATCTAAAAAATGACTGCGAACTATCCGAACGGATCCGCTCGTTATTGTTTGGGAACAGTTGTTTAAAAAAAGATCTATATTTCTACAGGAGAGTTATAGTGAGTCATATATAATACATTTTTATTTCCAACATTTTATTATATTCCATTTTCTTTTATCTCCAACCTATAGCCTTATATTACTGAAGTGTATTATTTACATACTGAATATAGCTTTAAGACAACCTGATATGTTTTGGTAACAGAAATAACATGGAAAAACTGAAACTGAAACTATTGCTACTTGTTAATAACTTCTTCCTCAGATTTCATGACCTGTCGCGGCATTTTGGACAAAATTCAATTGCATTCCAACTAGCTTCTGCATTTACTGTTGGGAGGATTTTGCAGAACTCTGCTTTTCCAAATGAAGTTTGGAGTAAGTATTTTGTCACATAATTTAATTCAATATATATTTCAAAGAAAGAGGTGCCTGGAAGAAAGTGCCAACAGAATGGGGAGGAGGTGCACTTCAAACCCTGGCCCTGTTTAAGTCAAAATCCTCTCATGTAAACATGACATCATAGAACTAGATGGTAAAAAAATCGTTGCTACCACAACTGAAGACTCACTCAAGGATTCCAGTCCAGTAAGACACCCTGTTAAGGAAGCTGAATAGTGGTATACCTTGTTTAAGACACAATACCCTGAAAACTATACCCTGTTGAATGGCACATACCCGTCTAGGTCATATGATGGTCACCTGGTTAGTGCCCCCCCCCCCCCCCAAGCCTTTCCCACCCCTCAGCTTAATCTCCTGACATGACATGTAATTTTTATATCTAATTTATAGTTTTATTTAAATGCTATTAATGTACTTCACGATATGCATAATTTTGCTTTGAAATTGAAATGACTGACCAATATGTTTCACATGAAAGCTCCCTTGGAATGATATACTCAGAGTCAAAGTGTGTAGGGAATTAAGTCTTTGAGCTTGTACTTAATTGGCCTAGGTCAAGGCATACCAAACCGAGTACATCTCATGTTTTTAAGTGGAGGAAATCAGATGGTGTGTGGCACTTCAGCGTTAATGTATTGCTTTTCATTATCATTTTTAATTTTTTGGTTATAATATTTGCCCTAATGCTTCTAAGGTATTGATTCAGGTGCACACCAGAATCTGTGTAAATAAATGAAATTAAAAAATTTCACGTGCAGAAAAGAAAAACTTGTTAAGTGTAAAAGTAGAATAAGCCCCAAATTTTAGAAGCTTACATAAAATTATTGCACCTGACAAAGGATTGTTCTAACATTTAAACTTTTTAGTATATTTTGCAACATCAAGCATGCTGTTTTGTGAATTAATGAATATAATAATTGTAATAATTTTTATTTATTTGTTTTTGTTTTGGCAGAAAAAAAATGCAACAGAGTTTAACGAACTCAAATGGTGTTGTGCTTATTGATGATCCGGATATCAACAAGCCATTTGGAGAGTTTCTTCTACAAGTTCAGGGGTGGTTGATGTCTGGTTCAAACAAAGAGGGGATAAGTGCTCAACGAGCAGCAGCTTTATTTCGTCCAATTCCCCTGAAATAGCACGGTATGGAAGATTGTCAAGCATAACCTTAAGTGTGTCAAGCGTACTGAAAGGTGTTATTTTGTCATTAAGAAGTATTTTCTGTGCTAACGTTAAGTGTCATCCCAAACAACACTACAACAGCCTTCACACGGAGCCCCTTTAAATGTTAAATTGAATGAATTAATAATATTCATGGTTCACATGATGTCAAATTGACTGAAATCTTATTTTAAATTAAGTGGCATTATAAATTGTCCAAACCCATGAGTCACGTAATTTTGTTATAAATTAGAGTCAATTTTAAGTGAAATGTGGAGCCTGTATTTTGGAGCCCTAGGTCACTGAAAAATCTAAGGTCTGGAATGACTAGATCACTGCTTAAAATTTATAGGTCCCAGCAATGTCCTACAGTAAATCTCTTTAGGCCTAAAAAGTAATAACACAATAACATCATGTGGCTTAAGTAGCTTCTTCTTCTTCTTTTTTTAATATTCCCCAGAATCATGGGTCGTGTCATAAGATTCAATTACCATTACGAACAAAGAGAGGGCTTCCGCCCCCACATGATGGCTGGATCCTGGAGAATGTATTGGTGCCCCACATGGAAGAAAACAAGGTAATTTATATTGACTTAAATCGTGTGTCAATCAATAATTTTATTGGTTAATTTATTAGTTCATTTTTTATTGGTCAATTTTCATTACTCTGCAGTATATAATTCTGTACTGTGCACTAATTACTTAATTTCATAGTACAAAAATAAATTAAAGGTGTTCAGCGAACAACAACATTTTCATCATAAAGATTTAATATAATAATACGTAAGTCTCATAATTAAAGAGGTGCCTGAAATATAGCCCAAAGTGACTTGTACTAAAATGTTATCTAGCTGCTCCTTTCAGCTTACTTAACATATGAGAATATTAGATCAAAGTCACAATACATCTTATTCCACACTCCCCTTCAGACCCACTTTTATGAAAAAGAGTGGGAAAAAATGAAGTAAAAATCATTAAAGGCATGGCCATTGTGTTATTGTTATTACTAAAACGTTTAGAACTTCTGCTATTTTCCCAGGCTGATAATACTTAATGTGTGTAATTTTTAATTTCTCTGTTTCCAGGGACTTCTCTTGGCATGGGCAATTTTTTATTTTCATGTCTGGGCAAAGGTGTATAAAAATTCTGCAGTCCTTGTGCAGAAAATTTTTCAACGACTATTTCAAGAATACATGCAGCAAAGATGGTTGAAGGGACTATCAACCGTAGTTTTAGCCAACACTTTGGTAAGTTAATGTTTGGGAGACATTTCATTTTGGATATATTATTGGTAATATCACAATGCTTTTAAAGCAATTGCTGGTAAAAAATTTTTTAACTTAACAATCTTGTGAGCATTAGAGTCATACTATAAAACCTCTAAACAACAGCCACTGTATGTTGCCAAAATAACTATTTTGGTGACCATTATGTACAGATATAGACACAAGAGGAGTACATTATGGTCCCAAATGAAAGAATTCACAGAAGACTATACATCTTTAATGACTCTGAAACGCGTTCCAAACTAAAATGCGTTTTTCCAAACTCCAAAATTCCGTCATAAAGCCCAATTTCGCACGGAATAAAATGCAATGTCCGCCAGAAATGTACGATACTCGACTGCAAACAAACCATTAGTTCGAGTAATACCCTGTTAACACGACGAAATCACATTTTTTAACCGTTGTTGTAATTAACCACGTTTATTCTGAACACAATTTTACAGTAAAAATCTACAGTTAAAATTGAGCGGAATGGATGGAGACAAAAAATGACCTGTAAAATTGCAGCATAGCAAAGGTAGTCTCATCCAAAGGCCTAACAGCTGCAGATAAACTCTAGAAGAGTAACTCTAAAGCAAATGAATGATGCAGAAATTCTGCAACTTCGCTGGGTGGCTTGAAGACGTTGGATGCAGAAATTCTGCACAACCTTATTTTTCGCGTAATTCACTACTGTACCGACAACAAATGGATGATGCAGAAATTCTGCATCTCAATACGGTGGCTTGAAAACTGTGGATGCAGAAATTCTGCATGACCTTTTTTTGCGCTTAATTCTCTACCTTATCTACAACAAATGAATGATGCAGAGATTCTGCATCTCAAATCGGTGGCTTGAAAACTGTGGATGCAGAAATTCTGCATGACCTTTTTCCGCTGAATTCACTACCTTATCTACAACAAATGAATGATGCAGAAATTCTGCATCTCAAATCAGTGGCTTGAAAAATGTGGATGCAGAAATTCTGCATGACCTTATTTTCCACTTAATTTACCACCTTATCTACAACAAATGAATGATGCAGAAATTCTGCATCTCAAATCCGTATCGGTGGCTTGAAAACTGTGGATGCAGAAATTCTGCATGACCTTTTTTCCACTCAATTCACTACGACTTCTACAACAACTGAATAATGCAGAAATTCTGCATCTCAAATCAGTGGCTTGAAAAATTTGGATGCAGAAAATCTGCACAACCTTTTTTTCCGCTTACAGCTGTAATTTAGTACTGTCCCGATAACAAATGAATGATGCAGAAATTCTGTATCTCAACTAATATACTCATAAGTGTAAGTGGCTTGAAAAATTTTGATCCAAATAATTCTACACAATCTTATCTTCCACTTAATTCGCTATTGTACAGGCATCCACAACAAATCAATGAAACAGAAATTCTGCAACGTAACCTAGTGGCTTGAACAAATGGATGCAAAATATTTCGGCACCCACCCCAGGTACACAGGTTAGGGACCATTCATTTTTTATGAGGAAGGGGGACTGGTGGGATTTGAGGGGGGCCATGCAAAAGAATATGGCTTCAAAGGGGGGGCCAGCCGGAAAAATATGGTGTGTGAAGGGGGGGGGGGTCACCAAAAAAATTTCCTTTAAGTTTAGTAGTGACAGCATCTGTAATAATGCAAACATCAGTGACAGAAGGCCAACAATAGCGATTCTAAAGTTCTGAAAATTCAAATTTTCCTAAGGGAGAATGCCCCAGAGCCCCCTACTTTATTATACACCCAACGGCAACTCTACCCCACCAACTGTTTCATTACAAAATACAGCCAGGGGAATGTCAACTCTTTTTTGGCCTCTGCTGGTCTGAATCTAAAACAACTGATAACAGTGTGCAAAATAGTGCTTTAAACCGGCCTTAATTGTCTGTTTATTTACTTCAGAATGCACCAAATTGCATTAGAGCATCTCTAGATTTTCAAATTTTCCAGGGGAAGATACCCCTGGAACCCCTACCAGAAAATTACCTCTAGTGCATGTCAACAAAGACATTTACTCCTGCAGGACTTGAGTGTTAAAATTGACTGTTTCATTTAAGCTTGATAAGTTTCAGATTTACTTTATCACTTTTCCCTTTTTTTTCCTTATTTTTTTTGGGGGGGTTCATCTCAAATATTTAGGACTACAAGGGCGGGCCAGGTGAAAAATTTCTAATGTAGAGGGGGGGTCATTATATTTTACAGGTACTACCCATCAAATCCCACCAGCCCCTCCCCCTACCCCATAAAAAATGAATGGTCCCTCACTTGGTCAGAAAAATGCAAAAATGCTGCCTTTCGGACATGTAGAAACATGATTCGAGCTAGAGGAAGAAGTCAAAACAATGAAAATTTACATGTATAGATTACTAATTTTGAAGTAAATTCTGGAAAAATTTTACACCCTTTCCTTCGTAAAATGCAATAAGTATAAGGAAAAAATATTATTTGCTGCTTAATTATTGCTGATACAGGGTGTATGTATCTATTTGAGCCCTGATCAGCTAGGTGTATATTCATACAGCAGTAATGATTTTTGAAATAAAATGGAAGAAATCTGCTAAGTTCAGCAAATAGGTGACTTACAGGTGTACACCCTGTGCAGAAGTAGGCCTTACTGCATACATTTCATGTCTGTGTCAGACAAATTCCCTTATCAGATCTAACTGTTTCACCATGGTCTGGCACAAATCATGAAGTAAAAGCAAAATCCTTTCGCTGATTCATTTGTATTCTTAGAATACACTGACGTAGTTCATGTATACCTCGCCACTGATCAAACCAAACGAGACTGTGCCCACACACCAGGAGGCACTGCGTTAAGCCTCAGTAACATTTTCGGCCCAAAATGTACAGTTTCAGGAGCCCGATAGTATACGCTGTAACAGAAGAAAGAAAAAAGACAGACAATTAATGTATTATAATGAGGAGGCTGAGGAGAGAGCCAACCTTGGCCATTATGATACTTACAGGCTGTAAGCCATTTTTGCTTACAGTAGTCAGCTATTTCATGTGTTGTGAATCGGTAACCCCTTAAAACCATTTAACTTGTCATCAAAGCACAAGATAACCAGGGCATGAATTGTGCCTAATACATCCACCACTGTGCCTAAATTTTCCTCACTGTTAACTTTATCCTGAGTTGAAGCATTACAGCCCTATGTAGGGGATTGTTTGCCACTGTATTTTTGTTTTGTTTTTGTCTGTTTGTTTTTTGTTATTTATTATTATTTTTTTTGCCTGCTTTGAAACTGATGCTCAAGCTGCTTTTATTTTTTAATATTGTCAATATAGATAAAATTATCATAAACAATGAGCATATCCCATTTTGTAACACAGTGCCCTTGTATGACAACTATATGTGATGCAGTTGCACTGTTCACTAGGGGTTTTACCCTTGGGTAATTTACAATGTATCAGTGAGTAACTGCAGCCGGGAAGTGAATCAAAGTGAATCATGAGTTAAAATGTTGCTCACCTGTTCTGAATGTTCTAGACGTCAGAGAGTGAATCAGAGTTGTATCTCCCAAAACAAAGGGAATAAGGCATGGTTTGGTGGCGTGTTTCTTCACTCTTTATGTGACAAGGCCTTTCAAACCTGACCACCACTATAAACTGTAGCATGCTAATCAGTAAATAAATATATAAAACCATGAATAAAAAATTATTGAATGAGGTTTTTGTGATCATACAGTGGAATAATCAAGGTCTCTGTAAGTGTTATCAGCCAAGGCCAAAGCCGGATATCACAATAACTAAATCTAATAACTGAAGGGGTGCCTGGAATAACGTCCCAAGTGACTTCTGATTAACTGGTAAATTCTCCTTTCAACCCTTTCCTTGTGTCTGTTTGTAAAATTAATCAAAGGGAGAATTTGACATTAGTTTAGAAGTCACTTAGGGCCTTATTCCACGCACCTCTTCAATGTTTTAATATACATGTAAACCATATATATTTTTTTTTTGGCTGGGTGTAAATTTGGCACTCACCACCCATGTACTTGATATGGGCACAGGGAAAGGGAGGGAGGGGGGGGGGTATTCCAAGAGACTTCTGTACACTGAAGGTCATGTAATATTAACTTTCTCAATCTAGCAAACTACAGACTAGGGCAATTGCTCTTTGTCTTTTCATAAACCATGTATACATACACCTGTGAAGAAGACGAAATTAGAAAGAAACAGTTCTTGGGTAATATCACATGACCTACATGTTCATTGAAAAAAAAACAAACAAACAAACATTCCAGCTATAAAATATACAGGACGTCCATTGATCGGCGCCTAATTATTATTAATATTGAACAGAGTAAATTAAATCATTTAAATGGATTGAAAGCAGACTCTTACCTTTCATTTACCATACTAGCATTTTAACAGGCCACACTCCTGTGCCTGAGCTATAAAAACTCAACTGGACTGACAACGAAGTCGATGTCTGCAATTCATGTAGACAACGTGTAACGACTTGGTCTTGTTTTAGGAATTGATTCGAATAGAGACATTTAAGAAGTAGACATTTCAGTGTTTCATTTATGACGCGTGCCGCTGATTATACATTCTGCAGTCGCGGTAAATATCAAGTTTCAAAAGCACATGGTCTGTTTTGAGTTCGTTTTAGTGTGTTCGAAGTTCATTTTAGTGTCGAGCAATATTTCATTTCTTATTAGCGGAACAAGGCACGAAAAACTTGTAAGTATCGATCGGTTTTCATTTAGCTTTCTTATCCTTTGTGATTCAGTTGTTATTTTGGTTTATTTAGCGGATTTATGCATTTGATTTCAGTGAACCGTTGTTCATGTAATAAAGGACGTTTGCAGTTCAGCGCATCTCGAGTTTTACTTGTTGCCGCTTTCCTGTAGTGAACATTGGGTTCCTACATTATTCAAAGTTTTTCATGGCGTCGCAAGATCATGAGATGCCAGATGGAGCGAAAGGTACGTCGCTCCCACAAGTTCAAGAGGAAATATCGTCGAGCGAAGATCCTCGCGTCGAAACAACAGCTAATTATGTTCCACCATCCGAAACTGCGGGTTTAGAAAGTAATCTTACCTCAAGGCAGAGAGTGCCGTCGAAATTTATGGATACGGATGAAGTTCGAATCGAAAGAGCTATTGATTTAAAGGCAAAAAGAGCGGGACATTTGGGGGACGTGAGAAGGAGGTTAAAATTTATACAAGGACTTCTGTCCGAACATGCGAGCGAACACGAAGTGATAAAAGGTGTCGAAGATTACGAGCGTGCATTCCACAAGTTTGTAGACTCCCACGAAACCTACTTAAGCTTTGAAGATAATGAAGGAATGAGAACTGTGGCGAACGAAAGTTACGAGAATGAAAAGGAGTGCAAATTCCGCCTCGAAGTAGAGCTCAGCGCGTGGAAATATAAGGCTAAAAACGACACGAGAGGAAGGTCCAAGTCTGGTCACAAATCACATCGGTCGAGTAAAACCGGGAAGAGTTCCCGTACCAGTTCGAGTAGCGTGAGAGAGAAGCGAAGATTGCTTGAAGAAGCACGGCTGAAAGTGGAAGCACTTGAACAAAGGCAGAGCCTGGAGCGTCGCTTAGAAGAGGAAGAAGCTGAGTTTCAGAAGAGAGAGCTTGAAATCGCTAAGGAAAGGGAACGAAACAAGGCTGAGATGGCAAGGAAAATTGAAAGGATGCAGGTGGAAATGGAACTAAAGAAGGCTGCTGTGGACCTCGAGATTGAGCAAGAGGAATTGCAGACCGAGCGCTCGGACGACGAAACTGTAAGTGAGATAATTCCACCATTAAATCCAGAGTTGAACCTCACACACCACTAAGGCCTTTCAGTTTACCACAAGACACACACCTTATCCCGCATCCCCCATCTGATGTACAAACAACCAGAACTAAGGCTTTGAAAGCTGAGCATGAGGTGTCATCGGTATCGGCATTTTCTCAAAGTGACATGGATCCCCCATACGTACCACTTCCCAACCCTGCTTCTCAGCCGAAAGAGACCAGGCGAAAGTCTTCAGTAAGAGTAGATGTAGATGATTTCAAACCGTTTGTGACCAAGGATGAGAAGAGTTCGCCCACCGATAAGTTCAAAGGTGAGCTTCGAACCCCTCAGCCAAGTCACACTCAGCTTGAGCAAGTATTGTTACAAACACTTCAGCACCTTACACAGCAACCAGCCAGCCAAGTGCCACACCCCCCGTCAGTAGAACTTGCAGATAAAGCGCCATGGCAAGCAATTGCAGAGGCACTTAAACAAGGTCCCACTCTACCGAAAATTGAGTTGATGAAGTTTGGGGGAGACCCTTCCGAGTATGGAGAATTTGTTGCCAATTTCCGCGACCACATTGAGAGTCAGGTGTCCGATGATTCGCAAAGATTGACCCGTCTACTCGCGCAGTGTGTTGGAAAGGCGCGAGAGGCTATAAAAAGCTGTGTCAACCTTCCTACTGGTCAGAGGTATGGTGAAGCGTGGAAAACTCTGTCAAAGAATTTTGGACAGCCTCACATGGTGGCTGATGCACACATGAAAAGGTTAAGAGAATACAACCTTAGAAGAGTTGATGCCGCAAGTCTGATGGATTTTGCGAGAAAACTTGAAGATACCAAACGAGTGTTAACGAGTATGGGACCACTTTACGTAAGCCGCCTCGACAATGAAGATACGATTCTTATGCTGATGAAAAAGTTACCTGATGAAGGCTTGAAACGGAAATGGACAGACGTTGCTGGAGACCTTATTTGTTCTAAGGGACAAGTTTACTTTTCTGATTTTGTGAATTTCATACAAAAACGAGCAGATCGATTAAACAACCGTTTTGGCCAGGAACTGAAGTCGTCACTGCCTCAGCATGAAAAGGAAAGAAGACATGGAAACAAAGACAAACAAGATCTGCCATTTAAAGCTACAACCCTAGCTACCCAGAGCAGGGGAAACAGAAAGTCTGCTAGTACTGGCTCAGCCACCTTGAAGTGTTATCAATGTTCCGGACCGCATGCAATTTGGCAGTGTGAGACCTTTAAGAATGCATCTTACGAAGATCGGTCACGAACTGTACAACAGAAGAAGCTGTGTGGAAGTTGCCTTTCGTATGGACACTTCTCAAGATCTTGTCCGAAGGGATTTTCTTGTCGGAAATCGGGTTGTGGAAAAAAGCACCATTTCCTTCTTTACCCGCCAGACCGCGAAGAGACTGACGACCGTGTAGTAGAACAAGAAAGTGCTAATCAGCAACCAGTCATTCGTGGCCAAAGCTCAGTTGGTGGAACAGCTGCGACACTCACTGAATCCAACCATCCCCCGGTTATCGAATCCAGTACCTTTGCCGTATCCAGAGATTCTGCTCCAGTGGAAGCCTCAACCAGCGGTCGACCGAGGGTCTGCTTCAAGGTCGTCCCAGTAAGAGTCAGTGGGCCAGGTGGGAACAAGCAGCTAACAACATACGCCTTCCTAGACAGCGGATCAGACACTACACTCTGCTTGGAAAGTCTTGTAGAAGAATTAAGCCTTGAATGTGAGCCTACTGATTTCACCCTTTCAACAGTCAATTATTAAGGGAAGGAACGTGGTCACCAAGCCCGCTTGGATATAGAAGCACTTGACGGGAAAACGAAGTTCACACTCGATCGGGTTCTGACAATGGAGAGCCTACCCATTGGAGAGAGACATTTCGCCAACAATAGAGAATTGACAAAATGGCCACACCTTGATGGCGTCAGTCTTCCCGAAATAGAAGGGCATCGAGTCTCCATCCTTATTGGCAGCGACCGACCGGATATTATCGATGACAATTCTGAAATCAGAAGAGGAGCTAGGGGCCAGCCCTATGCTGTAAATACTCCCTTAGGATGGACGGTGTACGGCCCAATGGGTGAACCTAACAGCAATGGCATCCATGTCAATTTCGTAAGGAGTGATCATGAAGAGATGTTAAGTCAGCAGTTGGAACGTTTGTACAATACCGAGTTCAAAGATACCCTTGTGGATGTTGAAGAGAGTTTGTCGTTCGAAGACCAAAGAGCGAAGCAGATTATGGATCAATCAGCGGTTCTTGTTAATGGACATTATCAGCTCAAGCTGCCATTCCGGCATAGTCCTCCCTGCTTACCTGATAGTCTACCAGTGGCAAAGAAGAGATTGTATTGGCTGAAAAAGAGAATGGAAAGAGACCCTGAGTTCCACAAGCAATATGCAAGCGTTATCCAGAAATACCAGGAAGAAGGATCTTCACGTCAAGTCCCTGATGAAGAAATTTCTTCCCTCAAACCCATTTGGTACCTACCACATCACGCTGTTTGGCACCCGAGAAAACCTGAAGAGCCGAGAGTGGTATTCGATTGTGCCTGCAAGTCCAGCAGTGTCTCGTTGAACAATCAGTTGTTGCAGGGACCAGAGAACACAAGCTCACTGATAGGAGTCATTCTGAGATTTAGAGTTAACAGTGTAGCCGTGGCAGCTGACATTAAGCGGATGTTCCATCAGGTGTTTGTGTCTCCTGAAGGCCGGGGCGCTCTTTGCTATCTGTGGTGGCCGGATGGAGATTTGACAAAGGACCCGAAGACCTTTCAGATGTTAGTTCATATCTTTGGAGCTACCTCATCACCCAGCATTTGTGGTTACGCATTACGGCGAACAGCTGCCGATTACAGCAAAGGTTTCTCCTCACAGACCATTGACGCAGTCATGAGAGACTTTTATGTCGATGACCTGCTCAAGTCCTTCGAAACGACCGGCCAGGCAGTGGAAATTACAAAGGAGCTACAGGAACTGCTAGCGAAAGGAGGATTCCAGCTGACCAAAGTTATGTCCAATGAGCGCGAAGTCCTAAATGCATTCCCACCTGAACATCGAGCACCAGCTGTCAAGGACTTAGATCTCAATCTCAACAGTCTACCCATGGACCAAGCCCTAGGAATCCATTGGGACGTGGAGGCAGACACCTTCAACCTAGTTGTTAGTGATAAATCCCATCCAGAGACCCGGAAAGGCGTCCTGTCGTCGATTGCAACAATTTATGATCCCCTTGGTTTGGTTGGTCCCCTAATCCTGCCTGGAAGAGAGATCAACCAAGAGCTATGCAGATTAAAGTATGACTGGAATGACAGGCTCCCTGATGAACTGGCAGTGAAGTGGAGAGATTGGGAGAAAGGACTCGCAAGCCTCACCGGTTACAGTATCCCTCGATCCTTTACTCCCCGAGACTTTGGAGAAGTAGAAAGAGCTGAACTCCATCACTTCGCAGACGCTTCTGAAGGACATGGATATGGGACAGTAACTTACCTGCGCTTCGTTAACAAAGAAGGGAGCATCCACAACAGTTTCCTCATGGGCAAGTCGCGAGTGAGGCCTCTAAGAAGTGGTATCAGCGTGCCTAAGATGGAGTTGACCGCTGCCACCTTGTTGATCAAGATGGACAAGCTCATTATGCGAGAGTTGGAAGGTCGCATCAAGATCCACAGCGTCACCTTCTGGACCGATTCAATGATTGTCCTGAGGTACATTTTCAATGAGACGAAAAGATTTGTCACCTTCGTCGCCAATCGCGTTGCTGTCATCAGAGAAGGATCAAGGCCCTCACAATGGCGTCACGTTAGGTCAGAAGCAAACCCGGCTGATTTGGCCTCGAGAGGAATAAAGGCCTCTGAAACCAAGAAGTTAGAAGTGTGGAAACATGGCCCAGAATTTCTGTGGAAAGATCAAAAGGAGTGGCCGCAGCAACCCACTGCTCTCCATCAAGAACTATCAGACCAGGATGAGGGAGTTAAGAAAGAGAAGATCACTGTTAATGCATGTGCCGAGAAAGAAGACTTCTGGGACACTTTATTTGAAAGATTCTCAACATGGGAGAAGTTAAGAAGAGTGGTAGCCTGGATCATTCGAGGAGCCCGTAAGCTGTTGCAGTTGCGAACGAAGCCAGTGGCAGCCACTATTTCGCTTATAAACCCTGAGGAGAAGGTTCCCCACCTCCTATTGTTAGATGTAGAAGAAGCAGAGAGAATTATCGTAAAGAATGTCCAGATTCAGACCTTTCCTGAAGAGTTGTCCAACCCAAATCCGTGCAAAGGTCCTCTCGCCAAGTTGAAACCATTCGTGAATCAAGGAGTCTTGCGAGTTGGAGGAAGACTAGATCGTGCAGACCTCAGCTATGATGTAAAACACCCAATGATATTGCCTGGGAAGCACCGTGTAACAGAGATGATCATCCTCCATTACCACCATGCTAATGGTCATGTGGGTCCACACCAACTACTAGCGGAGATAAGACAGCGTTTCTGGATTGTGAATGGTGTTTCGTCCATCCGACGTGTCCTGCGGCAATGCCATGAATGTAAGCGCCAGAATGCTACAGTGGGAGAGCAGATCACAGCACCACTCCCAGTAGTGAGAGTTTCTTCAGACAGCTACCAGTTAATCTACCCGTTTGCTGCTGTTGGAATAGATTATTTTGGACCACTCTACGTCCATGCAGGACCACTTACCAGATCTGTGAGAAAGAATCCCAAACTTCACAAGCGCTATGGTTGCATCTTTACCTGCCTCAGGTATAGAGCCGTCCACATCGAGCTTGCAAATGATTTAACGACGGACAGCTTCATTCAAGCAGTAACAAGATTTGTCGGGAGACGAGGTCCACCCAGAGTTATTTACAGTGACAATGGCACAAACTTCAGGGGAGCAGAAACCGATGTTTTGAATGCGTTGAAGGCCTGGGACCAAGAAAAAGTAGGACGTGAGCTGCTTCAGGAGAATATACAGTGGTATTTCAACCCCCCCGCGGCAAGCCACCAAGGAGGTGTTTGGGAGCGGCTCATTCGCTCCATTCGAAGGATTCTCCACGCCATGATTGGTGAGCACCTTGTCAATGAGCAGACCCTAACGACATTCCTGACAGAAGTTGAGAAGATCCTGAATAGTCGACCGATCACCCGTGTGTCTAGCGACCCCGACGATTTGGAGGCCTTGACCCCTAACCACATACTGCTGTTGCGCCCGAATCCGTGTTCAGCTCCTTGTAAATTGGAAGACTCCGACAAGTTTCAAGCAAGATGGAAACATGTGCACATTTTGGCGAATGAGTTTTGGGCCCGCTGGGTTAAAGAATATCTTCCCTTGTTACAAGAACGCCAAAAGTGGCTGAAGCAGAGGCGAAACTTCAAGGTCGGAGACTTGGTCATCATGAAGGATGCAAACCTCTCCCGAGGACAGTGGCCCAAAGCGCTAGTTCAAGAGACCTTCCCAGATTCTGATGGTGTGGTGCGACAAGTTCTGGTGAAAAGTGCAACAGGTGTCTTCAGGAGAGATATCCGCAAACTCTGCCTTCTGGAAGAGGAGCTATTGAAGTCCATTGAGGAGTCCATGGAGAAGAACAAAACCTGAACTTGTGTGATTAGTTATTGAACTGTCAATTGACATTTTCTTAAGATCCAGGAATTTGGGAATCAATGACATTCTTTCTGTTATCAAACTAGTCGAATACCTAAAGACTACGAGAGTCTTTGGGGGGAAGCATGTAACGACTTGGTCTTGTTTTAGGAATTGATTCGAATAGAGACATTTAAGAAGTAGACATTTCAGTGTTTCATTTATGACGCGTGCCGCTGATTATACATTCTGCAGTCGCGGTAAATATCAAGTTTCAAAAGCACATGGTCTGTTTTGAGTTCGTTTTAGTGTGTTCGAAGTTCATTTTAGTGTCGAGCAATATTTCATTTCTTATTAGCGGAACAAGGCACGAAAAACTTGTAAGTATCGATCGGTTTTCATTTAGCTTTCTTATCCTTTGTGATTCAGTTGTTATTTTGGTTTATTTAGCGGATTTATGCATTTGATTTCAGTGAATCGTTGTTCATGTAATAAAGGACGTTTGCAGTTCAGCGCATCTGGTGTTTTACTTGTTGCCGCTTTCCTGCAGTGAACATTGGGTTCCTACACAACGTTTGTGGAACGAACTCATCATCAGTTTGTCCTTGAATAAGACAAGCCAAAGTTGAATATTCGCTTCATATCGAATTGATGCAAGCAGTGTCTTTGTCGAAATCCTCCTCCTCAGGATTGCTACCGTTGAAAATACGAATTTGGAAGAATTTCCGTTCGCGATTTCCACTCAGGCCGCCGAAAATGGAAAGATTCCTAACGAATTGCCTCCCAACCTCAAGGGGCAGCCTCGTTCCCAGGTTGCTCTCAGGTTTACAGGAAAGGTGATTGGACGTTTTGAATATCAGAAGACGATTTGATTGGTTCAAGTATTTTATGGATGACACATTAATTTCCGTTTGAGAAGACGCGCCATTCAATTTTCTTTGCCTGGTTCAATGTTGGTTCGTCGATTCGCTCACATTTTGTCCTCTCGTTTAATTTTTCAAGAACATTGTGTTTTACATCGTTTTTCTTTTCTCTCGACGTACACCAGCGCGATTAGACTTACCATAAAGGTCACTGCGTTAATCTGAGGGACGCTTCTTCATGGATGCCATGATTTGAATTCTTCAAAGCAGCAGAACTCGTGACAGCAGCTCTAACTGGCCTAATGGAGTGTTCTAAATGGTAGGTGTTTAAGTGTTTGATTCTAACTGCAGTATTTATACAACAGCGACATGTTACAAACAGTTCAGCGGCGGTGTTTGCGTCTTCTCTATTTGAATCGGTTAAATGGAATGTTCACAAAGATCCCAGCGTTTATGAACATAAGCTTAAGCTCACTGAACTTTTGAAAGTACATGTTTCTCAGTGTAATGGGAATAGCTGGGTTGATTGATTATCCTACACTACAAGTAGTCCCTGAAAATCGCCGCCCGCGAGGAGACACAAAACACTGAAGGGAAGAGAGAAAATAAACTTTTTAAAATATTTGATTCACTTGGAATATTCACTGCCTACTCAAAACTTAACAATATTAAAATCACAGAAAAGCAACCCTGTGTTGCCTGCTACTCCAGTCACAGCCTGCCTACAACTCTATGACAGTTTGACTGGGCTGACACATACAGCCAGTGCTGTTTGAATGGTTTGTTTGACAGAATTCTATTCCAAGTGAATTTTGTATTGGACATAGCAGTGAAAATAGGGAGCTTGCACAATGACAGCATCAAAAAACACTAGCTTTAATGAGCAAAAAACAACTCTGCATGTGCATCACACTTTTAGGTACATTTCCTTGCTATCCTCTGCATAACTACATATACAAAAACCACGAAGTTACCTAATGTGACATTTTATGGAGGACTTGAATTCACAAGCAATTTAAATGCCACCCCTACAATTCCACTCCAGGAAAATACACCTACATTTGACAAGTGTAGCAAGTTAGAATCACTGCAGTAATGTTTAAAAGATCACATAAACTCTTTATAACTGGTAACGTCTCCAGTGCTGCTGTTGTTGTGGTTGTGTAAACTCCCCAAGAATAGTAAAGATGCACTGGCTATCAAATTTCCTTGGAGGTGTGGTGTGCATGTAAGATTTTTGTTTCTTTATTTTATCATGGATGAAATGAAACAATCTATATTTATGTTTTTCTGTTTTAACTTCAGATCAAGATACAATAAATTATTGAGATATTTAAATTTCAAGTACTGAATATAAGAAAATGAATTAATAATGTCTCTCTTATATTGTTAACCTAAAACAGGCTAGAGAAGCATGCAAGATTACAGTTTATACCAGTCTCTCTGCACCTCTGATGTGACAACAGATTTTACAAGGCCAACATACACCATTACATAGTATAAGTATAAATAATATATTTAAAAACCCTCAGAACTTTTGTTTAGTTACATGTACAAAACTCATAGTGTATTAGACTGATCGGGGGCCAGTTGCATAAAGCCTAATGTCTGGCATTAAAATATAGGAGTTTGATTGGGCCTAACCTCAGACATTAGCTGTTTCATCCGATGTTTAAAGTCAGCTCACACGAGGGGACTAGTCCCTGCGACTAGTCCGGGGGACCAAAATTTGGTGACTGCGACTAGTCCCATGAATTCAAACTGACAAACACACATAGACTTATGGATGAACAGTGTGCGGTTTTATTGAGCCGAATTACTTTAATGTTTTGCGGTTAATTTACTAAATTTGGGTTTACTGTTGAGGACCACTCCATTTTTCGTCTTCACATTTTGGTGAATTTCAGTAAGAGCACCCTGAATTTTACTATTTTGCTGTTAACAGGTCCCCACGTGTAAACCCTTCAAGGGACTTGTCCCCGCAACTAGTCCCATCATGTAAACATTACAGGAGACTAGTCGCTGCAACAAGTCCCTGCGACTAGTCCCCTCGTGTGTGCCGACCTTAAGTTTTATGCAACTGGCCCCTGTATGTTACACTGTACATATATCTTGGACTTTGAACTTAAATGGAGATTCAAAGAGTAGGACATGTTTCATACATGTAAGTCTTGTCAGTAAGATTAATGCTATTCCAGTTTCACCTTGTTTCATGGGGCTAGTTGCACAGATTTTGGCCACATTTGTACTTCTGTTGTGGTTTGGGCTACCATCAAAAATATTGTTATAACCACAGTTTGATATTTTCCTTAGAGCGGTTTACATTAATTTTTTTATCGTTATTATTATTGCAAAAGGCAGGGTGCATAATTTTTTCGCATTTCTTTTCAACCTGCATAACATGTTGTTGCTAAGTTAGACTGTTTTATATCCATGTAAGCAGGTACAATCTTGTTTGCACGTTCTGTTGTTTCCAAACTCCATGGATTTTGCCCCTTTTTTACATGTTATGTAGAATAGTTTCAATCAAAGACAAATAATTGGTTTTATCAACTGCATGTCATTTGATAATTAAATATAAATTATACTGTAGGAGACATTTTGAGCACTATCCCTTTTATTCATTTTATTCATGGGCACAAATCAACCTCATTCCCAAGGTCTCTCTTCTCCACCCTAGGAATGAGGTTGGGCCAGGGGCACAGGTTTTTGCAACTTACTTGTATCTGAGTTCAGTGAATTTAAGTATTTTAAACCATTGAACAAAATGCAGAATTTTTCATCCTGTATTCACTGCTTAATAACTTTTTGCTGAATTTTCTTTGTATAACCAACTGCAGAATTTCTGCATCTCAGCTCAGTGCAGTGAATTTGAGTATATTAAGCCACTGAACAAGATGCAGAATTTCTGCATCCTTTGGTTTTCACTGCTTAATAAGTATAGTTTTTGCTGAGTTGTATTCATTTTATCAAGCGCAGTATTTCTGCATCTTAGTTCAGTGCAGTGAATTTGTATAGCTTTTTGCTGATTGTTTTTTTCATTTTAGCAGGTGCAGAATTTCTGCGTCTTAGTTCAGTGCAGTGAATTTATGTAGTTTGCAGAATTTCTGCATTCCATTGGTATTCAGTGCTTAATAACAATAGTTTCTGATTTTGATTCATTTTACCAAATGCAGAATTTCTGCATCTCAGCTCAGTGCAGTGGAGTTGAGTAGTTTGTTTAGCCACTGAGCAAGATGCAGAATTTCTGCATCCTATTGGTATTCACTGCTTATTAAGTGTAGTTTTTGCTTATTTTTATTCATTTTATCAAATGCAGAATTTCTGCATCTCAACTCAGTGCAGTGTATTATTTAGCCACTGAACAAGATGCAGAATTTCTGCATCCTATTGATAAGAGCAGAACTGTAAGGCACACTTTATACTGAATGGAAAATTGTGTTGTTCAATTATAAGCATTCTTTACTGAACCGGTTTGGTTGTTGTTGAGAATATACGATTTACAATGAATACGGTAGAGGCGTCGAGGAATATCCCAATTCTCAACGGAAAATAGTAAGAAAATCGTAAGTTTGGAAAAACGCATTTTAGTTTGGAACGCGTTCTGACGTAGATCCCAGTAGCGTTGATTGCAATACTTTAGTTGGTTTGGGCATTTGTGTTGTCACGTTCATGTACTAATGTATGGGACAACGTCGCCATAAAGATGACCACTGTGTGGATGTCACCTCTTCATCAAACTTAACATAAACATGTTATCGTTCACTCATCAGATGCGGTTGTCCATCAACAAAGAAGGATCAACAGATACCTTCATGAATTTCATCATTCAGGATTATTTTTGGAATCAAGGCGTTATGTGGGAAATGCAGAATTGTCAACGATTGCAAAATTGACTCAACATTTAACAACAAAATTAAAGGAGGAGGGTAAAAAGGTAAGTCTATAGATATTATAAGAGACAAGTAATGTTGACTACATGAAGAACACAAGGGTTCATGGCATCGATATTTATTGTTATTGGGAAATTTACTGTTGTTAGGTGATTTTAATTTATTTATGTGGTAGTGACTACAATGGGATGCCATACTATCAGATTGATTGTCAATATCTTTATAATTTTAATCTATTGCTTGGAGATGATCTTTGTTATTTAATTGTGGGATGATATTTAAAGTCATTCAGGTGAAATTTTATGCTTTATATTTTGAATCCGTGAACATTCATCTCATGTTGAAGCACAAATTAAAATAGTTTTCATGACATTTGGAAGTTATATTTTTGTTGTAGTTCAAAATGAATTCCAGGTTAAAAATAATTATTTCAACCTCGTTTGATTTTCAATTTTCTTTGCCTCTTAACCCTATTTCTCCTGGGCTTTTTTTGAGTATTCAAGCTCTTGTGATGAAACTTGGCACGTTTTTAGTACGTCATTAGCTTAACAGATTGGGTGTATGACGTGTCGATTATGACGTTTCATGACGTCACAACGACGTCACAAACCAGCCATTTTGAATTTTGAGCCGCCATCTTGAATCCCGAGCATGCAGTCATGCAGTTGACAACGACGTCATCGAAAAATATGTGAATTTGTTCCAAGAAACATACTTAATCAAAACAAGCACAACGAAGTAAAGGATTATCTTTTTCTTACAAACGAAGGGGAAAAATGAAAAAAAAACACCTAAAAAAGACAGAAAATAGTCAAAACACTTCCTGAGTAGACGGTTGCTATGGAAACGTCAATCATCATAGACGCGTCAGTGACACAGGAAAAATTTCTCTGATAAATTTCAGGAAAAGTCACGAGATTTGGTGATTATTCGTCAAGCCGTTTAAAAGTTATAATTCGTTAAAGTCAGCGCGGGCACAATGTGCCCCCCCGCCCCCCCCTCCCCCCAGGCTAAATAGGGTTAACCGTTTATTCATAATCTTATTCCTTAAATCATGAATAATTAAGGGTTTATTAGGAGACAAAGAAAATTGGAAATCAAACTGCTGTTGAAACCATTTTAACCCGATTTTCATTTTGAGCGACAACAATAATCATATTTGTACGTTTGTCCTGACTATTGAAATTTTATCTACTCTTTAATAGGTTCTAACTTGGTTGAATCCATCTGTGAGTGTGATCGATAAGGGCGGTAACAAAAGTCCTGATGGTTCTTTGGAAAATCAGGCGCACAGGACCAACAAAACACTACCCAGAAAAGGACCCATCGCTTCCCATATGGTGCATTCAGTGGCCAAACTGTCAGCCTCATTAAATTTGGTGTGTAATTACATGATGACATAATTAATTGGTCTTAGTGATCTGCCTGTGATATTAACCTTGATTAACACTTTCAAATTTAAGTCTGCATAATTAGTATTATCAAAACTAAATCTCTTACAACAGAAATTCTTTCTGTCATTTGCTATACAGCTTGTGGACTAATAAAGGATGTTCCTGTAGAACAGGACGCCAAAGATCAGAAAGAAGAGGAACACATACCTAGATTAAATGACGAAGAGGTAGAATTACTGAAAACTTTGGAGAGAGAACTAAAGAAAGAATTTAAAAAAGGTATTCCTTTTTTGATAACTATATATGGTCCTTTATTCAAATAACTTCTTTGCTTTTACGTTTTGCAGCTGAAATCTATTACCATGAAATCTATTACAAGCCTTTAATACAATGCAATGCAATTATATCTTAGACTGAGGAGAAACAAGGCTGCTCAAGAGAACATGACAGTCACACTGCACAATCAAAGAATGCTGATGACGAGGTTGCATTGGTAAGAATTACCGTTTTCATAAAACAATTTTCGAACCACACACATTGAAAAAAAAAAAGAACATCATTTTTTTAAAAGCACAGTTTCTGATAATTACTCAGTAACAGTTCCTTAAGCAGCCTGTGTTTTCAATGGGACAAGTTTAGTGACTGAATGCAAGCTGTTTTTATTATTGAGAACAGAGGTTTTTTGCACCAAAAACAACAGAAATGGTGGACATGCAAGTTATACTAGTCTAACTAGCTAGTCTGTGGATGGCTTGAAGTTGTCCCCGGCACAATTTACCACATTACCAATCACATTTAGCAAAGTGGCAGATTTATGTCAAACTGGTTACCAGTATCTTAGTAAAGAAACAAAAACTTCCCAGACATTTCTAAGCAACAAGTCTCGCACTCTGAATGGTTGGAGGTCTTAGTCAAACAACTCGTGTCCAGTGAGATGGTCTTAATAACAGGGAATAGAAAGTTATACTCAAACCGGAATCGAGGTTTTTGAGAAACCCAAATATTTTTGCATCGATCTGTGCATCCTTCTCGTGGTTGAGCAATGACATTAATCACAGCATCCGAAATAATACCCCTCTTTGTTGGTTATTATTTTACAGAAAAACCGGCCATGACAAGTGTTTCCTCACTCATCATTTTTAAATGTTACATGCTCTTGCAACTGTATTTTCACAATGATAACGTTGAACACTTAGCTAGCTTAAGTCAGTCTGTAAACAAATCCTGCAACAGAATGTTCACCTAGTTGAACATTGCATTGAAAACACGTCCATAATTAGTTTAAAACAGCCCCTGGTGACTTTATGCTTTGGGTGAAAATGAAATAGTTAAATTTTTTGCACAAAACTAAAGGCCAGTCACCCTGCATTTCATAGGATCAAGGGTTTTGGATTTCCTAAAATTTTCCTTAGAGCACAGCCGTGATTTCACTCTAATTCTGTCTAATTGATCTTCCTTTACCTTTTTGTAGGAGCTGACACCAACAACAAAAGGACGGTATCTGAGCTTAACACCGAAGAAAAGGAAAGCATTTCAAATGGTACTTATCTTTTTTACTGCAATTATTTAATTTCGTTGTTTTTAATTTTGTGTGGGTAAAGTTTATTTGGGATTTAATAATATTTATTATTATATGGCAAGCAATTCTCCAGTCTAAATCGAGTGTTCTGATTGGTTAGTTTTCGGTCGGGATTTTACAGTACGGACCATTACCATGGAAACGGTCCTTTTTGGATATTTTTTTTCGCGCTCCCGCTCCCGCAAAATTCAAACTGCGAAAATCCAAGCAGATAAAAAAAGGGAAAGGTTTGGAGCTGGTACAAAACAAATGAACGAGGTAAACTCGTCTGTTTAGAAAAAGCGCTCGTCAATGAACTTTACCGACTTTTTGATATAAGCAAAAGACTCGCCAGCAGTCAATCAAAAAGCATGGCCAACGTTCTTCAGTGGCTGTGTGTGTTTATTGTTTGTTCGTACGACTATAGACTGTAAGCTGTAAAGAGCCGAGTAAATCGGCCAAGACTTAAACAATAATTATTAAAATTCAGCATTAACAAAAGAGTATTTTTCTCAGAAGAAAAAAAAATGAAAACTGCAAAACAACTAGCAAACGGCTTTCATCGGCAACTGTAAGACTTAATAAATCGAAAGGAAACGGTCACGTTCTTGTCTAGTTTAATATTGGCCATCGCTTCAGTCAGCGCTTTCCACACGTTCGTGTATTAAACTAACAGTGTACCTTGATTCCTCAGCGAGATTTTTGCTCTTGTAGTTGACATCCTTGAAAATAATTTTAGCTTGTTCACAAGACCGCTCTTGCTGAATTATAGCTTGCGATAAAAACAACCTTGTTAGGTGAGACGAAAATTTGCTCTCAGCATCCACAAAGTTCTCCATAAAGCCAATGAAGCAAACAACTTGCAGTATTTGATGGTGAGATAATTCCCAGTGCCTTTTTTTTAAAGTTCGAGTGTTCCTTTGTTCACATTAGAGACTAACATGCTGCCACAATTTCCAGTTTAAGAAGCACGTTTGTGAGATTTTATGGCGGCCTTTTCATTATTCTTCTTTTCCCCGAGTTGTCTCCGCCCATAACGAAGAAGTATTTTCAAATAAAACTATCTTGTGTCGTAGAGGACGACGAAAAACTGACACATACAATAGAAGCAGAGCAGTTTTCGTTCAAGAGCCACGCAAGTTTTTGCCGATCGACAGCAACGATCATCAAACTGATTCGAAAGCCAGTTAAAATCGCGGGCTTCTTTCCTTGACATCGCGCCGGAAATTGACTTGAATGAACTACCGGAAGTGTTGTTTCGTACGCAAAGTGATGCCATATAATAAACCACTTACTAACTTCACTTGCTCGGGACCGTACTGGGGAATATTGGCCCTCGGTCGTTTTTGTACGGACCTCGCTGCGTTCGGTCCGTACTGCCACGACCTCGGGCCAATATTCCCCAGTACAGCCCTCACGTTCAGTTAGTAAGAGGTTAAGCTTTGTCCAAAAAAAATACTAGGTAAAAAATAAATAATGTACTCAACGACCAAACAGTGAATTTAATGTTAGATACTAACAAAGCATTAAGGAAAGAAGTAATTGTCAATAGCCATTCTATTGTTAATAGTAATGTGTGCAGACAGCAACACCCTTAATTATGATTTTCTTTTTCTTTTAACTGCTGTTCTCGCCTTTTTAAGGGCATGGAAACTGTCAAGAAAATTATGCAAGGAAAAATGCCTGGTAAGCTAAGTTTCGATAAGTTGATGTACAGGCCATGTTTTATCTCAAAGCTGTCTTCTAAGAAAAATGTTAAGTCAAACCAAAAGCTCTGAAGCTGTGAAATATAAGGTGCCCACATCAATTCAACGTGTTAGATTAAACCACTGGAAAGAGCATGACGGTAGTACATATTCTATAACATGTACGTAATACGTACATATTCAAACCTGTCTAGGATAAGTTTATCCTGCAGTGAGTTATCCTTGGTTTACTGTTGTTTTCATCTAAGCGTGGACACGTGAAGAAAAAACATGTTTTAATTGGATATCAAACGTGGCATGTTTGGCTGCCAAGCATTTGATCAGAAGTTTGAGAACCGTTAAACTTGCATTCCTGCGTGCGTGATCGAGTTTCAATGCCAAACTTTGCATTATTGATAACCAAGGTCAACATGTTTTCTTATGTGCCAGCTACTATTTTCCCTAATCTCGAAGGAAAAAAAATCTTAAAACTGCATTTTCTAGGTCTTCTTAATTTTCTAGACACCCACCATTATAGTGAAACAAGCTAAAAAGAGATGGGAAATATTAATCTTGAATAATAGTTATAGCAATTAATGTTTTACCATATGAATCCACAAATCACTATTGTACATTCATGAGGGAGATGGTGACTGAAGATAAATGGTGACATGACGTTTGACTGGTTTAGGTTTAATTTAGTCCATGAATATAGTACAAAAACAAGAAGTTTGGGCACTTAAACCTTAGGTTGCCTTGATAGCTGATGCATATTCGAACTAAAAACTAGCAACTTATAATAACTGTGCTATTTGCAGACTTGCCTAGGGAACAGGATTCTAACATATGTGCAGAAATAGAAGTGGTTGCAACAACATCGTCAGCTGAAACCCAAACATTAAAAGGTAATAATAAGTAATTATTATTACGATAATGATAATAATAATAATCATAATCATCATCATCATCATCATAAATAACAATAGACTTGAAATATGAAAGTAAGTGCATCAAATTTTGAAATTTGTCAGGTTTGATCTGCAAACCACAAGACACCATGCTTTTTTGTAAACAACCAGTTTT
This sequence comes from Siderastrea siderea, assembly GCA_964030785.1. Taxonomy (NCBI): domain Eukaryota; kingdom Metazoa; phylum Cnidaria; class Anthozoa; order Scleractinia; family Rhizangiidae; genus Siderastrea; species Siderastrea siderea. The sequence continues at coordinate 21,219,193 of OZ034974.1, read as the reverse complement.
GCTTTCTGCCCTTTTGCACACTCTACATTTGCTGGTAATTAACTTATTTAATTAACAGGATAGGATAATGGGAACCGATCCTCTTCTGGAAGAATGCGCTTTTCTAAAGGCTTTTTAGTGCTAAGTTGTCACTTTCTACAAATATTCAAATATACAAATAGACAGCTCTTCTGTCCTTGACCTGCAAATGGTGCGACATCACATGGTTTTCCTCACCCTACACATTTAATTAAACATTGATGTGATGCATTAATAATTTCAACAATATAGCCATATCGGCGTACGAAAATGGTATAGCAAGTCATTTCTCTTATTAATAATAATATATATTTTAACTAATAAGATATTGTTATTGTAAACAAGTTTCATGTCAGTAAGTCTTTCAATAACTGATGGTGCAGTCACAGCAGTTACTAATTTGAATAACCTTTCAAAGTGCTAATGGTCCAGATACAATTCAGTCGTTGAATATCATTATGACAAAATAAGAAATTTAGATGTACAGTAGGTTGGTCTGAAGAAGACAATTCGCAACTCTCTCAGTGATTGTGCTACCTGCAGATTTGCTCATAGAAGAAATGGAAGTAGGGAAAAATACCCCAGTCGGTGCTGCAGCCAGCAAAGAAGGTGTGACAATGATTCATAAAGATAATACAAAAGAAATTAGTGTTAAACAAGTGTATTATTACCTAATTCAACATTAATAATTCATATCACATGATGCAAAATAATTTTTTTTTTCAAAGCATTTTTTAACTTTATTTAAAACGGCCGAGTGTTACGTTGAAATTATCTCAGGAAAAATAAAAAATCTAAGGTTTATTATATAATTATGTTGGCTTGTTTATGATACATAATATCAAATGCCAATTACAGCATCAACCTTCTGGTTTTGCTAACAAAAACAAAGGCCAATGTTTTAGTTCTTTTCAAGGCCACGTTATTCAAATGCAAGGTTTTATGACATACAATTAAATAGCACCAACAATGGATAGTGATGATAATGGTTTCCTCTCCCTGCCGGTGTATTGCTAGTTAAGTAAATTGATGAGAGGATTTAAAAGTTAATGAATATACGTACAGATATATAAAGTACAAATTTAACTCAGATTACACTAAAAGGGGCAAATTGTTCTTTCGTGTCTATAGCTTTTCCGCCAGCAAAAAAAGAAACTCTTCGTGGATGTAACAATAGGAGTCCTGTCAAAACAAGGTATATTTATTCATCAAACCATCGTCAATTCTACATTACAGTGTACATGTGCCACATTTGTTTGCATAAGGCCTCTATAGTGGGCCCAATTGTATACTAAAAAAAGGACAGGCTGCAGAAACTAAGCTTTGTCTCCAGAATATAACGTAATGTGAGATTGGGCTCTTCGATAGAATTATATTTATTTCATAGGTACTGAGATTTATCCACGAAAATCACGGTGAATAAAATTCGTACTGATTTTAAACGAAGCCAATCAGGAGCACGAACGACAAAATTTCACTGTGAAAAAATATCGTTCGTCCAATCAGCAACGCGACCGACGAAATTTCACTGGTGATGAATGAACGTACTGAAGGAAACGTAATCCGACAGCCGTTGCACACAAAAAAACGCGCGCTTTGAAAAATGGCCGAGGGAAGGTTTGCTTCTGTTTGCTCAGTTGAAGAATTCATTTTAGAACAAGAAAACAAAGACACCGCGCAAAAAACTGAACGAGATGTAAGATCGCTTGAAAGATTTTTGAAAACGAAGAACGAAGACAGAAAAATAGAAGATGTTCCGGCTGTTGAGCTGAATGAATACATCAGCCAATTCATCATCTCCGTCCGCACCAAAGATGGCAGTGAATACGAACCGACTTCTCTTCGAAGTTTAGTGGCTAGCTTCGAAAGACACCTGAAGAAAAAGAGCTATTCTGTAAGCATAATCAACGACTTGGTGTTTGAGAAAACCAGGAAAGTTCTTCAGTCCAAACAAAAACAGCTAAAGAAGCAAGGTAAAGGAAATAAACCCAAAGCGTCGGTAGCTTTGACAAGCGAAGAGTTGAAAATATTGTACGAGAAGGGTTTGCTCGGTATGTGTAGTCCCGAGGCACTTTTAAACACGTTCTGGCTAAACAACACTCTTCACTTCGGACTCCGTGGGTGCCGAGAACATCGTGATATGTGCTGGGGAGATGTGAAGCTACAGAAAACGGCAAGCGGAGTCGAGTACTTGGAGTTCAATGAAAGACAAACAAAAACTAGAACGGGATCAGACTGCAGCGATGTCAGAACCGTACCGCCGAAAATGTTTGCGACCGACGGAACTGAAAGAGCTCCTGTCGCGGTCTACAAATGTTTTGCCAGGAAGACACCTGAGGAAATGAATCAAGATGATGCTCCCTTTTATTTGGCTGTAAACAACGGTTTGAAGACGGACTCGCTCGCAACAAAAGGCTGGTTCAAGTCCGGTGCTGTTGGCAAAAACAAACTCAATGGTTTAATGAAGACCATGGTTCAGAAAGCAGGAATTGAAAACGACAGGCTTCGAAATCACAGCGGCAGAAAGACAATGATCCAGACGCTAAGTGAACACGACATTCCACCTACGCAAATTGCACAACTATCTGGCCATAAGAATTTAAAGAGCATAGATAATTGCAGCACTGTTTCAACGAAGCAACAGATGCACATGTCAAAAGTGCTGAGCAGTGTGATGGCTGGTACCACAGCTTCGTCCTCTTCTGAAACAGCTTGTACGCCGTCCTCCGACTCTCAGAATGGTGGTAAGCAGCAGTCCATGGCACTATTCAGTGGCGCAGTTATTCAAGGGGGCAATTTCTCCATCAACATTAACACTTTAAATCAGTCTCCGACGCTTTCTACAAATCCGTCAAGCCCCGAAGCGGTGCGATGGAAACGTCTCAGGCCTTTGGAACTGGAAAGTGACTCTGATGATAAATAAATTGTGACTTATCTTCTTGACTTAACTTTGTTATTGGCATGGCTTCCTTTATTAATAGACATTTGACTTTACTGAAAAAATTTGAGTGCTGCAGATGTTTGATTTACTCAGTTGTTGAGCACTAGAATGGTTTTACAGTGTAATCTGTTTGTGCAAATAAATTTGTCTACTCAGTACTACACGAAAAAGAAAATCTCAGTACCTATGAAATAAACACATTACAGCATGGAAAATGCTTTGTACGATTTTTATTCACTCGTTGATACGTATCAGAAAACTCACTCGTTCGCTACGCTCACTCGTTCGTTTTCTGATACGTATCAACGCGTGAATAAAAATCGTACGCGCGCATTTTCCATGAAGTAATCTCTACACCCTTGTCATTAAGCCTTATTTTAAGTTCTCCACCTTCCCTTACTCTTTCTATGATATTCAAAGTTACAGATCAAAAAAATTTGTCAATTGGTGTTTTGTTAATTCTTACTGTCCCCAAAGCACATATCTCCCCCTCAATCATTTCCCCTTGATTATATAATCGAAGCACTCTCATTTTGAATTAAAGCAATGTTAATTTATTGGCTAAATGTTATATTCAAACGTTACCCAGGGGCCGTAAAAAAAGTTAATGAAATTTTTCTTTTAGGTGACAGAAATGAAGGGAAACGAAAACAAAAAAAGGAAAACCGTTACAAATACTGTACGTGCAAAGAGGTAAGACAAGAATGCAAGTGTTTTCTAAAACAATTATATGTATTGTATAATCATAATCATAATAGTCAGGAGCAATTAGTCAGAGACAAACTACAATGAAAGAGAAAGAATAACAGCCTTAAAGACTGAATAAAGTCGGAGTGATTCGTAATTTTCTATTTTAATTTGCAGAAAAAGTCAAGAAAGGAGGAAGATGATACGCTGGTTTGTGAAACAAACAAAAAGAAAGAGGTAAGCTATTATTCTGGCTCATCAGTCATCACAATAGATTACCAATAAGTAGAAAAGCTGTAATATGTTCTTATTTTTTGATACACTTTATATTTTCCTGCAGTGTCCTGGAAGAGGATTTTACCACCTTTCTTGCCTGGGGATGCAAGAACTTCCAAAGGAACAAAAGTGGTGAGTTAAGATTAATTATAATAACATAACGTTAAAAAGATTACGGCTGTGAGAAGGAATTTGGAATTGAATCCAGGATCTTTTATGAACGGTGTAAAGTTAGCGATGTTTTTAGTAGCATATTGTGATGATTGTACACGCCTGGTTTGAAAAGAAAGCTGAAACAATTGCAAAAACTGCACTGTCTACCAACGCTGGCTGTTGCATATTGGACATTCAGTTGTCCGTATCATGCATGTGTATAGACATCCAGTTTGCAGTCTTCACGCAGGGCAAAAAAAAAGTACACCTTCATAAAAACATTGACGTACAGTTGTCTAACAAATGAAATTTTTGTTTGGGAACCAGTTGTTAAGTGTTAATGTATGTTTGTGGTCATTTAGTGTCAGTGGCTTTTACTAATTATAGAACTGTGTTGACTCTTGTAGGTACTGCGACTCTCGCAAGGCCTCACGTTGAAAAGAAAACCATTAGGCAAAGAGATGTTTGGACTACCTCGCCGTTTTGGCAGGACTACAAGTATTTTTTGCCTAGCTACCAAGCCCCAACGGATGTCTTTAAAATTTTCGAGAAACATTTGCTGGTAAACGGTTTGCGAAAATTTCTGTGAGACTTGTATGAGGGCATGGTAAACAGGAAATTCTTTAAGAAATTCTTGCATACCCGCCAATATGGCGTCTCAAATTGCGAGGTGCTCTTGGCCGAATTCACAGCTGTGTGAAGAGCACAATTTTGCAAACAGTACTCTCCAACTAACCAGTTTGAAACGTCCGCAGTCATGTCAATCATGAAGGAGCGTAAGAAAAGCAATGAGTCATTTCCAAGTGTGTCAATTCCTCAACGGCTGAAAGTCGGCCATTTTCAATTTCTGAGTGGAATATCTGACAATTTTCTATCACTGTGAAAATGAGCGCAGTCAACCGGGCTGGCTCCGCTTAAAGTGCCACTGGGACCAGAATTTTGGTATTCCATATTTTTACATTTTCGAAAATAGTCTGTGGTTGTTAGTCACCATGCCAAATTTCAACTCATTACGATGACTGGAAGTCGCTTTTTTCGGACGGTTTTTGTCGAGATTTTAGGCCGCCATTACCGGCCCTTGTTCCGGAAGCTGGCTTGCGAATTAGCGAAAGTGACGTTAGAGGCTCACCTCAAACTAAGTCAGGCTTCATTCGGTTACTTGCCGCGGGAAATATAACTGTTGTCGAGGGAAGATTTCGTGCCAATTGTTTGCCGTACGGCCTTGAAATTTTCGTTGCTGCAGCAGTTATGAAGGGTATTACTTGTGCAGTGCAATACTACAACAATAAATCCAACCATCGAGCTGGTATTTCGCTTCATCAAAGCCTTGCGAGCGGACCCGCAACGGAAAAATGGGTAATGTTCTTACTCACACACCGTGCAACTTTCAACCCGAGAGGTATTTTTGTCGGCTGTTCTGATCACTTCACGGACGAGTGTTTCCAGAGGGCTGTTCATGTCGAAGGATCCCAGAGGTCGATTATTCCATTGTCCATTCCAACTATATGGAAAGAAAGATCCGGAAAAAACGAGACGAAAGGTACCTAATCTTAACGCACTTGAAGTGATAGTTTGTTTCTTTTTCAACGCATCCACCATTGTGCAAATGCACCATGAGCGCTGCATATGATAGCCCGAAAAGGGTTTGACGGCGTTTGACTGGCATAAAAAAATAGGTATTAAAAAAAAAACAAGTGCTATACTAATCCAAAAAGAAAACATTGAAAAAAAAAATACGAGGAATCAAAGGAAGACGTCTAAATTATTTCCATGTAGTACATATATTCAGCTGACTAAGGGCGGACAGAGGTGATTGCACTCGCCTTCCACCAGTGTGGGTTCGTATCCCGAGGCGACACCAAGTGTGGGTTGAGTTATTAATGAAGTAGTTGGTTAATTCTTATCCGTGCTCCGAGACGTTTTTCTCTAGATACCTGGTTTTCCCCTCTCTTACTGAAACTTACATCTCCCAATTCGGTCAGAAAATGCGGACGAAGAGCCATTCATTGATTGGATGTGCTATCATCGAGATCATTTATTATTTACATATTTAAGCAAAGTGCCAACGCCTTTTTTTTTAACTTACGCCATGAGGGCAGACGACATGATAGAATCCACCAGTGTGACCATCACCGACGTGGGTAAACTTGTGGCAAGGAGAATTGCCCACAACAATGCTTGAGTACAAAGCCAACAATTTTCCTCTGAGCATTTGCTATAATAAAATATGTCATAACTATAAGTGTAAAAGCAATTACGTCAACGGTAAATATATTTACACGGCAAGACTCGCAATTAAAGGAAAATCGAGAGGGATTCATGTAAAAAATTCACATAAAAAAAACACAATTTGACCAAATATATTTAAAACAGTTTCTCCAAGCCGAGAAAGGTAACTAACTACCTTAATGGGGAATGTGTGACCGCAGTCCACTTGTTAGATTGATTACTGATGATGACAATAAAACACTAAATAAAAGCCATCCAATTACTCTAAGGCTTCGCTGTATCGACTGTATCGTGGAATTTAATCCGAACGAGTTTAATTCAAGGTCCCAATTCAACGTATAAACTAGGCCCAAAACAAAGTTCTGCAAAATGAATCTACCATAGATCCCCGAGTTGTCGAAATTGCACAAAGGGTACAAACTTGACGAAGGTCATCTCCAGCTATTGATATTATCCATATCAATTCTTTTTTCTTCTAAGAGCATGTGTAACTGAGCAGGATCACCTACGATTTGAAACAAAGACTTTTATTTCATTTAAACACCAAATGGAACTTGATCAATCAAGTTCATCAGTGTAGTCCCTTTTCAATGTAATTTGTTTCACTAAAATTATCGGCATTGACATCAAACAATACATCATGTTATAGCCGGAAAGTATCATTCCAGTCAACATTTAAGCTTGATAATGTTAATACAAAAATTATGACGATAACAATGGCTAATGAATAAGTACCTTCAATAGCAGCGTTTTTGTCTTTGATGTAAATACTGTTCTTTTCTGGTTCAGTGTTCAAAACTTGATATCGTCGCTGTATAGGAGCAATGATGGGAGGGACCTCGCTAAAGTGAATGTTCAATTTATTCTCAGCTCTACTGTAGCTTGACGTCTCGACGAAATGCGAAGTGATTCGACCAAGAAAATCCTCCAATCCAAGTAATCTTTTTGGCGTCGTGGGGATTTTATAATCGATCTAAAATGATCAAGAGAAATCAACGTTAACAATAAAGCGTAAAATTGCCCCCAAGTCTTGAGCGTACAAAAATGGAAACCTGAATGTTTTTTGTACCCTAACTTTCCTTATGGTTACCTAAGAATCAATGAAATGTTATTGAATACAAATTTGATACTCACCCCAGAATTTCTGCAGCACTTTTTTTCATTTCCGTCTCCAAAATACACCTCGCCGACAATTCCGCACAGTCCGCAAATGACATCGTCAACTGATCGTGGACTGTCAAAACTTCAAAACAGTAAAAGGTTTTGTAAAGTATGTCAGCTAAATAATCCAGGGTACTGAGAGATGGTAAACGTTCCTAGAGAAAAAATTAAATCCGTTAATACTCCGATATTATTCAGAGATACAACCATGGCAACCATGGATTCCAACAAAAAGATGTTAACTGTTGTTCTCCGCCCTGGCAAAGACATGGTGAACATATTTTCCAGAATTCAAACTTACAGCGCTAACAGACAATAACTTCAGTTTAACTAACCATGGATTGTATACAGAACAACTAAAAATGTAAAATAACGGTAAACTCTACTGAAGATGGACATCGTTGGAAACGCTAAGCAGTGTCCGTCTTAGAGAGGTGACCGCCTCAAGAGCAAAAGCAAGGGGTGATGAACGGCAGGGACAAAGTATATGGTTCCACTTACAAAGTTTATAAAGGAGTCCGTTAAGAGAGAGTTGGCTGTAAACCAAGGTAGGCTTTAAAAGATATAAAGAATTATGTACTCTTGGGCTTCTTCAGGAATAATGCATAATGTACCGCGAAGGTTCTTTAATTTAGCCCTGAACCCATTAGACGGAATTAAAACCTGAAAACTGATATCCTTAATAAGGGTACCCCCCCCCCCCCAAAAAAAAAACAAAGAAACACTACATACCCTAGTTAAGGAAAAACGGGCAATGCAGAATTGTGTGAACCGGTCGTTGTTAACTAATTTCTTTTCTATACAAAACATACTGTTTTCTACCGGCGTTTTGTTAAGTTTGTTTTTTATTCAATAGAAAATCAATACATACCGGGGAAACAGTTCGCACCAAGGACTTTAATTTGCTTTCAATAATAATTGACAAGGGAACTCCTTTTTTAAATAACTCCCTCCACTTGATCAGGATTTCCAGGGCAATTAATATTTTGTCACTGGCATTGAACAAACCTATGACACAGTTAAATAAAAAAGCTGTAAGTAAGTTTATCAACACTGCTCCTAGAAACGGTAAATAAGGTGTGGACAGTACCCGCCAAAATTTCATTTCATTAATAAAGTAACCAAATTCCGAAAAATACCTGACATCAAGTGATCATATAGCAACAAAAATAGCAAATTCAAATATTCACAAAAAGTTTTGCGATTGCGTAAGCAATGTGCGAAAGCAAAAAGGAAAAGGGATTGCGAAAGCAAAAGAGCTATTTTTATTTTTATTTTGCGAAAGCAAAAGCGATTGCGAAAGAAAAAGAAATAAAGTGGGTTTTTTACAACTGAAATGAAACAATGCGAATTAAGTGATTACATAATGAAATGACATAACACCTTTTGAAGCGACCTTTCAGTGACCTTTGTACAAGCAATCTGTCTGTGTCGATAATTCACTGCATGATCAAATAAAGGTTCGCGAAATAGAGAGGAAATGAAAAAGTGTTTATAAATAAAAGAAAAACATGGCTTCCAAAAAAGTTTTGTTTCTTTTATTACACTGGTATTTTAATGGGAGCCACTGTAAAACGATACTTTGGCAGAGCAGGGTTCAAAATAAAATCAGAGCTTTCAGCCTAAATTTGACGGCTTTTTTTCTCAAGGCTGATTCTTAGCCGGTGTCCTAGTGGATTGGACCCCCTCAGAATTGGACCCCAGGGTCCAAATCCGCTAGCGAAAATGGATCCCCATGGGTCGACTTTCACTAGCGGATTTGGACCCCCCCTGTAAAAACTTACGCTACCAAATAACTGCAACAGAAAATCTGGCTATTTGTATATAAGCCACCGAAAGGACTCTTTCGCTCTTCGGCCTTGCCAGCAAACTATCTCTCTTGGGTTTTAGAACACGGTAATTGTAAGCAAAAAATTACTGTGCTATATGTAGAAGCGTAAAAGAGTATTTAGTGAAAAGCTGCCGCACTTGAAACCCAAAATAAGATGTATATTCCTCATTCTAAAAACGTTCCGGGAGACAGAAGACCTTAATCACAAAACTTGCCATTTCAAAAGGAAATTATTGCCTTATTGAAGGGGGTCCAAATCCGCGAGAGGGGGTCCATATCCGCTGGCGGATTTGGACCGGGGGGTCCAAATCCGCTAGCGGATATGGACCGGGCGGGTCCAAATCCGCGAGGGGTCCGAATCCGCTATGACACCGGCTGTCAACAAGAATGAACAAGCACCTATCCTAAGTATGGAATAAAGTGTTGACAGGCCAATCGGCCGTCACACGTCAGACTAATGTTGGCCAACTCGTGTTGGCAAACTCAAATTGGTGTATGTGAATAACACAACAACATGTTGGCAAACTGTTGGCAAAAAGTTGGCGAGAATAGAGACAAGTGCTATTTGTCGCCAACAGTTTGCCAACATGTTGCTGTGTCATTTACACACACCAATTTGAGTTTGCCAGCACGAGTTGGCCGACATTAGTTTGACGTGTGAAGGCCGCTTTAGCAATGGTTGATTTTTAATTAAGTGCCATTTGCTCATAAGGATGTTCTTAAAATTAGGCAGAGCTGGGTGGTATGTTGTTACGAAAGAACGAATTTTTTCCGCACTGTCTCTCTTTGTTGAAGTGCCGACTTCCTTTCATTTGACTTCGGACGTTTTTCTTTATTCTTTCTACTAGACGGTTGGGGTCGTCTCTCGCACGGAGGCGTGTTTTGAATTGGGTGATAGTCTCAACGAAAGATTTCGCTCAAGAGTTTTCTAAGAAGACGTAGGGCTTCACCTCTGATAAACCCTTTTCTAACCCCTGGTGGGTGGCAGGAAGAGAAGTGAGTGTACTCGAAAGTTTCTGTGGGCTTAAAATGTGTGCGGATATTAAGAATTGCCTGCTTGTTAAATCTTTCACCTTTGAAAAGAGTGGTATCCAGGAACTGAGTTTATTTCTTTGTCTGAGATTTCAGCCGTAAATTTAATTGGGTCGGGTGGTGACTTTTTGCTAGGACAATAAACTCTTCTATCTCCATTTTGTCAACATTCCACAGCGAGCTTAATTATCGATGTATCTTTTCCACTCAAGTGGTAGAAGAGTGTAGAACATTTGTACTAATGTTTGACTGAGCATGTGGCGTTATACTAAGCCCGATCAGTGTCTCTCTTTGACCTACATTTATCAGATTTCGCTCTTCCCAACTTATCACTGTTGCGTTCAACGCGGCGATAATGAAACTTGGTCAGTGCGCCTATGAATTTTTGCTCAGCCTTTCTCTTTATGGAGTGTATTTCTGTCTTAAACTTCTCGTCAGGAGTGATGTTTGCTTTTGCAACATAGTGCAAGTCTCTTGGGTATGTGAATTTTTCTGTGTGGGCCTGAAGTTTAACTATTGACGTTTCTGACTGCTCGATTTTTCTCTTGAGAATGGAAATCTCGTCGACGGCAGACTGGCAGGGTCGCTTGCTGGCGTTTGACAAATTAGATCAGGCCTTTGAAAATGATAAATGCCGCAACAGTGACACTGATTTTCAGCGCGACGGTATATTTCCTTTGGTCTCCAGCAAATTTAATTGGACGAGAAGGCAAAAGCACACGAAACAGGATCGAAGACGCATTTGTAACAAAGAAATCGTGAATGAAAATTTGCCCGGTTCCTAAAAGAGAACTGAATTGCTGCGGCACTGCTACCCCGTGTCTGGCCTATTTCCTCAAAAAGTCGCTTTGTTGATCATGTATGAAACCACATCGGAAAAAAAAGGGTGCCGGAAATAGAGATAGTCGCTAGAACAAAGACTTGATTTACAAAAATCGAGATAATAATTGTTAACGTTCTGTAATTTGTTGTTGCTTTTTATTTAGAAATCTTTTAAAACGTCATCCAATTCACTTTTGGTATGTGTGTAAGTGTTTCACGGCTGCATTACTTTCTGATATGAAACGTTTACTATGACGTTCTAGAGACGTTGATTTTGCCGATCAAGGGATGGGATATCATTTTTTTCTATTTCTTGGGTGAAAAATCGCCGGCAAGGGTGGCCAAAGTGTCGGCTGTCGCCGCCAGCCGGCTGCTATTTTAAATCCTGCAGAGAACATTTAATATGTAAAGTTTCCGATGCAGTTTCAGTAAAAGATAAAGAAAATTCGAAGGCGAAGACTAAATAATATTTGAACTATTTACAAACATGAATAGAAGATTAAAACGCATACAAATTGACACTACCAGACTGGCTAAAATGCAAAACTGCTCTGCTCACGAGCAAAGGGGTTAGTTTCTAAAGAAACTGAGGTGCTGCGTCGGTGTGGACGTGAAACAAAAGTTTACGCTCTGATCACGGTCTTCACAACAATGTCGAAATTATGTTAAAATTACCGCTTCAGGGCACTCACATACAAAATAATAGAATGAAACAAACATTGAGAATATCAGGGGCACAAAATGAACGAGAAAAACTATAGCAAAATACTAACACATATGTTGTTTCAGAAAGAGAATACAGATGATCCGTGTCGGCGCATTTAGCTGAAAATTTACGCCGCAGAAAATTTCAGGAAACAGAAACCTATCTCCACCGAAATTTCAAGCTGTTGATGGCTGACCTTATTTTAATAATAATATTTTGCACTCGAAACGAAACATTTGTCCTCCAAACACAATAGGAAATAATACGCCCTCTTGAAACTGTTGAAAGTCCGCGAGAGATAAAGTTTCGCCAAAGCAATCTCTAGTTTTCACTGCAATTAAATCCGAATATACCCGCCAATAATAACAAATAAAAAATTAACTAAAAGATTTATTTAAATATATTCTAAAAATTATACATTTAGTGAATGATGAATTTTAATTTAGCAATACAGGGCTTAGAACTGCTCATATTCCTATCAAGAAAAATTATTTACGGTAATCGATTTTCATTTTGTATATTTCAATAACAGAGCACGGGTGTGACTGAGTGGCGACAATACCTTTGTTTATAAGCCAATCAACTATTCTGCTACGCCAATCAAAATGGGCGTTCAAGGAGCTGCTATTCTACTGTAATGTGGACGGTAGGCGAAAACAGGTCAAGACCTTCCTTTTTCAATCGATCTAGAGCGTACAGTAGGCGAAACGTATAAGACCAAAATTGTGCGTTTCAGCGGAATGTCCGTGATAGTGGGCTGTCTGTAATAGTAGGATGTCTCCACAGTGGCCCTTCGTTACAACAACAAAAGACGTTCGTTGTGGTAAACAGACCACATGACTGACGAGGAAGAACCTGAGATCAATGAAAAACATGATAAGTTGAGCGATATTTTTAACCAATCAGAATGCTAACTTCATCCCTGTCCATGGTAAAAAGAACCATTTCGATTGGTCCCTGAGTGGTCCATTTTCTGCTTTGTAGACCGCTGCCATGGACGGCGGGCGAACTGACTTCTCTGATTTATGTTTTCAAGGGATGTTAAAACATAAATTGTTAAAACTAAAAGTCAAATTGTAGAAACTTATTCCCTAGTGTCTGCACCACAATTTTGATAAACTTTCACGAAGGTGACATGAAAAATAACAGATATCTGTGTACTTAACGTTCATTTTTGAGGTGGGCAAGTTGCGAGTTTGCAGCAGATTTTGGTAGTAAGTTTGTAAAGAGCCGTCGGTAATACCGTAGTATATAAATAAAAACTTTCAAATCAATGCCTTGGTTTTGTCACTCATAGTTCCGGATACGGAGATCGCAGTAGTTCAAGAACATGTACGTGATTAAACGAAGT